>JARQOC010000001.1:223525293-224021827 GCA_033576535.1 Allobates femoralis | reverse complement strand
TTCATTGTTCCTTATGTTGCTCTGTGTACTCTACAGGAGCGTAATAGATGTAATATGTGAAATAAAAATATATAGATTAATACTTAACCTCACTGCTACAAAACTGAAGCCTGCTAGTGAATCCTTCATGCCTCTTCTACTCCCCTTTCTCTTTGGACTTTTCACTCTCGGCCACGAGAGGCACTGAGATGGCAGGATCATCAAAGACCTATTAGTGCCAGGAGACTTTGCCTGGATCAAAGAAGCCAAAAGGCTGCCAAAAAGGAGAAAATAAAGGATGCATAGGAGTGATCAGTGGGCTGTGGGGGTAGTGGGATATGTATGATTTAAGTTTAGTATCATTATTTTTTTTGCAATTGTTTTTCTACCATCTAAGGTCCAGGAAAATGGCAACCACAAATTACCACTAGATGAGCAAACCTTTTGAAGTTTGGGTTCGGTTCGCCCAATGAGCATGTGTTCACCGAACAGTTTGGCTAACTTCCGAACACCATTGAATTCAATGGGACACAAAATCAACGGTCAAGAAAACACCTTAAAAGGGCATAAAAGCTGCCAAAACAGTTCAAATAGGGTACACACACGAAGAAAAGTTCCAACTATCTCCCCGAATTAAAATTTTCAACACTGTGCATTATTGATACATGGGACAAAGCCTTGCTCAGTATTTTAAGCTTCAACACTTGTCAGGAACAGGGAAATGAGTGGCAGGTGTAGACATGGTGCTCAGAGAGCCCTGCTGAATTCACTAAACAAACAACAAAAACAGTCTCTACATTTAAAAAATTAGGACCATCAGTTGACGCAGAAAAAAATTGTATAATGATGCAGCCTGCATGCATGGCACAGGGTCTGGAAAAGGGCCTGTCTTAGCATTTGAAAGTTAAACATTCATCTGGAACACGGGTGCAAGGCCTATTGGGCAGGATCCTCAACGCTTATGCAACTGCTCCACTAAATTTTATTCTTTGCTACCTTCAGGTGTCAACAAATATCAGTTTCACTGAAGACTGCCGGAAGAATAAGTAAGCACAGATAAGTCCCATGTATAGGCATGGTGCTCATAGAGCCCTTCAGTGCATTGCTGAAGATAAGTTCTGAGAGAACGGTGGCTGTTGGACATGATAAAACCTCCAAGGCATGACTGGCAAGCTCAGGCCACTCCTCCATTTTCAAAGCCCAAAATGTAAAAGAGTCCAAAACTCATTATAGCATGGATATTGAGCTCTAAATACTTCTGCACCATCCCTTCCAATCATTCACTATTTACAAACAAAAGGGGGGAGGGGGTGGGAGCGCATGTGAAGAAGGTTTTGGAAGTGGATTTAGGCCCAGGGCTGTGTAGCCACTCATCAGAGGTGGTTGTGCAACCCTGCACAACTGCGGTCTTACGCCTGTGAATCCACCTCCGCTTGGAGGTATAGTGGAGGCACCGAAATTTGCTCCGGGAGCTCCAGCTCCTGCCACGGTCACGTGACCGGATTGATGTCACCACAGGTCCTTCAACGGTGACCGTGTTGTATTGCTAGGTCATGGAGCTCAGGATCTAGGATTAATGGTATCTCTTGTCCAGAGCTGCTCTTGCCAGGTGTGCACAAGTGCAAGAAGCTGAGAGTAAAAAAATCCCTGGTCTGTGGAGCGCTAGGACTCGAGGTAAAATGGCACTAGAGTTATTTTAGAAAATAATTTCTTTATTAACCTCTTACAGGCCACTACGCGTTTCTGCAGCAAAGCGCTGCCTTCATCAGGTGATGAAGGCAGCGCTTTGCTGCAGAAACGCGTAGTGGCCTGTAAGAGGTTAATAAAGAAATTATTTTCTAAAATAACCCTAGTGCCATTTTATCTCGAGTCCTAGCGCTCCACAGACCAGGGATTTTTTTACAATCATTCACTATTTGTCAGACTTGTACTCAGTTCTGCCGGAGGACTGGCTGGTTTAAAAAATAGTAAAACAACTCCAAGAAATGGCTTCTCAGAGTTAAACTGCTTCTGCTAATGTTTCTACGCCCACAACTCGATGTCCCCTGAGTTGGAAGTGTAGATCTACAATACATACTGTGTTCCTCATTTCTGTGTTATGAAAAAAAACAGTCCTAAGATTCTCTACCAGCTTTTTGATATGCCAGCATGTGCGTCTTCCTGTACAATTCGGGAAGAATTTGGCAACCCAATAGTCATCAATAATGCAAAACCTAATGAAACAGGCATCATGTTGCAGATATTGCAGCAAGAAGGTGCTCATGTGTCTGATGCATCCACAAGACCCAATTCAGTGTTGTGTTGGTGGTGGCATAAAAATCGAGCTTCCTTCCTCCATCCTCTCACACCAACCTTGGACAACAGAAATGGGAATCATTTCTTCCTTATCTCCTGACTATTCTGTGACCATCACCTCTTCATCCTCATCCTCCATTTGTTTCTCAGCTCAGCGTCTTCACTACCAATTTTTCTGGTACAATGAGCCTCCCTCTGTTGCTCTACTCCATTTGCCATGCCACCATCCTATGTGATGAGAGTCCAGACTTTTTGAGATATTGATATCCTTTCTGCATCCTCCACTCCTTCTTCCTCCTCTTCCTCTGGTGAAACCACCTCATTCCACAGGCTTTTCAAAGTGTGCTCAAGCTTCTAGATGACTGAAATAGTGAAGCTGATCATAGCATCAATAGTACTAACCATCTTTGTAGCCATTTCAAAATTGTGCAGAAGGCTGCAGAGGTCCTTGATCTGTGCCCACTCTGCAATCGTCATTTGCACCACATTCGGCTCGCTTTCAGTCACTGGGTGCATCATTACATACTGCGCCAGGGTATGTCCCTGCTGCCACAGTTACTGCAACATGCCCAGAGTAGAAGTCTACTTTGTTGTCACATCACATATCAATGGTATACAGGTTGTTCGAAAGACCTCTGTAGAGATTCTAATCAATGAGATGAGCGGTGAGAATGGTAGAAGTGAGCAAACAGCGACCATGATTTGTGCAGCAGCTCATCCAGGCAGAGATTGTGGCATATGAATTGCTGGACAACCAGGTTGAAGACTTGAGCCATCCAAGGCGAATGCATACATTTTTCCCAGTGTAGGGCCACCACAAGGTTTACACCTTTATCGCATTAGGCCTTCCCTGGCTCCAGGTTTACCGGAAACAGCCATTGCTGAAACTTGGCCTGCATAGCTGTCCACAACTCTTCAGCTGTGTGACTAACATCTCCAATGCATTTACATTTTAACACTGCTTGATGGTGGAGAGGCCTGGCAGTGCAGAATCGAGGTGGGGTGAAATCTGTCTGAACTGTTGCAACATGAAGGAGATGTTGGGAGTGCTGCTGGAGGCCCTAGAGTAAGTGGGCAAGACAGAAGTAGCATTCCAAAAGTCTTGAAGATTTCAAGACTTGGGGCGTAGCCTCTTCCCTGCCTTGCCCCACAGCCACCGGAGTCACCCAGAGGCCAGTGAGTGAGATGTAATGCCCCTGGCCGTGTTTGCTCATCAAGGTGTCAGTGGTGATATGCACCCTGTCATACACTGAGTTTCTAAAGGAAAAGGTGATATCAGCAAAATGCTGGTGTAGTGCAGGCACAGTATTCTTCGAAAAGTATTGGCTAGTGGGCAACTGATACTAGGTGCTGCGATGGCCATTAGCTTTTGGAAACTGTATGTATCCACTAGGTGGAAAGGAAGCATTTCTATTGCCAACAAATTGGAGATTGTCAAGTGTAAGCTCTTTGCTTTGGGATGTATAGCAGGAGACAATATTTCCTGTGACCACAACTGCGGGACCAAGGGCTGGCTGCTGTGCTGAGAGAGAGTGGAGTAGTGTGTACCCAACAAACTGCTGCACTGTAAGGGACATGCAGGTGGGAATGTTATGATGGGTTGACAAACAAGTGGCGGTATCGGTCAAAACCATCAGGCATGTCTGCTTCTGTAACAGCTGACTGTAGCGGGTAAAGAAGTGGAGGTTCTGAGACAGGACACCTGTCGAACAACACTTGCTATGGTGACAGAGGAGAAAGAAGCAGCAGATGTGGTTGATGTAGTGGATGGTGTTCAGTGAGGCCTGCTACACACAGTTTTAGCACAGTAATTTTTCCAGAGTAACACATGGTGCTGGGCCATGTGCAGTTCATGCATGCAGTAGTCAAATTATTGTTTTTTATTCCTCTACTAAAGTTTTTTTTATAACTTTGCAAATAACTTGAGTTGGGTCATCTGTTGCAGACCCACAATTACTGCTGTCCAGATCCAGAGTTATGTGCCTAAGGAAGCAATGCTTGTCATGGTTTCAGCCCCCAATCCCTATGCAGGAAGATGCTACGTAACCTCCTAGTCTTCCTCTTCCTTCAACTCCCCTGATAAGCTAAGCGGCTGCGTTACTCTGGGTTGACTCCAAATGGAATCTCGAATCTCATCATATTTTTCTCTGCTGTCCCACTCCTCTCTATAAGAGTCATCCTCCTCCTCTTCTGGCCCTGAATGCAGAGTACAGTGCTCTTCAGGTATCGGAGTCTCATCATCATCACCTCCACCCCAGGGGGGGTTATCCTCTGGGACCCTACTTTCTCTGTCCCCAGATTCAACTCCAAAAGATTTTTTGGCATCGGTGCAGATGATTTCTTCTTCTGCAGTGTGTGAATTTTTGGAGCATACCTCTTATGCCCATTTAATAGAAAGTGTGAACATATCTGCAGAATCGTCCATCTCTGTTTCCCCACAATAAATTCTACAGTTGGAGAGTTGTGATATGGGGACACACATTGGTAATTTGGGTGCCACCTCTGATGAGGAATGTAATGTTGAGCTGGAGGAACAGGAGGACAGGCCACTTTATGCCATGAATGCCACTTGAGAAAGACGGTACTACACCGTCGAAACATGTCGTGGCGGATGGAGGATTTTCAATAAAAGGACTTTCCAGTCAGCAGAGTCCTCAGCTTTGTTTTGGAGCGCTCAGCACGAGACCTTGCAAATTGAATTCACAAATCCTATCTTATTGAAGTGCACGGCTGGAGCAGCTTGCAGAGACTTGAGGACCTGCAGACTTAGAACTTGAACCAGGAGAAAGGAGACCCTGACCACTTTCTAAATCTACACCATTGTTGTGCAGGGATTGCACAACAGGAATAGGTTAGTGATTACTTAATTGAATCTTCCCACTTGGTAATAATGGTAATGCACTAGTGCACCCCCTATATTTCTTTTGTCTTTCACATGAATGTAGCAAAAGCTCTTTCTGGGCCTCTTCCACAACTCATATCACTCTGCTGCTGGCAAACTAAGAGACTTGAGTAGGCTGTCCAGTAGCAGAAGTTGTCACTTAGCTTGGAATACAATGAGCCAATGTTTGGTCATTCAACTTTTATTAACATTAGCAGCAGCACTTACCCCATGTACATCTTGAACACGAAGCCTATTCCCCTTTCTAACAAGCCTTTCCTCTTTCTAACAAGCCTTTCCCCCTCTCCTTAACACCACAACCATGTTTTATGCACACAGATTTTTAAAGCATTTGTTTGAGACCAAACAGACATTTTAGGGGAAACTGAAGGATTAGGCAATCACTGCTTTGAGACAAAAAATGCCTTTTTAGGGGAAGCTTAAGGATTTGACAATAACTGTTTAGAGACAAAAAAAAATGCCTTTTAGTACAAACTGAAAGATTGCACATTCACTGCTTAGAGGCCAAGCACAGCCTTTTTACAGAAAATGAAGTATTTTGCAATCACACCTTTGAGGCAAAAAATTCTATTTTAGTACAAATTGAAGGGTTTGGCAATCACTGGTTTTATGCAGAAAAATGCCTTTTAGTACAAATTGAAGGATTTTACAATAACTAGTTTGAGGCAAAAAAAAGGTCTTTTTAGGGGAACCTGAAGGATTTGGCAATCACTGCTTTGAGGTAAAAAATGGCTATTTTTGTACAAACTGAAGGATGGTGGCTAAAAATGCCTTTTTAGAACAAACTGAAAGATTCCACAAAAGCTGGTTGTAGGCCAAACAGAGCCTTTTTATGGGAAAATTAAAAATTTTGCAATCTTTGCTTTGAGGCAAAAAATTCATTTTTAGTACAAAGTGAAGGGTTTGGCAATCACAGGTTTTAGGCAAAAAAGTGTATTTTTAGTACAAAATGAAGAGTTTTACATTCACTGGTTTGAGGCAAAAAAGGCTTTTTAGGGGAAACTGAAAGATTTTGCAACCACTGCTTTGAGGCAAAAAAAATATTTTTAGTATAAACTGAAGGGTTTGGTAATCACTGGTTTTAAGCAAAAAAATGCATTTTTTTTGTACAAACTGAAGGATTTTACAATCACTGGTTAGAGACCAAACCTTTTTATGGGAAACTGAAGGATTTTGCAAATGCTGCTCTCAGGCCAAACTCAACCTTTTTAGGGGAAATACTAAGATTTGCCAATCACTTGTATGCCAAAAAATGCGGCTTTGGCAAATTACACAGATTTAGTAATCACACTTGTTCTCAGTAAAAAATTCATATGTCTGGATGGACCCTCTTGCCTTCCTATTCTACCTAAAAAGTGATTGAGTATCTAGCTAGCTATTAATGTAACATGGATGGAGTAGCACGGAGCAGCAACAGCACTGTCCCTAACCAGTAACACTCTGAAAATGGTGATGTCTGCAAATAGCTGTTTCCTATATCCTGAGGGGCAGGTGACTGTCAGCCAATTAAACAAGCCAGCCAGTAACACAAGCCCTTGTGTCTTCAACTTGTGGATGTTTTTTTCGCCCCAATTGGCTGCAACACCCACAGAAAATGCTAGGGAAAAATGGAGTCTGATGCTCATCTGACCTCTCCCTCACCCCTTCCCTCATCTAACACATCTCACCCATTTTCCTACACTTTCAGAAGGTACAAGAAAAGCATGACTTACACATAGTAATGCTTTTTTATCTGATCAGTTAATGAACAAAGCCGCTTTAACCGAATTATTGTTAAATTGCTTGGGTTTGTGATCACGAACTAAATCTGCAATGTTCATCCCAAATTTGAAATTGGCAAACATGTTTGGGGAAAGTTCGGTCATCTGTATTGACCACCAATTTGCAGAATTTGCATTCAGCAAATTATTACAAGTTGTGTGTGCAGACCTCACAGTAAGTATTATTTTGACAGAAAGCAGACAGAGTTATGCAGAGTCTACAATTAACCTTTCCAGATCTGAATTGGATGCACTATTGAACTTTTCAATTTAGGCTAGGGTCACATTTGGGATGTTGCATCAGTTTGAGGATGCATTAAAGGATGCTTTTTTCCCTTGCCATTTCCATGACATGTGTATTCATTTTTAACGCATGCAATAATGCATGCATTTACCCATGGTACATATATGTAACATGCGTTAACACATGCGTTTCCCATAGACTGCCATGTTAAAAAAACGCATGCAATTTCAATAACAGGCCCAAAAACGCTGCAGACCACATTTATGGGTGCACTACTAAAAACGCATAGCTTCTAACGTATTGCACTTTTGCAATGCATTTTTTGCATTGAGGTTTATGGGTGTGTTAACACATGCATTTTTACACATTTGCACATAAAAATAACGCATGCTTTTAGCGGATGCATGGCACCAATGTGACCCTAGCCTTAAAGTGGTTTAGTTGAGTCATTTTCTTTCCAAAAGTGTGAAGTATGGTGTGCTATGCGACCTTAGTGATTGACATGCTGTATCAGTCATACACTTAAGTGAACGCACAGAAACATGAAAATCTGTGGTAGATGCTTAGGGTGTTTTCACAATGATGGCATACTGGAAATCTGTATCATCTCTATCACTTTATATATATATATATATATTAAAAAGCTGAAAATACACATTGGTTTGTAAAAACCAGAGTAAGAGTCTTCCTTGTCCAAGGAGCACATATAGTGTAAGTCAAGACTGAAGATAAAATAAAGTTTGGTTTTATTATAACAGATCATAATATTCTTGTACATTTTCTTTATTGGAGTGATCTATTTATTATGCCCTCTTCACACCACGATTTTTTGGGATCAATGGCTATCCATTGTACAACTGATTGTCACGAATCTGATTTGGCCCCCATGTATCCCTATGGGCACGGATGGGCACGGATTGGTCCTAAATTTCAATCTGTGTGTGCAGGGATCCAATTGTGTCCGCTGTTTTCACATCCCCAAAATCGGAGACTGCTCCTATTTTGGGCAAAGCGGACACATTCGGATAGAATTGGACAGAATCGGATCCGATGCTGTCATATTCAAATAACATGGGGGTCTATGGAGCTTGGATCCGGGAAAAAGCAGGATCGTTTCCCACATCCCATTTTAGTGTACTTAGCAGGCTCAGTAGACTAAAACTGTTCTGCTCACTGTAATGTCACTTTTGCAGTGTATCTACATAAACTGTTAAAGTGAAATAAAGTAAAGCAATGTATCAAAAATAAAAAAATAAATACTTTCCTCTCTGCCGCCTGTCCGGGAACCGAGAAGGCATCCCGGTGCAGTCAGGGCCTTAGTTAAAATGTGACTGGCCGGTAGAGATCAGGTGGTATGTCATGTCACATATCACATGATCGCTACAGGCCAATCACAGATTTTTAAGGTCCTGGCTGCATCCGGACGTCTTCTCGGGTCCCGGACAGGCGGCAGAGAGGTAAGTTTTTTTATTTTAATACATGTTTTGCCTTTTGTTTTGCTTTCCCAGTGTATGTAGATACATTGGGAAAGCAAAACGTCAGACCCAACACATCACTCGTGGGAAGGAACACAGGATATTTCCTCCCCGCGTGTGACATCACAGCTCCTACACCACTCGGCTCCCCTGCTCTTACTTTGTCTGGATCCATCAAAATCACAGATCCGGACACAGAAATGGCATCTGGACTTCACATTGGGACCTGCCGGTTCCTGTCCGTGGGGTCCTGCAAAAAACTGGATCCCAGCGGACATGAAAAAATCACGGTGGGAAGTGAGCCTTAGTCCAACTGTCATATATTGTTTTTACTATGACATCTCTTCATTTTCAAGTTGTTCTCAATTCACCCCCTATTCCATTTCCTACTTTTTAGGTAGATGGGAATTAATTAAAGTTGAAATTCATATATTGCAGGCTATTCACAGCAATAAAATTGGTAATGCAGACAAAAAAAATAATTTTACTATTTAGCCATTAATCAAGTATCAATAAATTCTAAATAGTTTCTAAACTACCTTTACTTCAGAATGTTAATTCTGTATATTAAAGTGTATATAAAATTAATTTCATCACCAATGTGATGCCAAACACATAGTGCATATTTTCTTTCAGTAGAAAGTCAACTTTTTATCTTTATTTTAAGTGTAGCTGAGCAATCACCTCTATATCTCCATAGCTGTGCCATTGATTGAAACAAAATTGCAGCACAGACTGCAATTTTAGGTCCCAATGGAAATTTTTAACAGAAGACTTTGGAAGACATAGGAAGAAGAAAAATGTTTATTCTGAGCCTGAACTTGTGCCATTTAGCACACCAGGTGAAGATTCCCACTGTAAAACATAAGAAAGGCATAGAGAAAAACGTATATAACACTAGTTTCATCATGTAGCAGATAAAACAAGGTACACAGTGTAATTTAGATACAGAAGTTCAGTAAAATATTTATTAGGTTATTTTAATACTCATCAAACTGACATTGAAAGATTTTAATTTATGATACCAAATAAGTTTCCAAAATAATCTCTGCTTTATTTTAAGTGCTATACTGTATAGAAAAATCCTTAGAAAATGTGTGCATTCACACAGAGTTTTATTAGCTATTAAAAAAAATTGGAAGATTTTGAATTTTTTCCCCTTTAAAGCAGTTCTGAAGAGTAAATGGTTATTTTTGCAGAATAATTTTGTGCATTAGTTTAATTTTTAATTTAAAAAAAAATCAACAAAATTGATTTCCAATTGAAATAGGTAGGACAAGTTTTCTATTGTTTTCAAAGCAGTTTGTTAAAAAATGTTTTGGTGTTCAATAAACTGTGTGAACATGCCTTAGGGTGCGTGCACATGGTCCGGAGGGGCTGCGTGTTGGACGCAGCTCCTCCGGACATGAGTAAAGCCGTGGGTGGCCGCAGGGAGACCGCAGCTGCCCTGTACTCACCGTGTGCGGTGGGTGCAGGGCAGCTTCTCCCTGCAGTCACCCGATGGGAGCCGCTTCCGACTCTGCAACCTGCACCGCAGCTCCAAACACACTGCGGGCGGGTTAAGCATAGTGAGGATGGGATTTCTTGAAATCCCATCCACTATGCTAGTACTGTACTACGCAGCGTTTTGGATGCAGCGGCAAGACGCTGCGTCCAAAACGCTGCATACACTAATCATGTGCACGCACCCTGATTATGTGATCAGTATGAGTAAGGCTAAGGTTACACTGGGGATTACCATTGCGTTCAGGGGGGTTCTGTTAAAAAGATAGCGCTTCTGCATCCCGTGATGCGCTTGGAAATAGCACGAAATTTCAAACTCCGGCACTTAGATGTCGGCGTTAGAACTGCGCTGGGGGTTCCGTCACCCACAGGAATAAATTGGCAGCGTTAATGCAGGCTTACCTTTCCGGTAACACTGAGTTAATGCTGCCAAATTCTATGTTTTTAACTGACCCCCCATGTACGCAGCCAATAACCCTGGTATGACCCTAGCCTAAGGATATGAAAAGTCTAAAACTATGTGCAGTGCTCTTCAAATAATTTTCACACCAACAGTTTCGAACAATTCCTAATACACATCAAAAAGTGAATAGGCTTTCTGTAAGCACTTGCAATATTGTTTAAGCTGTAAACATGGGAGATTCTGATAATTAATCTCAAAAGTAGTGAAGTGATTTATGTTTGTATTAGTTTCAATTCATCCTTTACTCGCACAGGACATCCAACAAAAATAATCACCAAGATTGACATAAATCACATTTTCTAATTTCCATGGAACTTTCCAAAAAGCAAAGGCTTTCCAAATGGTTAGTGTTTTTACCAGTTGCTCAGTGGTAGGCTAGGTTCAAATCTTACCAAGGATGATATCTACAAGGAGTTTTTGTTCTCCATGTGTTTGCGTAGTTTTCCTCCAGGTTCTCTGGTTTCCTCCCACGCTCTAAAGACAAACTGATAGTGACTTTAGAATGTAAGCCCTAATGGGGACAACGATGATCATGTTTGTAAAGTGTGGAGGAATTAATAGCACTATTTCAGTGAGTAAAACAAACCTTTAACCCCTTCCCAACCTATGAAATTGTAAAACGTCATGGGCCGGTAAGGGGTGTTTGATGTGAGCTCCGGCACGGTGCTCACATCAAACAGCCGACATCTCAGCTGATCTCATCAGTTGAGATGTCAGGGTAACAGCACCGTTCGGATCCGGGATCTGATCTGCCCTGTTAACCCCTTGGATCCCGCTGGCAATCACTGACAGTGGGACCAGGGCGGCCGCGGCGGGGAACGCGTTGTTCCCTGCCTGCTCCAGAGATCCCGCGATACTATTGCGGGATCTCCGGCGCTCACGCGACAGCCCGGGGTCCTGGCTGGACCCTAGATGCTGTCACAGAGCGGTTCCATGTTGTGGATAGCAGGTGCTGCCAACCACAACAGGTCCGCGATTCTGGGAGATACAGATGAGCTGCAGCTCATTTCAGACATTTCAAGTCTTTATTTTTGTTAACCTTCGTCCCACTGAGTAGGTAAATTGAAACTATTTTGTTTTTAAAATTGCAATAACTTTTTTTCGAAAGGCCGTAGAGGGCTGAAATATTGGCCATATTTCAATAATAATATATGAAGGTACAATTGTACATCTGCAGCCTGTTAAGGTTGTAAAATTATGCAGCCTGACTAAGCTTAATGTTGATGATTATTGCTTATAGCCACTGAAAACCCAAAAGTCATTGTCTCAGAAAATTAAAGTAGGGAGGATGAAGGGTTAAAAAATGCGCTGCCGTTTTCCACAAGACATCAAAGGGTGAATATAATGTTAATTTATCATGGCCACTTAACACGCGGCAACATTTCTTGCTTATCCACAGGTAATTTACTGGCTGCAGTGAAATCATGGAGACATTATTCCATTTGTACACAGCAACAAGATAGAACCATGTCTCCATGATTTCACTGCAGCCAGTAAGTTACCTGTGGATAAGCTAGAAATGTAGCCCCGTGTAAAGTGGCCATTAGTCAACATATTTCAGGCCAGAAACGCTCTGAAACATGGCAATATGATATTGATTTGTCCTGAGGAAGAGGCCAGGGAGCCCTGAAACTAATCCCTGTTGACTAATAAAGCAATATTATATTCCCCATTTGATGTCTCATGGAATAAAGCAGCATGGCTTTTAACCCTTCATCCTCCCTTCTCTATATGCACCATGCTGGGGACTGCAGCAGCCGTGATATGCTTTTATAGTGGTTGTGACTCTCACAACCACACAAGGTGAATCCTCTGATATCTATTTAGGTAATATTTCATCTCTCAGACCCTCCATCCTCCTTACTTTAATTTTTTTGAGATAATGAACTTTGGGTTTTCATTAGCTGTAAGCCATAATCATCAACATTAACATAAATATACACTTGAAATAGATCTCTCTGTTTGTAATGACTCCATATAATATATGCATTTCACGTTTTGTATTGAATTACTGAAATAAATTAACTTTTTGATGATATTCTAATTCATTGAAATACACTTGTAAAAGTAGAACTTTATAAAACCTGCACCCCCTCAAACTACTCAAAGTTTCATACAAGATGTTTAGTAACCTGTCAGGTGCTTCACAAAATCTAAAGCAATTTGGAACAAAAAGAAAGTTGACTTTTCCCCCAAAATTATTACTTTAGTCACAAAGTTTACATTTTCACAAAGGTAACATGAGAAAATACATTATGAATTTGTTGAGAAATTTCTCATTATGTTGATACCCCTATGTGGTGTAAAGCTAACTAAAACTGTTTGAACGCTCTGCAGGGCTCAAAAGGGAAGGATCACCATTAGACCTCTGGAACAAATAAGTGGCTGCAATAGATAGCGGATGACATGTCATTTTTTCAGAACCCCTGTGGCTAAACAGTGGAAATCCCCCACAAGTGATCCTATTTTGTAAACTCTACCCCTTGAGAAATTTACCTAGAAGGGTGGAGAGCATCTTATATCTACAGTTTATTTCCCAATACATGTTGTTTTAGCCCCAAATTTTTCATTTTCGCAAGGGTTAAAGAGAAAATATACCACATAATTTGTTTTCCAATATCTGCTGAGATGCCCCATATGTAGTCAGAAATTCATGTTTAGGTGCACAGCAAGGATCGGAAGGGAAGGAGAACTATGAAGTTTTAGGAGTGCAAAATTGTCTGTATAGATTGTGGATGCTAGTTTGATTAGCAGACCCACCAGGATTCCAAAACATGGCAACATGGAGAGACACAGGAGGAAAGGAGCACTACTTGACTTTTGGAATGCAGTGTTTCTACAAGACTTTCCAGACTCGATATACAAAGCTCCTAAGTGCTAAATGATCAGAAACCTTCCTCAACTACCTCTGTTTGGAAAATACACCCGTTAGGAATTAATCTACTGGTGTAATGATGATTTTGATTCCATTGGTGTTTTCAATAAAAAAACAGCAATGGATGCTGCAAAGTAAAAGTGGGTATCTGCTTTTGTAGATCACAGTAAATTGTAGTGCTGGAACATTGTGCCCAGCTTGAGCTTCTGGAGACCTGCCCCTGTATATTTAGTTGGCTGTCCTCACTACAGAATGACAAACATGTTGATGCTAAGTACAAGTTAAGGCCCCATTGCAAGGCTCAACATAGTGCTCAACATCGTTCAAAAGTGACGTGATCAACGATGTTGAAATGACATTTTTAGTGCATTGTTGCATGTAACCAAATGATTCAACTACGATAAATCGAGTCGGAGTTGACAGGTTTATGAACATGTTTCACGTGGGCTTCGCCGTATTTCTGGAACCAGAAGGCAGCGACGGGCTGCCCCCAACCCCCAGGTGCCTATTTGTACCTGGCCAGACACAATAATATAGGGGAGCCCTTTTTTTATTATTTCATGAATTTCATGAAATAATTAAAAAAAATGCGTTGGGCTCCGCGCAATTTCTATGCCTATCCAGGTACAGCTAAGCAGCTGGGGGCTGGAATCCGCAGCGCAGGGATGCCCAAGCTTTCTGAGCACCTCCCACTGCAAATTGCAGCCCACAGCCGCCCCAGAAGATGGTGCGTTCATTGAAGCGCCATCCTGTGGCGCTGAACCCCGCTCTTCCAGCGGCCCTGGTGGCGGTGGCACGCTGGGTAATAAAGGGGTTAATACAAGCTTTGTATTATCAGCTGGCCCTAAGCCCGAAATTTATGGCGGTCACGCCAATATTAGACATGACCGCCATGAATTTCTATTAAATTGTTTTAAAAAAAACACAACACAGAGAAAATTTTTTATTAGAAATAAAAAAAAAAGCCATTAGGGACTCCATCTTTAATTTAAAAAATCCTCTTCCGTCCGACGCAGTCCAAAGCGCGATGTCCTCTCTGCTACATCCCCTGTGCATAGATATAGATGTCTATGCACAGGGAATGAGCAGACTGAGAACAATCTCAGCTCTGCTACATCAGGCATCAGGCGGGCTCTAGGACCCTGGAGCTGCGGCAGCCAGCACACAGAGCAGACAGGACTCTTATCTGTGCGAGTTTCCCAGCGATTACTTACACAGTAAAGAGTCCAATGCAAATCAATGGCAAAACTAGGATTGCTTCCGAGACACATCTGTGATTTGTAAATCGCACACTACTCGCTATTACTCGCTTCCCCATTCATTAACATTGGACTCGCTAGACTCGCAACGAGTAGCGAGTCCCGGGCTCGGACTCGCTAGAGTCAAGCGATTCCGAGTAATTTAGGATTCGCCCATCACTAATGCACACAAAAGAGGTGGTCAACTGCATTTTTATACATGGGTAAAAAGAATGGCACGGCCAGGCTATAGGTCAGAGAGAGTCTAAAGTGTTTCCATCTGTCTCATTATAAGAAAACTTAGGCACAATCATGTTGTAATCGGATACTCAGATTGACTGACTGATAACAGTGATATGAGTGTATGGAGTAATGAAGTGGAACCTCATAGCTCTTCCTGTGATAATCAGTAAGCTCTGTCACCACAGAAGTAGTTTTGCATTTTGACAGTTTAAAGACATTATGTACATAGCACATCAAAATGTAGGAACTAACACCTGCACATAACATGCTATGTACATAATTTGGCATTGAGAGATTAAAAATATATTATGATTCACATAAAAAAAAAAAATTATGTACAGTACAACACTAGGAGGTATATTTTACCTTATTTATGCACTACTCTTTCCACAACAAAGTGTAGTCATTTTGCCTAATGCTCATTTCTTTTAAAGAACATATCATTTAAAGAGGACCCGTCACCCCCTGGTGCTTTCAAAAGTGACAGCACCACTGAATGCAGTGTGTCTGCTGCTTTCAGGGAAGCTGTGAACTAAGGCTCTAGCCCCCTGTACCCAGAAAAAAAAACTTTGCAAACTTTACAGTTAAGAGATACCGTGGGTGGGATCTAATTAAGAGGTCCTCGCTGCTGGCACAATCCTCCCTGCTTCCTCCTTGTGTGTTTCACCCCCTCTATGTGTCTGCCGCTGCCTCTTTTTGTTCTGGGTTTGCCCTCCCCATCTGCTCTTGCTCCTTGTGACATCACAAGGAGCAGAAGAGGAGGGCAGACCCAGAAAAAGAGGAAGCAGCAGCAGACACATAGAGGGGCGGATACACAAGTAGGAGGCAGGGAGGACTGTGCCAGCGGCGAGGACCTCTTAATCAGACCCAACCCAGGGGACCTCTTAACTGTTAAATTTACAAAGTGTTTTTTTTTTGTTACAGGGTGCTAGAGTCTTAGCACACAGCTTCCATGAATGCAGCATACATGCTGCATTCAGTGGTGTTGTCACTTCTGAAAGCATCAGGGGGGTGACAGGTCCTCTTTAAAGATCTGGCCAGGATCATAGCTGAAGACTATACTAATCTGGCTAAGACCACAACATGCTTCTCCTAGTAGTACTGTGAGTAATTGCCAGGTCTCTTCCCTACTGCTGGAAAAAGTCAGCTGGATGCGGAGCCAAACTAGTCTCATCTCCGACTTTGGTAGTTGATCAGATGTTTAGACTATAGTTTCTCTGAAATGTGTGAACATTTCAAAGACATATATGTCTTACTGCAATCATGCAGTCAGGTCCTGATTCATGTTGCCGCAGCCTAGACAGCATGAATCTGGTGACAGCTTCCCTTTAAAGAGGAACTGTCACCCCCCCTGGTGCTATGCTAACTGAATGCAACACTGAATGCAGTGTGTCTGCTTAATTTCAGCGGAGGCGTCCCCCATGTCTCTAGCCCCCCTGTAAGCTGTTAAAAAGACTTTATAAAGTGTATAGATAAGGAGTCCGGAGGGACTTAGTAATGAGTCATCGCTGCTCCCTGGTGTCCTCCAGTCATTAAAATTGTATTTTGTAAAGTTATATATGTTATTAAATTTATATGCCTGAAGTTGGCAAAAGGCATCTGTCCGAGGCATTCTTCAGACATTAAGTAAAAATAATGTAAATATTAAAGCTTTAGTCCAAGGACAAGCATTTTTCTCTTAGTTTTCTATCTAATGTATCTCTATAATCTAAGCTATTTTCTAATTTATTTGGTTTTAAAATTTCATACCTTTCCCTCTCTTCACTTTCTAACAGCTGCTGTGTTTTTTTTCTATTTCCTGTTGTGGTGATGATATTGTGAGTGTTCCAGCACATGCTGGGATACGCATGCAGAATATCATCATGGGAGGAAGATGCACTCACTTCCTTAGCTTTTGCCCTTCCCTGAAACAAAGCGTCACAGTCATGCTGGTTTTAGGAGCGGGTCTGTCATTAATGTGCCTACCACCTCATCACTGTGCTCTGTCTCAGCCCTCCCCAAGTAGTGTCTTGTCCACTGTGCACTATTCCTGTCTGATGTTGCCATATGCATATTGATAAGCCGGCATCAAAGAAGCGGCAGTATACCTGCATTCGGGAGGCCAGTGGTGCAGGACATCAGTGCTGCCCCGCAGGTGATATGAGTGGAAACTCCTGGCTTATTACTATACATAAGCCACCCAACAGGGACCACTCATTTCACCTGCAGGGCGGCACTGATCTCCTGCACCATTAATCACCTGCATGAAGATATACTGCCACTTCTCTGATGTCAGCTTATGAATATGCATATGCACTGCTTGGGGAGGGCTGGGACAGTGCACTGTGGGTAGGTGGGAAGGAGTAGACACCACAGTGACAGTCTTGCCCATGAAATCAGCATCACTAATGTGACACTTTTTTCAGGGAAGGGCAATGGCTCTTTTTATCCGAGCATGCGCTGGAGCACTCACCCAAAACATCATTAGACCTGAAAATAGAAAAAAAACACAGAAGCTGTTAGATAGTGTAGCGAGGGAACGGTAGGAAAACTTTAAAAAGATATAATAGAAAATATCTTAGATTATAAGAATATATAAGATTGGAAGTTAGGAGAAAAATGCTTGACTTTGAATTAACCCTTTAAGGACCTGTTTCAGCAATGTGTTGTCAACCATTTTCTACTTAAAATGTCACAATTTTTTGCACATCTCAAGTTTGCACAAAAATATTGTAGCTTTTTCCATTTTACATCCATCCCATATAGCTCTGGTAAAGTTAACGGAGCAGTTGTAAGATGGGGAATGGCATTATTTATGCTAGAAATGTACTCCAGTCCCTGAATAACAAAAAAATCTGCTGTAGGCAAATAGCCATTGTAAGAAGTGCCTAATTCATTAAGAGGCTTTCATCTTTAAAGAGGACCTGTCACTTCCCCTATGGATTAGAATATAATCCCAGCACTGAATGCAGCATATCTGCTGCATTCAGGCAAAGGGGTCCCCCATTGCTCTGTGGAGCTGCTACTCCGATATATAGGCTTATAAAAACTTACAGTTTTTTTCCATGAAGGTGGGCCCTTGTGCTTCAGGCAGCTCATCCACGGGGGCATTTCACGCCCCCTGAGCCTCTGTGCCGCCCATATCCTCGTGCCCTTCATGTCCTCCTCGCTCTGCGCGTCCTTGTGGTGTTGACGCAAGCACAAAGCGAGGTTGAGGTGCATGCCCCGCCTTCTGCTATGACTTCCTTTCATTTCCCCGCCCTGCTCCGTGTTGTGCTATGAACACCTGGCTCTACAGTTAGTAGTTTTATAGTTTCAAAAATGTTTCATTTATCAATTACATGGTAAATTTGTATTAAAACAAATTTTCTGAATTGTATTTTGATCATTGTGATAGAACTTGAATGTTTGGTTGATAACATTACATTGGGACAGATGAATCCTACAGGAAAGCACTTATGAATGTAAGCCCTTACTACTATTAATACCATGAAAACAATACTTGTATAAAGCTGCACAATGCAAATATAAATATTCATAAAACATAAAATTCTTAAAGTTTTTACTGTTATGAAATATTTCTCATCTTTAAGATCTCCATTATAAAATCACACCATGTTGAAAAGTTGATTATGTTGAATTTTTTAATATCTTCTAAAGTCCATTTATAACAGTGCAAATACTGCAATTTAAAGCATAACTGTTGTTGAAATTTTTATATCATAAATCAATAGTACACATAAAAATAAGAAACTTTATAATATATATTTCCTTCTTTCTCTGCCAGAATTGATCAGACGTTATCAAAATTGTGAATTCTGAGGTAAAATCTGTATTCAGTGAAGACTTTCACTTAATTGAGATAGGAGATGGCAGTTGTGTCTGATGAGATTGTATGGTGGTGGCAGAAGGGTGGAGCTATAGTAGAGGGAGGAGCTCCACCTCCTCCTCCTTTATCTATATAGAATCTCACCAGTTAGGGTGTGTGCCCACATAGTGGTTTTACGTCGGTTTAGCAGCGAAAACCGCCGGCGGTTTAGCATAGGTTTTATTTAAATCTATGTAAATTTTTAGCAGCTTTAGGACTTACAAGTAACCCTATGTAATTTAGAAAACGCTGTGCACACATAGTGGGTTTATGTGAGCGGATCCGCCAGCGGTTGAGCGGTTTTCCAGCGGTTTAGCAGCATACAGCATGTCAATTATTTTCAGCAGTTTTTGATCGGTTCCATGAAAAAAATCCTCCATAGAAAACCGCCGTAAAAACCACTGGAAAAAACGCCGGAAAACCGCTGTGCACACGCTGAGAAAAACCGCCGGAAAACCGCCGGAAAACAGCTGGAGACTTCTGAGCTCAGGAGTCTAGGCTCCTTGAATTTTCCAGCGGTTTACTGTCGATTTGAACGTCACTAAACCACTATGTGGGCACACAGCCTAATAACTGTCATCTCCTATCTCATTGATGGGAAAGTCTTCACTGAATTCAGATTTTACCTCAGAATTGAGAATTTTGATGACTGATCAATTCTGGCAGAGAAAGAAGCAGATTTGTCTGATAGATATTAGAAAGTTGCTTATTTTTATGTGTACTATTGATTTGTGAAATAAAAATTTAAATGATGGTTATACTTTAAGCGTGTAACTGTGAAAGATATAATCTGCATTAAAAGCAAAGAGGAGCAGGTTTATTAATCCTGTCCTTAAGCTTAGCTTAAAACGAAACTAGTCAATCAAAATCACTTTTTCTGAATTGTAAACTTGATAAGTTTTGCTAGTCATGTTAGACTAAAGGTACCGTCACACGCTAGTTCATAGGTGAACGATATCGTTAGCTATGGCACATGACCACGATCGTTTCGACATCGTTAGTGCGTTGTCACACGCAAGGATATTGTTAACAATTTTAAATTTGGCAAGGCACCAGCTACTTGGAGAAGAACGTTTGAACAATGTTAAAAAGCGTCAGGAATAGGAGAATTATGAACGACATCGTTCAAAAAGGTGTCACACTGAACGATGTTGCTGCTTCCCAGAACGTTAATTGGACGATGAACGATAGATTTGAGGTCAGGAATTTTTGCTGAACGATCCAACGATTTTTCCTTTCAACAGCGTTCGTTTACATGCAACAGCGTACAAACGATATCGTTTGAACAATCATAAATCCATGACGTTTCAACGATATCGTTAATGAGATCCTAGCGTGTGAAGTGGCCTTAATAGCCTTCTTCATATTGTGGCGGATTTACTTTGAAGCCTGAGTTAGATGTCTGCTATGTGAATGCTACTAAAATATTAACTTTTTTCATTTTTTGGTCATTTAGACTATCTTTGAAAAGTAGCTGCATTTTAGAGGTGTCAGAAAATGAGGTTGCTCAATATTTGCTCATATTGTATATATAATTTGATGCCATTTTATTATTTTTCAGCTGTCCCTCGTACAAGTGATACCCAGTGTAGCTCTGTTCCTGAGCCCAGATACGGCAGAAGAATTGGCTCTGATTTCTCCGCAGGATCTGTAGTTCGATTTGAATGCAACCCTGGATACATACTTCATGGATCAAAAGCTATTCGTTGTCAGAGGGTACCCAATGCCTTAGCACAATGGAATGATACAGTACCGAGTTGTTTGGGTAAATTCATTTTTTGGCATTAAACACATAGATAAGTAATATCCTGGTGTATATTAATTTGCTTTCTATAGCCAATAATTAGTTTTCATTTTGTGTATGATTATATAAATGAGCGATTTTCACAACATGTTACAATTATTGTGTTTTACTCTATAATGAATCAGCATGAGTAGTATTGTATGACAAAATGATATCTGAGTAAGACAGATTGGTAGGAACAGGATAAGCTCAAGAATCAGTACTGTATATTAAGTTCTGACTGTATAATTCTTCAGATAATGTACAAATCAATTCAATGTACTCTAGACTGCAAGCCTTTATTCTGCGCTATTAAATAGATAATGTAACGAAGCTGCCTGAGAAAAGAATGTCAATGTTTTCTTTTCATAATGAAAATCACCTTTGAAAATGACTGTCTTATCTGGAGTATTCAGCGGACACATATTAATAAAGGCAGATGAGTCTTTATCGATTTTTTTTTTATTATTATTATGCCCCAAGTGCCAGTAAAGGGGCCTCAGGGAAGACAAGACGTAAAGACTTAAGAAGTTTTTGGTATCAACATTCAAACCTTTGAACACAGTAGGAAGGAATTGGTAACATTTTAAGACTTTATTATTAACAAGTAACTCCTGTAATCTAGATAAAGTCGCTGGTGGCAGTAAATATTCCCAAAATAAATTGGGGAAATGTTCAAATTAAATATTGATATTTTTCTTTTTCTTTAACAAAAGTTTTCCTTTATAACTTCAATTAAATAATCATAGATATACTTTTAAATCCCCATTCGGTGGATTTCTCCTCCTATACTGGTTTTATCATCTGGAATTGATTCATCTCCAGGGACAATGAATTCAAGCTGTACAAACCTTTCCTCCCCCTGACATCACATGCTGGCCTCCATATGCATTGGATTGTTGACTCATTGCAAAGATCAGCAAATTCACCGGCTTGACTTTAATCAATATATTTTGTACCTTTATGCTACAATATTAAGAACATATGAATATAATGGGTGAAAACTTGCCCATGTAATTCTTCCATTTCAGGCCTTTCTACAGTATTTCAAATGCAAATGTCAGTAGTTACTTATATTTCAGAAGAATTAATAATATTTATTGGTTGATTCATCTCAATGAAGTTGACAGATTCACAGACTTGACTTTAATCTAATATGTATTGGACTTTTAAGCTATAACACTAAAAACATAGAAATACAACAAGTGAAGATTTATCAATGTAATTCATGGAATTTAGGCCTCTTTAAAGTATTACTGATGGAAATGTCAGTGTTACTTATATTTTAGAAAGGTATTTTTCTTTATTGACACTTATCTGCATAAAAACATTACAGTATAACGTAAGGCCGTCAATAGGCTAGAGTTCTTTAATACCATGCACCATATTCTATGCTACTAATTTCCTACCCAAAAAACTTCAAAATTGTATCCCAGTGATTAATATATTTCTAGGACTTAGAGCTCGTGTAGAGTTTTCTCATCCAAGAAAATCAGGTTCTTTGTGTACTGATTCTGTCAGATGAGGAGAAGATGAAGAAAACATTTTTTCTGTCTTCTCCATTGTGCCAGACCAGGAAAATCAAATTGCATTCCAATGTGATCAGAGTGCAGTCCAATGTTTTTTCGTACACTCGTTGACTTACATGGTTCAAGGGCGATCTGAAAATTAGATCAAACCCAGATATATTCGGCACTGTGCATGACCCCATAAAGAAACATTCATCCAAGTGCGATTTGATGTTTTGTTTGATCATACTTGGATCGAAAATTTGGTTTTGTGAACCTGGTCTTACAAGTCATGTTTGTCTTTGTATTGCATTATGCTAAGAATTGTCTTTTTCCACAAGCCTTACTAATTAAGTTAAATATTCTTAAAGACAGTTCCTCTTGTGTTGGGTACAAAATTTAAGAAGTTTCCAAATCAATTAACTTTTTAATTTACTTACTCTAAATATTACGCTCTGTTTCTCCAACTTTCTTCCGTGAGATGTGCATATTAGCTAGAATGAAGAAATTGAGCATAATTAGTATACTCTTGTGTAATATATTTCTTTTGAGTAGCATATGCTGTCTAGGAATATTGTTAAGACTAAAAAGCTAAGATAGTACTTTTTTTTTAATTTACAGTGCCATGTAGTGGGAATTTTACAGAAAGAAGAGGGACAATATTATCTCCAGGTTTTCCAGAGACTTATGGCAATAGTTTGAATTGTGTTTGGAAAATTATAGTAACAGAAGGATCAGGAATTCAGGTAAGGATATTTTGAAAAAAAAAATTGTCCAAAATGTAATGTTCTTATTGTACTATGATAAATATCATAATAAAAACATATTATGATAGTGATTTATCATTTGTTCCATCAAGCTCCCTTTGGACAGAATGCTATTGTAGTTGTTTTGAAGCATCACCTCGCTTCTTCATCAGTAAATTGACCAGTTGGTGTGTATTTCCGGATGAAGAAGCAGGGTGAGGCCTAAAACATGTAGAATAAACATTATCAGGATAGGCATATTGACAGGGCTTTTTTTTGGCGCCCTGGCCCTTCTGTTTAGCTCCTTTGTTTGAATAACAGGGCGCTGATCAATGATCTGCTTCCTTCTTTAAATATCACTGAGCGATGACTTGTAGATGTGATAGCGCCTACACTGTTGATGGCATTATTTTATTGGAGACCTAATTTTTATATTGGAGTCCACAAAAAGTACAACCCCGACACTATAGTAAAAATACAAGGCAGGTCCCTAAAGGATCAGTGACCTGTTGTTTAAAGAAAGGGGGCGGAGCACCATGGAAAGACCCTGCCAATAGGCCCAAATTGTTGAACAAACTATGATTACAGGAGAACTTCAAACCCTGGTTATAGAAAAACCACAAAATAGGATTCTTCATAATAAGTATAATTTTAATCAAAATAACAGCGCCAATATGGCCAAAGTTTACTTTTCTTATTAAAAAAAGTCTTACAGGTTCTCCTTAAGTAGCCAATGAAGAATTTTTTGAAACTCCTACTCAGACCAGTAGTTCTAGAAGTTTTCAAACATTAATTATTTTCAATAACGATCCTGTAATAATCATCCTTGTGAAGATATATAGCATGGAGGACATGTAACAAGTTATGTCATATCTAATTTGACAGATACAAGTTCTGAGTTTTGCAACGGAACACAACTGGGATTCCCTTGAAATTTATGATGGCTCAGATATGACTTCTCCACGACTTGGTAGTTTTTCAGGTAAATAAATTTGAATATGTATATTTTTTATAAATATCTAATGTACATCTTTGCATTTCTTACTTCAATATATAAAGACGGCAGCCAAAATGCTTGTTTTGTTACTAAAAAATATAACTTTCCATGCATTTTGCTCCTCTGCATGAGGAAGAGTTTGAATTTGCCCAACATTATATACCTAGGTGAAATTAATGTTTTTCTGTGAAAAATTCTCATAATAGCATATACTATGATTGTCTTAAATACTACCTATTATTGGGGAGGAACATCAATGGTGCTAATACAGTACTGATCTGTCAGGCAAAGGAATCCAAAGAACTGTTATATCTGAAACCAAGATGGAAAATCCTTCTAATTCATGTAGGTGGTAAGGTGGAGCCTTAATTTTCTAACATCAAACCCCACAAAATGATATCTAGAGAATTTGGGCTAAAATAAACATTGGAATCAACTGACTATCAACATGCTATAAAAATGTGATTCATTAGACTTGACTTACCCATATTTAATGTTTAAGAATTAGTGATGAGCGAGTAGCAAAATATTCTCACTCGGTATACTCATAACAAGTAGTTTCTAATACTTGCATATTCGTCCGAATAGCAAGTCTAACATTAGTCAATTAGTGATAGGCTCCGCCCACACACATCTGGCCATAAGACGAGTCTTTCCAGGACAAGGCGGGAGGGGGGCTTTTTTGCATTTCTACTGCATAAAACACTTTGCTGTGCCCCCCAGAGAGATCCCAACATTCAATCTGCTCTCCCTGAGGTGCCAGTTCACTTTGTTTACAGAAGGAGCTGTGAATTTGTTTCAGATTAATAACGATCGACAAATCACTCATGAGCAGTAGCAATACTCGCCAAGTAACGATTATCACAAATACCGTACTAACTGTGCGAGTAGCAAACAGTACCAATTATACTCGCTCAACCCTATTAAGAATGCATTGTAGAAGGAAGAAATCATGAGCACTTTGATAAATCTTGGGTAGAGATGAGTGCATTGAGTTATGGAAGACCGAGTTCTAGTCAAATTTTCTGAAATCTGTGGTTTCACATGAATGCAAACAATCTATGGTTCTCAATTACAAAAACAATGGCCAGGACCATTTTCCACATGCTGCAAATTTAGTGGGCAGGATAATGACATCTGGCATGTAAAGCCCCCATTACACATAGCGTGATTGCTAGCGAGATTGCTGCTACGTCACAGGTTTTGTGACGCAACAGCGATCTCACCATTTAGCAGCAACCAGGTCCCCGCTGTGCGATCGCTGATCATGTCTGAATGTCCTGGACCATTTTTTGATCATCGGTTTCCTGCTGGGCAGCATGAATATGTGTGTTTGACACCTTAACAAAGACCTCATTGGTGACTCAGAACTCAACCACGTAGGTCTGAGTCGTCAGACTGGCTGCTGTGTGACAGGGTCCCAACAACCGCCGAGGTCGTTATACGGGTCGACGTATCATTGCTGCATTGTTGAGTAGATTTGACTGTTTGACATCACACCAGTGACCACGTAGCGACGTTCCATCGGTCCCAACCATGTTGTATCATAGTCGGGATCGCTGGAACATCGCCAAGTGTAACGACACTCTTAGTTCTAGCTTCCTCATGATGCCCTGCAGCAATTCAATCACATGGTGTAGCACAGCTGATCAGGGGGACTATCACAGGCATTCTTTCTGTGATGTAAAACTGTGGAGCCCACTGGGATGGGGTACTCGGTATCAGGCCGGGGGTATCACGGGGGTTATCATGGCGGTCTTGGTCCGGACCGTGTCCCGAGCCCACAAGTAAAGGGGGGTATTTACAGAGATAAAGTTGTGATGCCACCCATGGTATGTGGTCAGGGTGACCACCGCTGCTACAGAACCGGGGATGATGGATGGCAGCCTGTGATGTAACAACTCTCCACGGGCAGAGCCTGGTCCCCGAGGCAGTAGTGATGATAGTCTATGGATGATGCAAGGTAGGGGTAGTGGTAGAGATGATAACAGTGAGGGAGACTAGGGCTCGAGCGCAAGGATCACACAGACTCATGGTTTTGTAGTTTTTCAAGTCTTTACTGTAGATGGTATTCAGTAAGTTTTGTCCACGGAGTCTGTACCGGGGCCAGGTTGCTCCCACCCTGGGCTTCCTTGGCTTCCTACTCCTGCGCTGTGTGTGTGTGGCCCTGCTGCCGCTTTAGATAAGCTGCCAGCCCTGTCTTCCCTCATGGGTTGCTAGGCAACTTGAGTCTTATCTTTGTGTTTTTGACCCTGCCATGTTGCTTCGCTGTGGTACAATGAAGATATATAATCTTCATTTATCCGGTGTTTTCTGGGCTGCTTGTGTCAGGCACAATTGTGGATCCGGTATTCAGTCTTTGCGCTTCACCGGGGTGAGTTTAGAGTAACTCCTTGTCCTGGGTGTGTTTCTCTGCTTCTCCTACTCCTTTCCTCAGACCTTGGCCTGCCTGGAAGTGGACAGTGGACCGTGGGTTGGGCCTAACGCAGCCCTTTTACACCCAGGTCCTTTCCCTCAGTCCTCTCAGGAACTGAACTAACTGCCACTTCCTCTCCACCCATAATATATGGGGAAGCAGCTTTAGCTCCCCATTCTGGCCTGGAGGCGCTAGTGTAGTGTTGTGGGTTGTGTGGGGAATTAATCCTTTGTGTTTTTACTCTGGCACATTAACCCTGGGGTGCAACATTACAAGTTTTTAAACAAGCATTTATGTGTTTTTCCTCAAAGAATCAACTGCGATCCCAGCTGTAATGTCAATATACCGTATTTTTCGCTTTTTAAGACGCACTTTTGTTCCCCCCAAACTGGGGGGGAGAACGGGGGTGCGTCTTAAAAAGAGAATGTTAAAAAAAAAAAAATTAAAATTAAAAATAACATATTACCGGGGCAGGGGCTGTGGGTGCCGAGGTTCTGGAGGGTGAGGGGCACGGGTGTTGGACCCTAGATGCAGGGGAGTACCGGTGGCAGCAAGCGCTGGGCGCCGCCATGTTTTTTGTGGGCGGCTGCATTCATTATGTGCAGCCGGCCGGTAGAGGTAGACACTGCATATTGGCCGCGGGTCTCCTCTATGGCCGCGGCCATTTTGTTCAAGTCTCTGTCGCCGGCTGCATATAAGTACCTAATAATAAGTATTATATGCAAGAGCAGCAGAGATGAGCTGGTGCTATAGAGAGGTCCAGTAAAGTTGAGCTTGTCATGTATACATATAATATGTACATATTATATTTGCTGCAGAGATGAGCTTGTCATGTATACATATGTGTACTACATACATTATACAATTAATGTGTAATATATTACATATTATTTGCTGCAGAGATGAGTTTGTCATGTACATATATATATTTGTCACATCTGCAGTAACTGCAGATCTGTCTTTTCATACAGTCAATAATGCAGATAAAGCAGAGCTAATCTGGTTATAAGGTTCTCCTATGCATAAGAAACAGATGACTGTTATACAGTATGTGGCTATTCCATGTAAAGCAAGAGAAGAAACTGGGCATATGTGGTCAATAATTAAGCAGAGCCGTGTGACTCTGGACCATATGTAAAAGAGGCTGACGCAAGACCCTGCCATAAATAGAGATGAGTTTGTCATACAGTATATGATCCACTTGCAGATTTAATAAAGCCAATATGGTCAATATTGACGGGGAGGAGGTCTTTGCTAAAAACCTGGCACTTATGTGGAGAGAAATTCCTCATGTTGCGAGACTGCATCTCCGGTACTTAAGCAGATTTAAATTGCACTGAACCGAATGACCCCCACGTGTTATTTGAATCTATAGAAAGATGGCAGCTGTTGTATGCTAACCTGTGTTTGCCCCACACTATTATTCAAGACACACAAGTAGTCCAGCAAGCAGCTCAAGTAATGCAGCAAGTGGCTCCATGACAACAATTGCCAATAGGTGACAGCAATCAGGTATTCAGGATCCATGTCTGTACAAATGCACCAGGGCTGGTGTACCCTGCCTCGTCAGGACAGCAATATCATAGGGGACTGCCACTGACACCCCTGCTCAGCAGCCACAATTCCCCCATAGGTAAGACCATGTATAGGGGATGGGGGCACATAAGCAGGATGGGGGCATATAAACAGGATGAGGGCATATTTACAGGATGGGGATGGGGACATATACACAGGATGGGGGGACATATTTACAGGATGGGGAAAATAAAGATAAGATGGGGGAATGTATATGCCAGGATAGGGGTATATATGCAGGATGGGGGGCCATATTTACAGGATGGGGACATGTATGCCATAATGAGGATATATATACCAGGATGGGTGGGCATATGTACCAGGATGGGGACATATATACCAGGATGAGTGATATATATATATATATACCAGTATGGGGACATATATACCAGGATGGGTGGGCATATGTACCAGGATGGGGACATATATACCAGAATGGGGGGGACATATATACTGGAATACCCTGGATGGGGGTTTTTAATATACCAGTATGAGGAACATATATACTGATCATAAGACAGACACTGGCATTATAGGACGGACCCCATTTAACATTAAAAATTATTTTTTTCTCTTTTTCTTCACCAAATTTGGGGGTGCGTCTTATAATCAGGTGCGTCTTATAAAGCGAAAAATACGGTATTCTCTTACTCGGGAGCGGAACATTTTTTAACACATCCAATTGTGGAACTTATTTTTATTCTAAGAGCAATTAATTAAATTTGTACAATTGTTTGTGCCACAACCCCTTTAAGTGTTTAACTACCAAAATGAAAGCATTTTTAAAAATACATTTGAACCTAGTTTGTTGCACATGCTTGCTTATGGCAAGTGATTCAACATATATTTTCTGGTAACATCCAGATTTGAAAAGGCATATGGACTTTATTTCTTCAATGGTAATATAAAAGGTTTCTTTATTTCTGAAACACTTGTTTAAATTTTCCACTCTAAAAGCGACCATACTGCCGATGGTGCCACCTATTTTTTACTGGTCGTGAACCTATATGTAGTAACTTTGGAAACTAGCATTTTAGGTTTCATTAACTTACTTTCAAGTTAGTTGAATATCATTATTTTAAAATATATTTATTTAAAAAAACAAAAAACAAAACAGTACAAGGTTAAATTGGTATTCTATCCACAGTAGTCTATCCCAGTATGTAGTAGGAGTAATAATAATAGTATTAGCAAATGCCTAAAATTACAAATGTAGAATAGGTCTCCTAAGGGCCCTTTCACATCTGCGTTTTTCGTAATTCGCGGCAGATGCGGTGAAAAAACCGCATCTGCCGCGTTTGCCGCATAACGGTTCCACTTGCGGCACGGTTGCGTTTTTTTCCATAGGAAGTATAGGGGGACTTGCGGCAGATGCGGCAAGTGCGGTATTGCACTTGCGGCAGGTGCGGCAGAGAAAAAAACCGCAGTAAGCCGCGGTTTTTTTCTCTGCCGCACCTGCCGCAAGTGCAATACCGCACTTGCCGCATCTGCCGCAAGTCCCCCTATACTTCCTATGGAAAAAACCGCAACCGTGCCGCAAGTGGAACCGTTATGCGGCAAACGCGGCAGATGCGGTTTTTTCACTGCATCTGCCGCGAATTACGAAAAACGCTGATGTGAAAGGGCCCTAATATAGCCATGTCTGTTACCTCATGTGCAGTAGCTTAGATATGCATGGTTATAGCCACAAGCAACCTGTCACCATATGAGTGGTCATAGCCATGGATACTTAAGCTGTAAAGTCCTGCACATGAGGTAAGCGACGTGGTCCATGAGGAGAAGTATACTACATTTCTAATTGGAGGTATTTGCTGATATTACTACTATTACACATAATATATATTGGGATATTATCTTGAAATGGAAATACCCCTTTAAGGTTTTCCAACTGTTTGAATAGTCATATTGAAAGATTATAGGCACCACAACAATACTGCTGGTTGTTGGTTCAGATTACTTTCCTATTATGTACTTACATAGTAACCTCTTTATTTACTGTAAAACTTTTCTGTTACAGATGGGAGAATTTTAAACCAAAATACGTTGTTTGTTAACAAAGTTTAAAAGCAAATTAAAGATTATAATTTTGTCCTAAATGTGTGCTTAACCCAAACATGACATGGTCAACAGACTTGGAAGACCAATAGAAAAAAAAACGTAATGTCACAGAAAAGTATGTAGTTACTACTAGAAGCAACTCTAAGACCACTAGTAGTGCTGGTAGTATCCGATTCAGCAGTAGGTGTACAAAACAGATGTCACATTTAGCTCCTTTTGTAAACTCTAGCTCATGTTAATCTCAGTAAGAAGATGTAGCATCTGACAGTGACACCACCCCCTGGAGTTCTGCTTAGTACATCTCCTCTGTGGCCATTATGGCTAATGTGCAGAGAAAAATTGCCATTCTGTCAATTACACCTATTTCTATTCTTCCCTAAAATTTCCTAACTCAGCATTCTGAGTGCTATGGAACACTACATCAGAAAAAATACTTCCAGCTGGTAATTTAGAAGCAATGAACAGTCAGCCTTTACTCTCAGAAGACATGGTACTAGAGGAGATAGACAACATTATTCTAATTCTGTTTTCAGGCTCTATGCGTTAAGGTGGTTGAGACCATAGTAGTAGCAATCTGAGTAATGGAAAACCTCAGGGCGGGAATCAGAATCAGGTGGGAGGGGAAAGGAGCATTAGCTAATTTACACATTCAGTCAGTTAAATTATGGATGAAAATTAAGATGATTCTATGTTAGACAAATCCTAGATACCAGACAGGATTTATGAGGAGTTGAGGTTATCGGAAAAGGAGATTGCTGGCATCAACAATGCATAGTAAGGTCCTATCTGGTTAGAATGTACTCTAGGCCCAAATCAGCATTTATGGCAGTCAGCTGTGGAAAAAGCAATGCTATAACTGCTGTTGTTAGAGGAGTCTCTACAGTGCCTGAAAGGTCTGGTCACATTAATAATAAGAATAATTTTTATTTGTATAGCGCCAACATATTCCGCAGCACTTTACAATTCAGAGGGTATACGATACAATACAATACAATAATATATTATAAAATACAATACAATAATAAGATAAAATACAATACAATATGAGACAATACAAATATAATACAATACAGGCCATATGAGACAATAAATAAATATATCACTGAGCCCATTAGGAGTGAGGTGCCTGCTTGCAAACTTACATTCTATGAGGAAATAGGGAAGACACAAAAGGTAATAGTAACAAATGCCATCATATATGGTCCAGCTATCAATATAATGAATAGGGGATTCACATAATGCTGCATGAACCGTTCACCAGCCAGAATCTGTACAAGCAAAGCTAAAATGCTATAAAATGCATGGGGGTGTAGAAAGATGATACAAGAGGCCAGATTTGGAGAAGGACAGAATGGGAATAATTACATAGATGAGGTGAGGTGGTAGGCTAGTCTAAAGAGATGTGTTTTTAATGCTCGCTTAAAGTTATGGATATTTGGAATTAATTGAATTGTTCTTGGTAATCCGTTCCAGAGAACTGGTGCAGCTTGTGAGAAGTCCTGGAGATGGGATTGGGAGGTTCGGATTGTAGATGATGTCACTTGCGGAACTAAGGGCACGTGTAGGGTGATAGACAGACATGAGGGAGGAGATGTAGGGTGGTGCAGCACTGTGGAGGACTTTGTGGGTCAGAGTGATAATTTTATATTGTATTCTGAAGCGGATGGGCAGCCAGTGCAATGACTGGTAAAGGATAGAGGCATTGGTGAAGCGCTTGGAGAGGAATATAATCCTGGCTGATGCCTTCAGGATGGATTGGAGAGGAGAGAGTTTAATAAGAGGAGACCAATTAGTAGAGAATTGCAGTAATCCAAACGATAATGAATAAGGGCTACAATTAGAGTTTTTGCAGAGTCAACATTAAGAAAAGGTTGATTTCTAGAGATGTTTTTGAGGTATAGGTGACATGGGTAAGCAAGTGACTGGATGTGGGGAGTAAATGACAGATCTGAGTAAAATATTACTCTAGGAGGGAGGAGAATGAATGATGTTCTGAGGCTGTGAGGAAGTTTCCAATCGTATGTGATCAATTTTGTCTTTAAAATAATTGGCCAGATTGTCAGCTGTGAGGCTGGTGGTTGGGGCCTGTACTCTTGGACTGAGGGACTGGAAAGTGTCAAATAATCGTTTAGGATTGTTGTCTAGTGATGTGATAAGGGTGTTGTAGTAAGTTTGTTTGAAGAGGTGAAGGTCGGCGTTGTATGTTTTCAGCATAAACAGGTAAGTCATACATACAAGCTTGTTGTGCGGGGGTGTTCTTTTGCTTGTTGCCACCAGGTGATTCTTAGTCACTTTTCAGGCTCTGTCAGATAAAAAAAAAGCTATGGTTGTCCCAGCTCTTATAAAGAGGAAATATGGCTGTTTGTGAGTACATATAGCAACATCAAGTTGTCCTCCTCCTCCTCGCCATGACCATCTTTGTGTAAGCAAGCCATATGTTTACACCTGTTCAATGTCATCCTCACCATCATTATCATTGGCATCTTCTTCTATTGTTTATGGCAATCTAAGTACACCTCCTACTTCTCTATTAAAAGAGCAAATATTGATCACTGATTATATGTAGAGGAAACAATTTTATGATTTCATTCCCTTGCTGGTTTGCCAACTAAACTTGAATCTTGTCATGTTGCTAGTCATGCAGTCACTACATTACAAATTTGAGGATTCAACTGCCTTTTGAAAGATGAAGGCTTGCACTCTGCCTCGCTGGAAGATTCCAGACCACCATTATTTCTCACAGAGAGAAATTGCCACTCTCTTTTTCCACATGCAGGAGTACATCTCTGCACTTTTCCTTATGTAGTATACTATGTTTTATACTGATATCTGTATGGGAAAATACCTCACTATTAAAGCATTCATTAGAACATGGCAAATATTTTTCCATTATGAAATACTAGACAAATGGATAAACAATAGGACCTCCAAGCTTTCTATGGGTGATGTATTGGGAAAGTTCATTCATTTTATTTTCATTTCCTTTGTTCTTTCAAGTACACATTTCAGTAGTTTCTAATTAAGCCATTTTCTTTAGAAAATGTCAAAATCTATAGTGAAAGGAAATCTGCAAAGTATTTTCTAATATCCTGTTTGTCTGTTGTTTGATTGATATCTCATCAAATTATTATCACACATCTGCCAGTTTTCAGCTTATTAAATGCGCCTGTGCGTGAATGTATATTGCTCTGTATAGTCTTGTAAAATAAGATTTACCATCAATTCTCTCACTGTTCAGCTGCAGATGCCATGTGTGCTGTAGATTAATTTTCCTACACTAGTAAACAACCCATCATGTTGCTTTCGTAGCTCTTGCTCTTTAAAATCATTTATATTGTTTATGTTGTTTCATTGTATCTTTGGTGGTCTTCTAACTTTGCTTTCCTTAACCCTTTTAATTACTTTATAACTCAGTCAAAATAAAAAGGTTTCTTGACTCACCTGATATACTTTGACCTCTCCCCTATTGAATAAATAGGTTCCACTTCTATGCTAGCTAGCAGTACCTCGAAAACAGAAAAAGAGCTGCTACCTTACAAGACCATTAAAAATTCAGTTTCCTTTATTTGTGTGTTTGCTTAAAATGTTACATGCATAACTCTATATTGTAAAATTATGGGTTTCCAGTGTTGCAACTGCCCTAAATCGTAGAGATAACTACTTTTGCCTAATATACTGTTTAAAAATCCTTATGGGCAAATAATGCAAGATCTAAACATTAACCTACAGCTATTCTATAGTACTAATAAACACTATTTATAATAGTGTTTCTACGATTAAGGGTGGTTGTTACTCCAGAAAAAGTAAGAGGTACAATATGGAGCCATGCACACAGATTTTAACACAATTGGCCTGATGATTAAACTTAAATCTGCTTGTGAATAGCATTTCTAGTGATGATGACAAGTTCCCTTTAAGGGCTTGCATACAGTTGTGCTCAAAAGTTTACATACCCAGGCAAATTTTTTGCTTTCTTGACCTTTTTTCAGAGAATATGAATTATAGCACATAAACTTTTATTCCATTCTTAGTTAGTGGTTGGATGAAGCCATGTATTGTTTTCATTTTTGAAATCATAATGACAACCAAAAACATCCAAATGACCCTGATCAAAACTTCACATACCTCGGTGATTTTGGCCTGATAACATGCACAGAAGTTGACACAAATGAGTTTGAATGGCTAATAAAGGTAACATCCTCACCTGTGACCTGTTTGCTTGTAATCAGTGTGTGAGCAAAAAAGCTGAGTGAGTTTCTGGGATCCAGACTATTACATCTTTCATCCAGCCACTGACGTTTCAGGTTTGTGAGTCATAGGGAAAGCAAAACAATTGTCAATTTGAGAAAAGATAGTTGAACTGTATAAAACATGAAAGGAATACAAAAATACATCCAAGGAATTGATAATGCCAGTCAGCAATGGTCAAACTGTGATTAACAAATGAAAAATCAGGGGCTTTGTAAAAACCAAACCACAATCAGGTAGACCAACAAAAATTTGGCCACAACTGCCAGGAAAATTGTTCAGGATACAAAGAAAAACCACAAATAACATTAGCTGAAATACAGGACTTACTGAAAACTAGAGGTGTGGATATTTCAAGATGCATAATACGGAGGCACTTGAAGAAAAATGGGCTGCATGGTCGAGTCACCAGGAGAAAGCAATTACTGAGCAAATGTCACAAAGTATCTTGCCTACAATATGCCAAACAGCACAGAGACAGGTGTCCAAACTTCTGGAACAAGGTAATTTGGAGTGATGAAACCAACTTCGAACTTTATGGCCACAACCATAAATGTTACATTTGGAGAGGTATCAACAAGGCCTATGATGAAAGGAACACCATTCCTACTGTAAAGCATGGAGGTGGATCACTGATGATGTGGGGATGTGTGAGCTACAAAGGCACAGGAAACTTGGTCAAAGTTGAAGAAAAAATGAATGCAGCACGGTATCTGCAAATACCGGTGGCAAATTTACACTCATCAGCCCGGAAACTGGACATGGAATGTACTTGGTCATTCCAAAATGACAATGAATCAAAACACAAGGCCAAGTCGACCTGTCATTGGCTACAGTAGAACAAAGTGAAGGTTCTGGGGTGGCCATCTCAGTCTTCTGGCCTTAATATCATTGAGCCACTCTGGGGAGAACTCTAGCATGCAGTTCATGCAAGAAAGCCCAGAAATTTACAGCAACTGGAGGTTTTTTCTCAATAGGCAGCTTTGCCATCTGAGAAAATAAAGAACCTCATCCACAACTACCATAAAATGCTTCAAGATGGTTGGAGGGGGCAATACACGGTACTGAAATTTGGAGTATGTGAACTTTTGATCAGGGTCATTTGGATGTTTTTGGTTGTCATAATGATTTAAAAAGAGAAAACACAGTAATTTGACAATAAATGGCTTCACCCAACCACTAACCATGAGTGGAAAAAAAGCTTTTGTGTTATCATTTATATTCTCTGAAAAAAAGCCAAGAAAAGCAAAAAAAATCTGCTGAAGTATGTAATCTTTTGAGCACAACTGTACATGAGCGTAGTACACAGATGAGGGTTTTTTGATGTTTTATAGGATAGCCCTGAAACCATTGTTATACTGTGGGACAGTACGAACCAGTATGTGTTTCCCATGCTAATTTGGTATGAGTAAAAAATCACAGCATGCTACAAATGGCAGCACAAGTTTAATGCTGTGCACTCATTCAAGTCCATGGCTAGGTTCACGTTGCATCTAGGCTGTCAGTTTAATGAGTCCATTGGACAGCAGCACAAGCGCAATGTAACAGACATATAAACGCATCTATAGGCTTCCATGCAACAAACACATACTAATGCATGTGGAAATAGGCACGCGTTTGCAAGTATATGCGTTTGTTGAAATACACAGGCAAATGCTGACTTTTTAAATCCGTTAGCAAATAAATGTAATGTAACTCAATGCTACATATGTGTGCAAATCTACAAAATTGTGTTATATTGCGTTTGCAATAGATGATAGGATAGAAAGATGATAGGACAGAAAGATATAAAGGATAAAGGATAAATAGATAGATAGATAGATAGATAGATAGATAGATGCAATAATAGCATTACCAGCCTCCCTGCTCTGTCTTCCTGCTCTCTTTTCTACTTCCCGTGCCGCTCATTAAGCTCATGAATATTCACTCACCCAGAAGTGGAAGAGAGTGAGGAGACAGAGCAGGGAGAGTGGTAATGCTGTTCTCGCATCAGTCTTTCTATCAATCCTATCATCTATTCTATCTATCCTATCATCTATCTGTCAATCTCAAGTAGCGCATACGTTTTTGAGGTATCAAAAATGTATGCACTGAAAAATGGCTAAAATTGCCGCTTTTGCTGTCACTTACAATGGAAACTATTAACATTTTCATTGTAATGGACAACACAAACGTAATGTGAACCTAATCTAAGGGTGCGTGCAAAACATTGGAGTGCATTTGAATGTCATTTGAGTACAGCCTGTTTTATGTGAACACAGATAATGGAGTGATGGAGGAATTAACTTCTCTGTGATAAGAAAATAGGAACACAGGAAAGGGATGCTCACATCAAACTCTGCTCAGTGTTTTAACCGAGGGTCATCACCATATTCAATCCTTTTTCCTAAGAAGAAAAAATCATAACTCTTGTGAGCACAGCCTAAAGCAGTTTAATTACCCTTATCCCAAAAAGAGTATGTCACCTAAAAAATGCTTAACCAGCACACAGTATAGTTGTGGAGTCTACAAAAGGAAACAAAAGTCAGGACACCTTCCCAGTGTACAGTCAGAGGGCTCAAGTACAGGACAGCATATATTCCAAAGGAAACCAGCACTTGTCTTAGCCACAAAAATACAGTATAACTTATTGATCCATGTTAATCTGAGAGGAAAAAATGGGTGAATATGCATGGAGGCACAGAGGGAACTACATCAAAAGCCTGGCTCGGAATTGGAATATTAATATAAGACCCGCAGGAGTACCCAACTGGAATGAAATGGTGGACCGTTGTCCGTTTCCCCCCCCTCTCCATCCTCCCTGCACCTACACTTATGTACATAGAATACTGGAAATAAATAACTGAAGCCAAGATTTTCATGGGTGAGTGCCATTTCTTCTGAGCGGTCCTATGTTTGATTTTTCTTCCTGAAACGGTGCAACACACTATTTGGCAATTTTACTACACCACTATTTCTGACAAGATCGCCATCGACCGAAATCCAATCTGGATGTGTAGTGCCCTGCCTCTTTATAATTGAACATTAATATAGGTATGCAAAACGTAAAACGTGTGAAATGTTTTAAGGTTTTTGATATGATTTAAAAAGCATGATTACCTTTTTATGACAAATGATGAAGAGACCTTTGAGTTTGGAAAGCTTGCTATTATTTACCATCTTTTCAGTTAGCCATTAAAAAGTATCAACCACTTAGGACAATCAGATTCTAATACTTTTCACTCTATAATAAAAACACGTAGCATAGCATGCTACATTGAGTTGTACTGTTTTTGGGTGTTTAAATTTCAATGGTATAACAGTTATACAAAGAATTTTCCCTTTTTTGTTTCTCTTTAGAGATTTTTTTTGACCTACCACTATCAAATATTCTATAAGACCAAAAAATGTCACTATTTAGATATAATAGCAACAAAAAAAGGTATAGAAACACCACCAAAAGGTGCAAATAAAATAAATTATTTTATTCCATATTACAAAGGATACATATGTTGAACATAGTGAGCTATATATGATAAAGTAAACAAAACAAAACATATCAGATGAGTAGGGGACACAATAGGTATTAGTATTGTAAAATTTGTATATTTAAAAAATGTTAACAGATTATCAGTATCAGTTTTGAAAATACAACTCTAAATGTAAGTAGACAATAGTATATAGTTCCATAACACACAAGATACAATTACATAAATCAGCAAAGAGATATATCATGGAGTAAAACATAAGACGTAGGACCTGGACCACAGACCTCTAACGTGCTTTGCGCTTGATACCTGCTCCATTTACCTGCTCAGTAGCAAATCACAGCTGTATTCGTAAAGAGATTATTTACAAATTTGGCAACTTTTTCTTAAATTACGACGTGATTCATGTAAACTAAAAACAACTTACGGTACTCATCTCCAGTATTGGCACTCTCCGAGCGAGATCGGTACTGTGTCTAAGGGCTCTCATGTGACGCTTTGTTAACTTAATGCTGCAGCCTATCAGTGGCCTCCGATGCCCTGCATCACTAAAATTACCTAAGAATGTCATGTGAGTGCCCGCAGACACAACACAACATTGCTGAAACTGTGCCAGTGTTACAGGTGAGTATATGCTGTTTTTTTTTCATTGTTTCCTGTTTCATTTTAAAAAAGTGTTGTCCAAATAGTGCACATATCTGTTTGAAAGGAAAATAAATCTTATTAAATTAAACAATACATAGTGTATTTCACATGCTTGTCAGTGTGTAATGTTTTTAATTTAAGGGGAGGGGTGTCATAAGACACATGCCATTACCCTAGGCCTAGTTGGTTGCTTCTAATGATCTATGTATTTGATTGCTATAAATCTGTTGATTGCTGTTTATTTGTCTTAGGGTGGAAACACACTGGCGAGAAAAAATGTGGTCAAATTGTCGTTCCTGAGAGACTTACGAGTGACGTCTGTTTTTGGTGCGATCTGTTTTTGTGCAGTCTGTGATTTTTTCGGACCCATAGACTTGCATTGGCGAGTCTCACGTGTGAATCACATACTGTCGCAGCATGTTGCGATTGATTTCTCGTCCATCAATCGGATGAGAAAAAAACGCCCAACACTCGCATATGTGCTCTTGGACATTGAATAGCATTCGTCCAACTGCAATGCGATAAAATCACGCATTGCAGTCATCCGTCTTTCACACCAGTGTGTCTGTACCCTCACAATGTATCCTAGCCCCTCTGACATCGTATTTACATTATTATTATTATATGCTGCTTGTTTAAGAAATATTTTCTTCTCTTTAAGGAACCGCTGTGCCTGCTCTACTAAACAGCACATCCAATCAGCTTTATCTGCATTTCCACACTGATATCAGTGTATCAGCAGCTGGATTTCACCTGGAATATAAAAGTAAGTTGTCCTAAAATAAATGACATACCAATACAGATGTAAAGAACATTGCAAGTAGCACACTTTCTAAAATTAGGTGACAAAACTGGCAATAATATACCATTAGGTAATACAAAACATAGGTATTCAGATATGGAATCATTAAACCCCTCTAATGTAGCTTCATATATCTCTTTTTTATGTATTGATTCCATATAAGAAAATAGAAGTATTTTTCAGGTTGTGCATAAAGTCTAACAAAGCCTCCATGCTGATGAATATTGACTATGCAGCTTCATATTAACCTTTAAAGGGAACCAACCACCCCAAATGACCCCCCCCCCGGACTGTTAATATGTGTCCCTACACCCAGCACACACATTTGGGTAAGCTAGGTAACACCCATTCGGCTCAATTTATTAAACTTTATAAACATATATCTTAGCTTCTACTAAACAGTTTTTTTAGCAAAAACGATTGCCCCAAATGTGTGTGCTGGGTGTAGGGACACATATTAACAGTCCGGGGGGGTCATTTGGGGTGGTTGGTTCCCTTTAACTATTTGTGTGGGGTCCATTGGCCACCAAGTAAGCTTATTTTCATCATATTTCCACAAATGTGGAAGGTAGGTAACCATCCGTCTTAGTAGCTTCCTAGCTCCCTTCTACCTCAATTCATTGTGAGATACGGCATCAACTACATGTGCCATTTCAAGGTGCTTGGGATCTCACAAACTGGTCTTTAGGGTCAAATATTTTAATGGTTCCATTCACTCTGTGCCAGTGTTCATGACCCTTGAGGCAAATCTCTAATATGGTGGGGGTAATTTTTTTTTTTCGCTACAGTGCATACAGGGGATAATCATAGAAGTGGGCGAATCTTTCATGATTTAGTTTGGTTCACCAAACATTCCGGTGTTGAGCAAGTCTGTTCGGGTTTTGAGTTTGGGTGCTTTATGGTTACAAAGAACTGAAACAAGCATAACTGTGGTTGGGTACAGTTGGTGCTTGGCCCAAGTACGAGCCACGTGCCGTGTTTGATCAGTGCACCCCGGGCTTAAAAGCACAGTTCTTGGATGTAGTGTGTGTCCAAAATTAATTTGAAAAAACAAATCTTAAAACAAATACAAATCCTGCCCTCCTATCCCCAGAAGTGTTTTGTTTATGACTGGCTGTATGTAGGCGGAGAGCTGAACTTCTAATTAGTGACTTCCATTGAGGTTCAGGTCAAATTCAGGGTCACCAGCAGTGGTTCAAAAAGTTCGGCAATCCCGCCTGAATGTCAAAAGGTTCGCTCATTAGTACTAAGAGTCCCACATTTTTTTTTTATTAAACCAACTAGCTTAATCCTTGGTTAGGGAAATTTCACAAAAACACGTACCAAATTTTTATTTATCCAACCAACAACAACATTACATATGCAATGTAACACCCCACAGACCTTGACTATTCGCTAATTACCTATGTTGGTCAGAAGAGAACGTATCCCTACATGATTAAGTCAAATTTGCTATACCTATGTTTCCCATTCATAGTCTATTAACAGCTTAAACTAAAGGATATCTTTGTCCTAAACATCTTTGCACACAGATGTGCATTCCAGTTTTCATTATAGTGTAAGATGTGGAATCGTTTTACCGGGCATAATTTTTCATACCCAATTTCAATTTCTAATTGAACCTAAGCAAATCCATTCATTCATTTCTATTCACAGGAAAACTTATGTTGTGTCATTCCGTTTATTTAATTAATTTCATAAGGGTTTTATTATGATTAGTTCTTCTGCGACTCTGACTTCTTATTCACTCTTAGTATTCATTTACACCAATGTCTTTGTAGGACAATATGTAATCTATTTATTTCATGCCTTAGAAAAGACAAAAAGACAGAATCCATATTAAAACCATGATGCATACAGACATTTTTCATTGTCAGTATGTAATCTGCACTAGTTCAGACTCTTGTTTTTATGGAAAACCTTGTGCAATTACTGGAATGAAACAAAAGAGCTGTGAATGCTATTACAGTATACAGACATTTAATTTGTAAAACAGATATATATTTTTTTCACCTCAAAAATGCTTTAACCTTTCTAGAGTGAATAAGGGGCTGAGCAATAACAGTATGATTAATGGTATGACAAAGGTCAAATTAACAAACCATTTTTATGTTTTATTACAAAGCTATTTTCAATAGTTGAATACATTCATTCTTTAAACTGTTTGACTTTAGTTTTTAGAAAAAATGATCTTAATGAGTAATTTTAAAAAGTGAACACCTATGCAGAATGGTACAAGTCTAAATTTTTTGCAAAAATATATTTTTTAAGCGGTCTGGGGAACTTGCAATCTACCTTTTGGAGAGGAGTTTGCCTGCAACCATAAGGAGACAGTTAAGTAGATAAGGAGATTTAAAGCCGCATCCCTCCTCTAGGAAATATGCAAATTGTCACTTCAGTGAGGAAGCACCACCTTTAGGTAGCTCCTCAAAGTCATAGTCAACTTTCTGACAACCTTTTGATATGGCTAAGGATTTGTGCCAGATCAGAACCACAAACTACATACGCTGCTTTTGGGGTAACTGCCCCTCATCAGTGTAGTGTGTGGGATATTCTGATCTGGCTGTATGAGAGGCTATAGACATACTTTTGACATAACTATACATGCAAACCATAAATATTATGTTGGTCAATTGTTTTATATTTAGGATAACAATGAAGTAATCTTATTGAGTAATAATTGGATTTTTTTTTTTCTTTTGAAATTATAATGTACTTGCAAATAGTCAATGAAAAATTATGCCACAAAAACTTACTTTTCATTTTCAAGGTCAACTTTTCTTCTGCAGTACATTTTTTACAGTGACCATATTTTTTGTTTTATTAGATACCCGTTTCCTCCCAAAATTGTGAGAAAAATAAGTTGTGCATTTTATAATCTGATTGCAGTTTACTGGGAGGGGGGTGCGCATGGTGGAGCAGAGTCACAGAGGCGCTGTAAGGCTAAGGTCACATTAGTGTCAGCCCTTAGGCAGACGGACCTGTTAAAAACTTAGCATTTCCCAGCCTGAGCGCTTAGCGTTAATGGAATGTAACGCTGCGCTCAGGCTGTGTATTGATCCCTATGGTTACCAGTTGTCATAGCGCAGTCGGCAGCTTCACTCACAAGGTCCGGATATGCGTTTTTGCTGAGCGCACAGGAAACGTGGTTTGCAGCGTTTTTCTGTGTGCTCAGCAATAGCGCATATCCGGGACTTTGGAGTGAAGCTGCCGGCTGCGCCATGACAATGGTAACCGTAGAGATCAATACGCAGCCTGAGTGCAGCGTTACATTCCATTAACGTTATGCGCTCAGGCTGGGAAAGGCTAAGGTTTTAATGGGTCCATCAGCCTACGGGCTCATGATAATGGGACCCTAGCCTTACAAACGGTGCTGCGGCGGTTTTCACGGCCATTTTGCAGTGAGTGTCAGGGTGATGCGGTTCGGTGATCAGTGTGCAGGCGGTTTGAGGCAGATGTTATTACAGCAGTCAGCAGTGTGTTACAGTACTGTAAATGTTGGTGATGTGGGCTTCAAGGAAATGGTGTCAGGGATTATGAATGTGCAGACTGACATCTCAACTCAATAATGAGCTGAGATCTCAATCTATGCACATGACACCTCCGGATGCCATTTCCTTGAAGCATGTACCGCCATTTACCGCATTCACTTTAACACAACCACTATGGCTGGCTTTTCCCTCACACTGCACATGCACCCACTGCAGCACCGCCCATTACACACACCACAGCACCACCTATGACATGCACTGCATTGCTCGCACCATGGCCATTTCAAAAACAGCAGCACCGGGAATGACACTCACTGCACCACCCATGACACCCACTGCACCACCCGCATCATCGCCCACAACAATACTTCCTGTAACCACACTCCACTACTACTACCTCCCACTGGTAATCTTCGGATACCTTATGGATAGATTATAGACCGACTTGGATTTTAAGATCGACACCCCTTTTCAATGTTAAAATGTTTGTTTCCTATTTTCCTCCTGTAATTTTTGAATTTTTGGAGTGTGTTTTTTAATACGGTTTGTTTTAAAATCCGCAAAATACGGTAATAAGAAATAGTAAAAACTTTAAATTATATATATACTAGTAAAAAGGCCCGATGCAATTGCATCGGGAGCAGGGTGAAATGAATTGTGTGTATACAGGCGGGCCAGTGGGTAGCAGAGTATACAGGGGGCTCTGTGGGTAGCAGAGTATACAGACGGCTCTGAGGGTAGGAGATTATACAGGTGACTCTGTGGGTAGTAAAGTATACAGGCGGCTCTGTGGGTAGCAGAGTATACAGGTGGGTCTGTGGGTAGTGGAGTATACAGGCGTGTGTGGTGGTGGTGGCAGAGTATACAGGTGTGTGTGGTGGTGGTGGCAGAGTATATAGGTGTCTGTGGTGGCATAGTATACAGGCATCTGTGTGGTGGCAGAGTATACAGGTGTCTGTGGTGGTGGCGGCAGAGTATACAGGCGTGTGTGGTGGTGGCAGAGTGTACAGGCGTGTGTGGTGGTGGCGGCAGAGTATACAGGCGTGTGTGGTGGTGGCGGCACAGTATACAGGCGGGTGTGGTGGTGGCGGCAGAGTGTACAGGCGTGTGTGGTGGTGGCGGCAGAGTGTACAGGCATGTGTGGTGGTGGCGGCAGAGTGTACAGGCGTGTGTGGTGGTGGCAGAGTGTACAGGCGTGTGTGGTGGTGGCAGAGTGTACAGGCGTGTGTGTGTGGTGGCAGAGTATACAGGCAGGTGTGGTGGTGGCGGCAGAGTATACAGGCGTCTGTGGTGGTGGCAGAGTGTACAGGTGTGTGTGGTGGTGGCAGAGTATACAGGCGTGTGTGGTGGTGGCGGCAGAGTATACAGGCGTGTGTGGTGGTGGCGGCACAGTATACAGGCGGGTGTGGTGGTGGCGGCAGAGTGTACAGGCGTGTGTGGTGGTGGGGGCAGAGTGTAGAGGCGTGTGTGGTGGTGGCAGAGTGTACAGGCGTGTGTGGTGGTGGCAGAGTGTACAGGCGTGTGTGGTGGTGGCAGAGTGTACAGGCGTGTGTGGTGGTGGCAGAGTATACAGGCAGGTGTGGTGGTGGCGGCAGAGTATACAGGCGTCTGTGGTGGCGGCAGAGTGTACAGGTGTGTGTGGTGGTGGCAGAGTGTACAGGCGTGTGTGGTGGTGGCAGAGTGTAGAGGCGTGTGTGGTGGCGGCAGAGTGTACAGGCGTGTGTGGTGGCGGCAGAGTGTACAGGCGTGTGTGGTGGCGGCAGAGTGTACAGGGGTGTGTGGTGGCGGCAGAGTGTACAGGCGTGTGTGGTGGTGGCAGAGTGTACAGGCGTGTGTGGTGGCGGCAGAGTGTAGAGGCGTGTGTGGTGGCGGCAGAGTGTACAGGCGTGTGTGGTGGCGGCAGAGTGTACAGGCGTGTGTGGTGGCGGCAGAGTGTACAGGCGTGTGTGGTGGCGGCAGAGTGTAGAGGCGTGTGTGGTGGCGGCAGAGTGTAGAGGCGTGTGTGGTGGCGGCAGAGTGTACAGGCGTGTGTGGTGGTGGCAGAGTGTACAGGCGTGTGTGGTGGTGGCGGCAGAGTGTACAGGCGTGTGTGGTGGAGTGTACAGGCGTGTGTGGTGGCGGCAGAGTGTACAGGCGTGTGTGGTGGCGGCAGAGTGTACAGGCGTGTGTGGTGGTGGCGGCAGAGTGTACAGGCGTGTGTGGTGGCGGCAGAGTGTACAGGCGTGTGTGGTGGTGTGCAGAGTGTACAGGCGTGTGTGGTGGTGGCGGCAGAGTGTACAGGCGTGTGTGGTGGAGTGTACAGGCGTGTGTGGTGGCGGCAGAGTGTACAGGCGTGTGTGGTGGCGGCAGAGTGTACAGGCGTGTGTGGTGGTGGCGGCAGAGTGTACAGGCGTGTGTGGTGGTGGCGGCAGAGTGTAGAGGCGTGTGTGGTGGCAGAGTGTACAGGCGTGTGTGGTGGCAGAGTATACAGGCGTGTGTGGTGGTGGAGTATACAGGCGTGTGTGGTGGTGGCAGAGTGTAGAGGCGTGTGTGGTGGTGGAGTATACAGGTGTCTGTGGTGCGCTCGTGCAAGGCAGGGGTTAAAAAAAATAAAAAAAGATTATGCTCACCTCACCCGAGCCCCCGCCGTCTTCTGCCGTGTTCCGCCGTCTTCTGGCGTGTTCCGCTAGGCTCCCGGTGGCTGTGCAGGCTCCCGGTGCCTGGAGTGATCTTCTATCTACTGAGACTGAAGGACCTGTGGTGATGTCAGAGTCACGTGACCCGCGATTTGCCTGGAGTAAGCTGGTGTCACGTGACTCTGACATCACCACAGGTCCTTCAGTCTGAGTAGATAGAAGATCACTGGAGGCACCGGGAGCCTGCACAGCCACCGGGAGCCTAGCGGAACACGGCAGAAGACGGCGGGAGAGGGCGGGAGACAGCGCGGGCTCGGGTAGAGGTGAGGATTTTTTTTTTTTTTAGAGTAGTGCGGGTCTGCGGCTCGTGATGACGCTGCGCGTCATCACTCGCAGTCCCGCGCAAAGCATGTTGGGATTGGGCTACAGTGCCCAACTCCCGATTATATAAGTAGATATTTATATATATATATAATATATATTAAATAAAAGTCGTAGGTAAAAGAAACATCTAAGTATAATTAACCTTTAAGGATATATTTGTAAAGAACCATTCCAAATTTATGATTATACTAGCTGTAGTACTCGGCTATGCCCGGGTTAATAAATAACTGATGTTGGCTATAACAAAATGGAATTTGAATATGTCATATTAATGACCTGTAAGAAAATAGAAGCTGAGCTGTGATTGGTTGCTATAGGCAGCCTAATAAATCTCCAGCCAACAGTAAACCCTCCCCCTGGCCGAGCAGTATATGTTACCTCACACATACACATAATAGACAGCTCATGTGACTGACATCTGCCTTAATTCCCTATATGGCACATGTGTTGCACATTGGTTGTTTTTAATCAGATGTTTATGTTTTGGAAATTAAAGATAGCACACGTATGAGGCGAGTTGTGTGAGGTGATTTGTGCACATCTGTGTCTGTCTGTGTGGTGTGTGTGTTCCTGGGGTGTGTGTATGTATGTGTCCCTGTGGGGTGAGTGCATGTTTCCTTATAGGGTGTGTATGTGTGTGTGTCCCTGTGGTGGGGGGTCTGTGTGGTGTGTGACTCTGTTGTGTGTGTCTCTTTGTGGTGTGTGTGTGTGTCCCTGTGGGGTGAGTGCATGTGTCCCTATAGGGTGTGTATGTGTGTGTCCCTGTGGGGGGGGATCTGTGTGGTGTGTGTGTATCTGTGTTGTGTGTGTCTCTTTGTGGTGTGTGTGTGAGTGTGTGTCTCTGTGGGGTGAGTGCATGTGTCCCTATAGGGTGTGTATGTGTGTGTGTCCCTGTGTGTGGGGGTGTCTGTGTGGGGTGTGTGTGTCTCTGTGTTGTGTGTGTCTCTTTGTGGTGTGTGTGTGTGTGTCCCTGTGGGGTGAGTGCATGTGTCCCTAAAGGGTGGCTATGTGTGTGTGTCCCTGTGGGGGGGGTCTGTGTGGTGTGTGTGTCTGTGTTGTGTGTCTCTTTGTGGTGTGTGTGTCCTTGTGGGGTGAGTGCATGTGTCGCTATAGGATGTGTGTCTGTCCCCGTGGGGGTGTGTCTCTGTGTTGTGTGTGTCTCTTTGTGGTGTGTGTGTGTTTGTTCGGGTGCGTGGTGAGTATCCAATGTTGGGGCTGCACCTTAGCGACTATACACTTGCTGTTACTCTTTGTGTGCGTGTGGTGTGTATACATGTCCCTGTGCGTGGTGAATATCCCATGTTGGGACCCCACCTTAGTGACTATATGCTGGTATGTGCTGTTAGTCTTTGGCGCTATCATTAATCCCCTCTCATTCACAACTGTCAACTGGTAACTGTCACTTTTTCCCCATTATGTAGATAGGGGCAAAATTGTTTGGTGAATTGGAATGCGCGGGGTTAAAATTTTGCCTCACAACATAGCCTATGACGCTCCCGGGGTTCAGACGTGTGACTGTGCAAAATTTTGTGGCTGTAGCTGACAGCTGTCGATTTCCCTCCAACACTTTTCCATTCACTTTTTCCTCATTATGTAGATAAGGGCAAAATTGTTTGGTGAACTGGAACGCGCAGGGTTAAAATTTCACCTCACAACATAGCCTATGACGCTCTCGGGGTCCTGACGTGTGACTGTGCAAAATTTTGTGGCTGTAGTTGTGACGGTGTAGATGCCAATCCCGGATATACATACATACACACATACATACACACACATTTAGCTTTATATATTAGATATCAGCATGGAGGTTGAAAGGATTTTCGGTTAAGTGTACACATGGTAAGACTTTCTTACCAGGATGTCATAATCAGTTCTACCACTTTTCAGGGAAAGAAAAATAATTTCCCATTGCATATCACACATTGCCACAAATGACTGGGAGTGGGTATGGGTACATTAGCGTAAAGCCTATTAAAATATTATGTGAGGCAAAAAGGAATCAACTTCTTAAAATATTGTAGCTAATATTAGAGGCACTCTGTTTATGAGCAGGAGCAATTAGAGCACATTGTTAAAAGTTATTTTTGTCATCCCTCCCATGGATTCATTTTACAGAGGAAAAAGAAATATAGAAAACAGCAAATTATGAATCTACATTATGTTCACATAATTAAAGACTCTGGAGTGTAAAAATATGCTTCTATAATAGTGATCTGAAATACTTATCTAAATTTTCCCCATCGGTGAACTTACAATCATTAATTTTTACTGTCAACAATGACTCAGAGATTTCTCAAAATGACCCCTGGACAGATTTTTCTCAGAAGTTTTCTCAATTTCCACTAGATGAATCATGTAGCAATTTCAGATATCCAGTGCTATTGAGGTTTCCATTGATGAAGAATGGCCCCACCATATGTACTCAATATACCACACCATACCATCAATTTTTATGTTCCAACAGTCTTGGAGGGATCTATCCACTGTGGGTTATTGTCAGACCAATAGCGGTGGTTTTGTTTGTTGTTAACTTCACCATTTAGAAAAAAGTTTGCCTCATTAATCATCTGAAGGCAAATGTCTATGCTGCTGTAAAGTTACGAGATGTGCAGCATCTGAAACAACGGATACTGCAAGCCTGTGCTAGCATTTCTTCTGCGGTGTTGCTATCAGTGTATCAAGAGTGGGAGAAAAGGGTTGCATTGACAATCCAACACAATGGACAGCACTTTGAACATATTTTATAAGTGGTCAAAAACTTGTAAATAACTCATGAAAGAATAAAGTTACGCTAAAACCAAGCACACCTTTGTTTTTCTTATGAAAACTCTCAATAATTTTGATGTGTCCCATGACCCTCTTCCCATTGAAAAAAATAAAGTTGGATCCAAAATCGCCGACTTCAAAATGGCCGCCATGGTTACCACCAAATAGGTTACATTTTTAACAGAGAAAAAAACTCACCACATTTGGCCACTTACAAATATCCATTGCATTTAGCAGGATGCTGCCAGCCACTCTAAGAGGCAACTCATGTCACCCAACACTGGTGCTCAATCTCCTGCAACCCTGACATGGGTACGATTGTGGCATCTGCGACCAGCCATGCCACAAGGAGGAGACTGGTGGTATCACCGGACACGAAATCACCATAGGGTGGCAGTCACTCCAGTCCGTGTGAAGCACAGTGTCAGAGCACAGCCTATTAATGACACCCAGCTGTAAGACAAGGCGGGCTGTTCTGCATCAAATATATGCATCACAAGCGACTGACGCCCCCCAGAGGGCCCAGCGCCAAACTGCAGAAGGATAAAAAAATGCAATAAACACTATGGATGAAATGTGAGGTGTTTGATATTTTGGACCAAAATAACGTAAGCTCGTAGCCCCTTTCACGGACCCTCACACCTATGAGTACCTAATCATATGTTTGACCATATGTTTAATTTAATGTAGAAAATTCACTAAACAGGTTACATTTTTTATAGAGTTAAAAACTCACCACATTTGGCCACTTACAAATATCCAATGCATTTAGCAGGATGCTGCCGGCCACTCTAAGAGGCAACTCATGTCACCCAACACTGGTGCTCAATCTCCTGCAACCCTGACATGGGTACGATTGTGGCATCTGCGACCAGCCATGCCACAAGGAGGAGACTGGTGGTATCACCGGACACGAGATCACCATAGGGCGGCAGTCACTCCAGTCCGTGTGAAGCACAGTGTCAGAGCACAGCCTATTAATGACACCTAGCTATTAGACAAGGCGGGCTGTTCTGCACCAAATATATGCATCAAAAGTGACTGACGCCCCCAAGAGGGCCCAGCCTCAAAGTGCAGAAGGATAAAAAATGCAATAAACACTATGGATGAAATGTGAGGTGTTGGTTGATATTTTGGACCAAAATAACGTAAGCTCGTAGCTCCCTTCACAGACCCTCACGCCTATGAGTACCTAACCATATGTTTGACCATGTGTTTAATTTAATTTAATGGCACCAGTGTTGGGTAACATGAGTTGCGTCTTAGAGTGGCTGGCAGCGTCCTGCCAAATGCAATGGATATTTGTAAGTGGCCAAATGTGGTGAGTTTTTTTCGCCATAGTAACCACCCATCTGGAAAAGTTTTCCCCCTCCCATATACTAATGTGCCGTGAACAGGAAGTTGATATAACCAATCATTCCCATTTTACTTAGGTGCATCCATATAAATAGCCCACCAGGAGATATAAATATGTCTATCTATCTATCTATCTATCTATATGAAAAAACCAGAACAGAACCAGATATTACCAGACTTGTGCAGCGCTTTCTCAGCATCGGTCAAGTGTCCATGTTAACAATCCAAAAGAGGAAAAAGCAGCACCAAATAGATGTCAAGTGAACCTTTATTGCCAATGGCGTGGCGACATTTCGGACTGGAGGTCCTTTCTCAAGCCACCATCTATCTATCTATGTATCTATCTATCTATGTATCTATCTATCTATCTATATACAATTGAGCTAAAAAATGTACATACATCAGCAAATTTTTTGTTTTCTTGGCCTTTTTTCAGAGAATATGAATCATAACTCAAACTTTTTTTTTCACTCATAGTTAGTGGTTGGGTGAAGCCACATATTGTCAAACTACTGTGTTTTCTCTTTTTAAATCATAATGACTACCAAAACCATCCAAATGAGCTTGATCAAAATTTCACATACCCAGTTTTTAATACCGTGTATTGCCCCCTCTAACATCAATGACAGCGAGAACTCTTTTGTGGTAGTTGTGGATGAGGCTCTTTATTTTCTCAGATGGTAAGGCTGCCCGTTCTTCTTGGTCTCCAGTTCCTGTAAATTCCTGGGCTTTCTTGCATGAACTGCTCGCTTGAGTTCTCCCTAGAGTGGCTCAAAGATATTGAGGTCAGGAGACTGTGATGACCACTCCAGAACCTTCACTTTGTTCTGCTGTAGCCAATAACAGGTTGACTTGTTTATATGCTGTATATAGAGAGAGAGCAAGAGAGTGAGAACTTATTTCCCATTGGGGTTTACAATTTTTCCTGGCATTTTCATTTTGTGAGATCAACATGTTCTTGTCTCCATTTCCATCAACACCTATTGTCTTAGGCGCACAAACGTCTTTAGTGTTTGTAGCAGTACAATTAATAGGCCTTTATTTATGGAAAATAAAGGAAAATAACATGAGAAGATGAGGTGGAATTTATACACAATGACTTTTACTCATTAAAGTCCTGGAGAAAAACTCTAGTTATGGGTAGAATATGCTCACGTCATAGTGTAGTGGCATAAGTCTTGTTGCAGATTATAGGCTTTCCTGAATAAATAGCGTTCAGGTTCCTTTTAATGGTTCCAATAATGCAGGACAGCATGATGCATTAAGTTATCATGTGTATGGAAGGACTACAAATTAAGTACTTATATGTTGTATTGACATAATAGTACTGAGCCACAGAATTATTTAGTATCCTATTTGTGCAACAGCTTAAAATATATGATACCAAAAAACAATGGCAGAACTGCTTTTTTTTCTATTTCTCCACATAAAGAGTTAATAAAAGTAAGCCAATAAGTTATATGTATCACAAAATGGTGGACAAATGAAACTCATCATGATAAAAAATACCCTTATACAGCATCCATATATGTAATCATTGAAGTAAAGTTAGGATTGCACTCAGTATCCCAGTGCCTGTAAGGCACTGGCTTCACTTTATAAACCTAAAACCTGCTGGTTGGTCCTCTTTAATATCAGCATCAGACCACAGGAAAAGCAATGTGTATTGCATATCTGTCCATATTTCCCACAGTATTCTCCTCCACCGGAGGTGCGTACTAGAGATGAGCAAACTTTGGTCAAACATATTTGCCAATTTCAAATCCGGTCTGATTTTAGCAATGTTCATTCGGCCCCTCGAACGCGAATGGTTTTGTGAAAAGTCAGAAATTTGGGTTTTGTTCAGTAATTGTTTGGATGACAAAAAGTGTTAGTGCCTCCTTGCAGTAATGTTTCTGTTCTACGTAGTAATAAGTATCACTATCTATGACAGCAGGTGGGAGGTGTTTGATGAGGGAAGGGTGTGGGTTAGGTCTCAGGTCAGATAAATATAGTTCACCATTTGTTTCTTTCCCGCACTTGCTGTGGATGGTCTGGTTTGGCAGCCAATCAGCACATATAAAGCAAATAGAACAAGGGTTTATGTAATTGGCTGGGTAAGCCACATATCCTTGGAATATAAGAACCAACCATTTCTCGTTGTTCCCATTTTCACAGTGTTAGAGCACAGGGACAGTCTTGCTGGTTCTCTCACTGCTGCTACTGTTTGCGCTACTTCAAAAGATAGATAGATAGCAATTTGATTACTCTTTAGATAGATAAATAGTAGGTTTAGTGACTCCTTCCTAAAACAGCCCTTTTTAAGGCTTAAAAGCATTTTTAGCTAAATCTTATCTTGTGCAGTGCTCTTATTAAATCTCCACAAATTCAGTGCTAAAAAGCTTTTTTTGCTAAATCTGCCAAAATCTAGCCACCAAATATTTTTTGTCTAGTACTAGTGTTTGCCAGATCAGGTCTGGTGTAGTGCTCTTTTAAAATTTCCTCAAATTTTGTGCTAAAAAGCATTTTTGCTAGATCTGACAAAATGTAGCCAGCATTGCATTGGAAGAGCCCAGCTGAGGAGATTGGTGAGGATGAAACTGTCGAGGTTAGATTGCAGTTTCATGAATAGAGACTAAAAGCTGCAACCGCACTAAGCACTGCGTCTTCAGCCACAACTGCCTCTGTGCAGAAGCTGTGGTGGTTCTGCAGATCACATGGGCGCTAAACCTTGCCTAGCCTGGGCTTTTTTTCAGATTGCTAAGGATGACCAAACTTATGTTATCCACAAAATTAGTAAACAAAATATGATTAGAGGCAAAAAAATCAATAATTTGAGTATTTCATGCATGAAATGTCACATGGACATGAAGCATCAATTACAGAAGCTCACTGTGCTAAAATGCAACTTAGCAGGCCTGCCCAACCAATTACTGCCCAATCAAGCACATATGTGGCTTATTGATCTTCTGAAAATTTGTGGGGACTATTGTCACACAGACCTTCAGTGGCAAAACTTCCACTTCTTTACCTTCAACAGCCAGTTTAATTGACAGGCCATCAGTTGTTTTGGAAGTGGATATGCCTGTTGGTGTTGAGCACTGTTTGACAACGAGAACAACATATATTTATGAAGGCAACATAATTTCTCTCCCTGCACCTTCCTCAGAGTCTAGCAGTTTGTCTAGTACAAGTTATTACACCCTGACTCAGCACAGCATCCAGCCCTCGGTCTGACAGATGTGGAAAAGTAAAACAACATTTCCTTCTACCCATACAGTTCTACACGTCCAATCTGGGGAACATCGAGTTGTCATCAAAGAAAGGTTATCAGCAGCAGTGTATCTGTTACAAGGAATTTCTTAGAATCATTTCACTTTCCTTTGCAATCCCAGAAGAGAGGACAAGTCTGACACACAGTCAATGCCCAGAGAGGATGGTGCAGGAGTAGCTCAATATCAAAATATCAATTCAAGATCAATATCAATTCCATAACCATGGAACTGGATTCTTATGCATTTTTGGCTTCAAAAGTTAAAAAGTGGCCTGAGCTCACCACTCATTTTGCCATGCCCGACAGCTAGCATTCTCTCTGAACATGTCTTCGGCACTGCTGGTGGTGTCCTGATGGATAAGCGCATACAGCTGTCACCTAATGTTTATCAAGATGAACAAGTCATGGATCTCCAAGGACTTTTCCACCCAAGTGGCAGACTGGGAAATCTAGGTGCTGAAGTACTTTTCAGTGGACTAGGGACTCATCTTGGGGTCTTCTTGATATGTGTTGCATAACTTGAGCAGGACTCTCGGAACACAAGCCTATTCCTGACACTCCTGCACCTGTTCTTAAGTAATCAATTTTTGGAAAAGTTGGGACTCTTGTTAGGGTCTCCTTGCTGTTTGGTGCATGACTTAAGCAAATATCACTGAGCACAATACCTACTCCTGAGACACCTGCACCTTTTCCTAAATAATCAACCTTCAAATGCTGGCCCCAGGCCATCTGCCTTGCTGCTATTGTGGCCCAAAACAAAATCTATAAGATGAATACCACTGTACTGTAGTCTGACACTAATTTTTGGAAACGTGGGGACTCATCTTGATGTCTTCTTGCTGTGTCGTGCGTGACTTGAGCAGGGCTCTGTGAGCACAGTACCTACCATTGACACTCCTGCACCTCTTCCAAGATATTTATTGTTTAAATGCTGGGCCGAGGCCTCCTGCCTTGCTGCTATTGTGGTCCAATGCAAAATGTTTAAATAAATACCACTTTGCTGTGGTCCGACACCAATTTTTTGAAAATTGAGGACTGCTGTTGGGGTTTCTTGCTGTCTGGTCCATGACATGAGCAGAGCTCTCTGAGTGGCATGCCTACATCTATCACTCATCCTCCTTTTGCTCCATTTTGAACCTTGAAATCTTGAGGACAGGCCTTGTATCTTGCACACAAAATGGACATTTCCAAAATGTAGAAAACTACTGCCACTTTTCCCTTGTGACTCATCCATCTGGCAATTGTAACAGAGTTTTGGCCACCTTTGAAATGTAAGTGAATGTGAGCCACCTTCTATTTCTAATTGATTTTGAAGAATATGCAGGCTGGCACAGACTGAAGCTCGTGCACCCATGCTACACCATGAGACTAATTGTACTTGTAGATTTTTGTCAATTATCCTAGTGTCTGGCACTAATATGAGCAGTTTGGCAGCTTTTGGACACCTTTGAAGGTGTTTTCAATGTGTTTCATGTTGTCTGCCATTGATTTCAATGGGGTTGGGAGGGTTTGATATACAGTTTGTCGAACAACTTGGCGAACACTCTGCTATTCGGCAAACAGAACAGAACTCGATCACTAATGTTTTTACTCATCTCTAGTGCTCAGAGGTCCAGGTATGCAAGATGTGTCTGTATTTTATCCCTTTTGTTTAATACTGTTTTAGTCATGATGGCATCTTGGACCTCTGAAACTTGTAACAGGTTTTGGACCTGCGTCTCATTTCCTTGGTGAGACTCTTCACATTTAATGAACTTTGCTTTCCTTTGGTGCTGCTAGGGTTAAGGTCAATTTTGCTGCTAGCAGTATTGATTTCTTTTCTTTATGTACTTCTGGTTCATAACCACAACTATCACCTTTAAAAATTCCCTAGTACCAGCTGAGGGCATCAGAGATGGAGAAATCAAACTTTCTTACAAGCCACTGAGGATAGAGGATGCTACTGGAGCTGCCCTTGTTGTTTTGTAGTCCAGCTGGTAAAGGCTGCAGTCTTGGTGTCAGATTGCACCCGAGAAGTTGGAGCTATAGCCTTTGATATTTTCCCTTGTGTGTTTTTCTTTCTAAGTGTCGATTAATGCAGCGGTAGGACTAGCACTCTCACCTACTATCTCAGCAGTGAGCGTGAGGTAAGGGCTAGCAAGAGACTATATATCTTACTCGACAATGGGGTGAAATAACCGATATAGGGACAACAGGGAGCTTAGGTTTCAGCCTCATGGGAGGGAAGGAGGTGTCCCACCCACCATTCGCTACTGTTAAGGTTTCCTGTTATTATTGTGTCCTCGGTCTTCCCTTGTTTGTGGCAGCACACATCAGGGGTTCCTCAGTATCTGAAGAAACCCAGATACTCATGCTGTGACAGTTTTTACTTGTATGTATGTGCTTTTCTTATTTCATCCTTTAACATTTTTTACCTTTTTAATCCTGTAGTCTTTTTGTATTTTTAATCTAAAATTTAGTAAGTTTGTTGTTTGCTACCCTAGAGCTAGGCTGTATTAAGCTGTGTATGCCAGAGTGCAAGAAGAATACCTTGCAGGTGCTTGGGAAAGTTGAGTGGTGTGTTCCAGTGTGTGTCCAAGGGCAGGTGTTTTACTAGCCTATCAAAATGACAAGTAGTGACAGCAACAAGTTTGGTGTGAATGTGAGAATTGGTTGTGTTGTGCGCTTAGGTCACCCTCAACCTATTACAATAGCCGAGTGGATAATTGAGTGTGGGCAGCAGAGTCGATTTCTAGCATTTGAAGTATGTGTCTCGATCAAGTGGTCATGTCATATTGGTGGCAATAGTTTCTGCTTTCTAAACAATGCCTAAAACAATTTTTAGAACTGATATGCTAGTTAGTGGCTGACAAGTCATTAGAATGTTGTTTCACAAGAATACGTACCAGATTTTTAAGCAACCATCAGTGATTCCACTCTTTTAAATCATGTCACTCACACCCATAAAAATGTGATTACATGATTAGTAGTACAATTAGTCTGTAGAAAATAATGGCCCAATAAATAGTCATCCTCTAATATTCATTGTGCAACTGCATTTATAAAATGTATATTAAGCAAATGTAGAAAACAAAAAGCCATTAAAAGGGGCTTGTTAGGAAGTACATAAAGGAATCAATAAATATAGGATTGGGGGGATAGCAAAGTTGACAGGTATTTTTAAAAGGTTTTAAAAACACTAATGTGATAATTGAATGTATAAATGAAACCAGAAATATAGTTAACCTCACTGTTCGTTAGTATGCAGCATTTTTTTGCTTGATCCTAAAATAATCAACCATGTTCTAATTTTTTAGAGAATGAAGGGGTTAATATCATGAAAATCATTTCCATTTTTGGTGTGTGAATGTCTGAAAAACAACCTGCTTTGAAAAATGCTTGGCAATCTTTGGCTTACTGTTGAAATAATAGATGAGCGAAAATACCATATATTTGAGTGAAAGAGAAATGAGACTATAAAAATATCTAAAACTTTACATGATAATGGTTGATTAACTATTAAGCTTAAGCTATGGTCACACTTAAAAGGCACAATTCGGTAACCGCATCCATTACCGAATGCAGTTTTACCGTGTGCCTTCATACTATCTTTTGATTGTAAAATTGCAACCCTCTTTCCACATCTGGATGCGTTAACGCATCCCGTTTTGGAACGTGGCTTTTTGCAATTTTAAAAACTGTATCCGGATCCAGATCCGATACCGCAAGGTACATTTATTATCTGGATCTGATCCCATAGGCGCCCATGTTAAAAAAAAACACATCCGGTTTTTCAACCACTGCGAAAAATGCAGCCTGCATGATTTTGACCGCAGGCTGCAAAACCGGATGCAGTAACCGGATTGCAAATAGTGCAGCAGGTTTTCTTCCATAAAATTTGTTTTATTTGGAATTCATATAAAGCCTCCTAATAAAAAAATTATATATTCTTCATGCCGCCATGGCCTCACCTTAAACATTTCGGAAGAAATCTTTACTCATAGGCAGAACTATGGTGGTCTAAAGAATATATGTATTTAAATGGGACGTTTTATCTGAAATTCTAAATAATTTAAAATTTTAAAGAAAGAAAAGTGCTGGAAATTTCATCTATTTTTACATTCACTTGGATGCCAGTCACTTTCTTGTGTAATCCACTTTGTGGCTAAATTCCCTTTCCCTTGTCCATGACTTGTTATTTACTATTCCATCGGCACAAGCACAAGATAATGAGGCATAGGAGAGACTTAGCTGATCGCTTGAGACACACAGAGAAGATTGATTTATGTATTTCTCAGGTACACTATAATGTTAGATCAAAAACCGAGTCAAAGAAATGGATTAAATGGCAGGAATTGCTGGGATAATCATTTTTTTGACTGTGGGTTGCTTTAAGTAAAAATGAAAGCTTAATTATTTTTTATGCCTGTATTCTCATGTAAGTTTTCTTAAAGACTAATAGTTTACAGGCCTCTTTACAAGGAACCAAATGCCTTTGATTTATGTTCATTATTAGGATTCCAGTGCTTGGATTATCACTGTACTTTATATACCAATGACACAGTTTCTGTTAACAATTTTAGCTTAATTCCTTTTTTGCATTCTCTTTATTAGATAATAGAACATGCCATGTTATGAGGCTAAATTTAGTGTCATTAGCAAAATACATGTCTACTTTGCAAACACCTTTTCTTTTGCTTCTTAATTTCAGGATTCTCTTGTACTTTATCAAACAATTATCATCCACAATTATTAAGGCTCTTTCCTTATATCTACTTAGCAACATAACATTTGGATTACCAATATTAAAAATAATTTAGAGAGAATTAAATATTACATTTAAAATTGCATACCTTTAAGCTTAATATAAATGTATTTGAAGGTTTTTAGTGTCAGTATTTAAATTTAATTTGGAGTTTAACACTGAGAAACCATAAGATTGAAAACTCTCCTTCAACCCATTTGATATTTTATGTATATTATAAAAGTATAGTTCTATTTACTGTACTAAAGTATTTTTCCCCAAATCAGTGCTACATTTGCCCATTGTCTTTCTTTGATTTTATTCAATGTAGGTAAAGTGGTGGAGCTGAAATACTATACAAAGTCCAAGTGTAGTGCACAACATTTGACTAAAGGAAATATGGGTCTATGTTCTGAGTAAGGCTGTGGTCACACATAGAAATCCGTTTTTGGAAGTGATTTTCATCACCAATCCGTTTTATTCTGGGTGCTTTTTGAGCCTCCTGCACTCCTGAACGTTTTTGGAATTTTCATTAAAAAAACGCATGCGCGAACATGCGCAAACGCAAGTACCTGGTTTGCATGCGGTTCGTGCATACGTTTTCCCATAGGCCCCAATGTTAAAAAAAACGCATGAATAACGCATGCGTTTTTTAACTGATTGCCAAAACGTTGCATTGAACGTTTTTGTGACTCAAAAAGGACAGGGACAATGTTTGAAGCTCCATAGAAAAACGACAGGTTTTACTTACACCCAAATCCGTTCTTTCTGTCAGTTTTTGACTTTAGATCAAAAAAATGAGAAAACTGAAGCCAAAAACGGACTGAGGCTTATGTGGAAACCAGCGTAAGCTTGAACTACAACACCAGTTTCCCAAAATTTGAGGCACTGTGTAAAATTTAAATTGAACAAGAATACAATAATTTGGAAATCTCTTATAAACAGATTTTCTTCCCAGCATGACACAGAACACATAACAGAACTGTAAAGTTAGACATATCGTATATACTTGAGTACAAGCTGAGATTTTGAGCACAATTTTTGTGCTGAAAAGTGCCCCTCTTGGCTTATACTCGATTCAGTATCAGTGGGGGGTGCTGACCGAGAGCTGGAGGAGGCAGGAGCAGGCAGGGGGAGGCTGTAGGAGCACAAGTTCATGTGACCCCGCTAATTAATCTAATGTAATATGCACTGCATCCCCCTGTCCATCACCAATGGGGTGAGCGGAGCATATTACATTAGACTGCCCCCATCACAGTTTATGGCCCCCATGCTGGTGATCACTATAAAATAATAAAGCTTTGAACTCACCCTCCGACGATTCTATTCCGGCACCGAGCGTCCTCCCTCCAGTCTTCCTACTTTTAAGGTTATGTGACCGGCGCTGGAGTGACGTCATCTCTTTGAGCCCGGTCACATGACCTTAGAAGCAGGAGGAACAGAGGGAGGACGCTTGGTGCTGGCATAGAATCGTAAAAGGATGAGTTCAAAGATTTATTATTTTATAAGGATCGCCAGCATGGGGGCCATTAACTGTGATGGGGATGCACAATGATTAGTGGCTATGTACCAGTGGTGGGGGTGTACAATGATGGAGGTCTAAATACCAGTGATGGATGGGGTGTGTGTACAATGATGGGGGCTATATACCAGTGATGGAAGTTGTACAATGATGGGGGGCTATATACCAGGGATGGGGTCTATATACCTGTGATGGGGGCTGTAAACCAGTGATGGGAGGCTATATGCAGTAATGGGGCTATAAACGAGTGATGGGTGCTGTAAACCAGTGATGGGGTGCTAATATACAGTGATGGAGGTATAAACCAGTGATGGGGGGCTATATATAGTCATGGGGCTATATACCAGTCATTGGAGGTTATATATAGTAAAGGGGCTATAAAGCAGTGATGGGGCTATAAACTAGTGATGGGGGTTATATACCAGTGATGGGGCATTATGTACCCATGATATGGTGTTATATACATTAATGGGCTATATATCAGTGATGAGGGTGCTATATACCAGTAATGGGGCTATATACCAGTGATGGGGGTTATAAACCAGTAATGAGGGTGCTATATATACAGTAATGGGTCTATATACCAGTGATGGGGGTGCTATATACAGTAATAGGGCTATATACCAGTGATGTGGTGCTGTATACAGTAATGGGGCTATAATAAAAGTGATGGGGCTATATACCAGTGATGGGGCCATATACAGTAATTGGGCTATAAACCAGTCATGGAGTGCTGTATACAGTAATAGAGGCTATTTACCAGTGATGGGGATATATACCAGTAATAGGGGTGCTATATACCAGTGATATGGGCTATATACCAGTGATGGGGGCTATATACTGTGATGGGGCTATATATAATCATGATTGCCATATACCAGTGATGAGGGGGCTATATATCAGTGATGAGGAGTAATATATCAGGATAGCAGTCTGCTGAATTTCCCACCCTAGGCTTATACTCGAGTCAATAAGTTTCTCCAGTTTTGGGGGTAAAATGAAGGGCCTCGGCTTATACTTGGGTTGGCTTATACTTGAGTACATACGGTATATCCATCTTTTTTAAACATGTATCAATTAAAAAATTGAGGGCAGCAACACATCCCCAAAAAGTTATGACGGTGAAAAAAAGGTGAAAAAGAAAAATAGGGTATTACCAAATCAGAATAAAGGAAAAAATGTGGTGTGTTCGCTTACTTTTTTCAGCTGTGTCTCAAACAACCTTGAATGAAGCCTCAGATATAAATTCAGCTACTACAGAAACTATGGATCAAAAATCAGTGGGCATTGTACAAGAACTCCAGAGTAATGTGGTTAATGTGGCCCCCACTGGTCAGGCGTCACAGTTGGGGTACTGCACCCATAAAAGAGTGTGCAGTTATCCCTGTCACAGTGGGAATGCAAGGTTTGTAGGAGGCTCCAACCCCGGGCACTCCCACACTCGAACCTAGGCAAATGGTTTGAACCCAGTCCCTGGGGGGAGAGTTAGGGGAGAAGGGAGGTAGAAAAATGGGGAGTTCTAGTTCACCCTGAGGAGAAGAAGGAAAGGGAGCCCTGAGAGAGGGGGCCCCCGATATTGGAGCACCCATACTCCAGGGGGAACCCTGGTCCACCACGGGGAGCCAGCTCCGAGGACGCGGTGCAGGGAGTCTAGCCCCTGAGCCGCCAATGCCGGCTGTCGCAGGTCAGTCTACCGGCCCAACACCCTGCCAGGATTGCCCACCTAAAGGTCGAGGCCCTCCTTCTTAAGACCTGGAAAGCACGGGAACTCATCAGCACCCCAATGGGCCTGGTAATAAGGGGGTAGTGCAAGGACAGGAATCAGCATCAGGATCTGGGATAGTCAAGAGAAGGCATACCACGGGAGACTCCGAGAGACCTTGCAGCCCGCTGTCTGTGACTACCCGGCAAGCTACCTCATGCAAAACACTGTTTTCCACTGTGAACTGCATTGTCATCAGAACTGTTTCAGTAAAGTACCCAGGTAGAGTGATAGAGTCTCCGTGTGTTTGTTCTATCACTGTATTGCTGATAATTCACCTTTACAGACTGTATCTACATCATCGGTGCACTCCTGCCCAGGAGGCCCAGCTCCACCTGCAGGGAACTGTTCCATCAAAGCTGCAGTACCATCCCCCTCTGGAGGTCTGATGTGGCGCTGGTGTCCCATCACCAGGATCTGCAGGTGGCGTCACGACAAACAATTCCCATTTCAATTTCCCCTTTTTAAAGCAGACCACCAGGGCCACGGGTCTGGACAAGCCACCAGTGACATCCCCAACCATTGCTGAGGGCCCAGATACCCGAGTCCACATAACCCTAGGGGGCGTCATTAACACTGGGTGGATAGTTAAGGAGCAAATTCACTGGATGCCATCATGCAGGCGGTTTTATTTTTATGCATTTCAAAGTGAGCTTACTTATTTCCAGGAAACCACCAGATCACTCTGGAATTGCAAAGACGTTTAATATTACCTACGATTTACAGTTCATAAAGTCATCAAATTGTTCTGAGATTTTGGTAGAATCTATCTGTAAAAAGAAAAAACCAAAAGTCAATATTGATTTTTTTTTAAACTCTAAACACCCTCATGCAGCGCTGCATTAAAAGCAGGAATCGTTCAGTCATGCAAATCATTACGTGGGCAAAGAATACTTCCAGAAATCATCTTCCATGAACACAGTTCTCCGTAGAATCTATAAATGCAAGCAAGAAGCCAAATATTAACACAATCCAGAAGCACTGCTGTCTCCTCTGCTGGAAAGCTCATTTAAGATGGACTGATTAAAAAATTAAAACATTTTCTGTGGTCAAAGAAATGAAAATGTTAAATTCTTTGTACAAACCATGGGTACTAAGTTCAAGAGACACAAGAGGAGAGGAACCAGTCAGCTTGTTATCAGTGCACAGTTCAAAAGCCTACAAATCTGATGGTATTGGGCTTCATTATCAGGAACAGCTTGCAAATCTTGAAAGACATTATCAATATTGAGCGTTAAATAAAGGTTTTAGAATAATATATACTCCCATCCAGATGTCTATTTAAGGGAAGGCCAATAAAATGCTAAACTATTTACTGCACCAATCACTACAGCATGGCTTCACAGTAGAAGAGCTTGGGTGATGAAATAGCCACCTGCAGCCTAGACCTTCCACCAGTAGAAAGCTCTTACCATTTTATAAGACGCAAAATCTGCCAAAGAAGACACAGGACTTTTGACTTACACATCAGACAAAAATGAAATAACATTCCACTCCCAAAATTTTAATTAATCTCCTCACTTCCCAGACATTTACAGACTATAATAAAATAAAGATAATATGTTACATAATTCTAGACAGTAATGATGATCTTATTCACAGATTGCTGAATCTCTGACAATCTTTGCTTCCCAAAGGCTCTGCCTCTCATGTAACGTAATGGAAAATTAACCCTCCATTTGTTTTGGATTAATACCTCTTTCTTTTCCAGTCTTTTTTTTTCAAAAAACTTATTTGCAATGTGTTAATGCAATCAATACCTAAAGGAGTTCTTTATTTTTTTAAGAAAAAAAGTGGAAGAAATCCAAGTTTTAACTTCTGACGTGTTCTATGTTGTGTTCAGAATAAAATATGAGTAAAAGAGATTTTCATTGCATTCTTGTTTTCTTTTCATTTTACAAAGTTTCCTAACTTGTGTTTGAACTTGGGGATGAATCTGTCTATCTGGAAAAAAAAATTGAGAGCACAACAAAAGTTGGAAAATATCCAGGTGCAAGTCCACCAAGCAGTAATTCAATAGCTTCAATATACATACAGGGAGTCAGAAGGCAGCACGCGATTGAACTTACAAACATCACACTTTTAATGGGCCATATGGCATGATCAAAGGCGACAATTCAATTACTTGGAACCTATTTCTAGCCAATAAAAGAGTCTATAAGAAATTTTTCTTGCATTCTTTTTTTCTTAACATTTTACCCAACATTTTTGTAATTCAGGTTCTATCTATCTATCTATCTATACACCTATCTGTATTATCTACACATATATGTCTAAAAATCTATCTATCTATCTATCTGTCTATATCTATCTAACTATCTGTCTATCTATCTAACTATGTTTCTAGCTATCTACCCATCTATATATATTCTCTAGAACATATTTCTAGATAGACTTAACAGGTATTATTTCCTGTATATAAGGGTTATTCTTTGTCTATCTCTTTGATACTGTATATGCTACATGCATATAAGTTGGAGTTGTTGCTATTGAGGTAGGATGGAAGCCTCCAATAATCTCAATGGGTTGTGGCATTGTTCATGAGTGTTATGGTATATTCTATGATCATGGTTCGCACAGGATTTGTTGTGTTCCATTTGAAAACCAAGACATCATACCAGTCAGGCGGCCGTCACACGCTACGCTATCTGTAAAGATACCGCTGAAACGTCACAGATTTTCAGTCGCAGCACCGATGTTGTTGCGTGTGACAGGTCGATCTGACAAGCGATAAGTGGTCAGATCGTTAATCACAGATATGAGAACTGGACCCCATATCAGACGATGTCGATCATGCAATCTGCTGCATTGTTCTGTGTGACACCGCGATAAACGATCTCCTTACCGATTTCGCCTATTCACATCATTGACTAGCATCAATCGCTGGTTGTGCCAACGACCCCTGCACGCAACGTCGTTGCTGCGTGCGTCCTGAATGATATCTATACATGTGACACCTCACTAATGATGTTGTCCACGAGCGCGCACCTCTGAGATTGTTACTGAGTTCCCTCACAAAATCGTAGTGTGTGACGGCCACCTCATGAGTATATTGATATAAAACATAAAAGATACCACACTAATGTAAGAAAAACCCTCATTTGAAAAATGTTTAACAGTTCAAACCACCATGTAAACCACTTTGTACTTTTTTGCAAATATGTTTTTTCAACTCTTAAGATGTAAATGTAAGAATAACCTAAAACATCAATTTGTTGTGTGAGAGCAAATTTTCAATTAGATTGCCTTTACTCTAGTGTTTGCCTTTTCACTAATGCTTAAAGATAGTGTTGTTACACAGCAAGAAAAGTCTACTTATGGCATTGTGAATATAAAAAATAATCATTGCGCCACACTGTTTTAAAAGAGCCTATCGAGATTACTATTACTCTTATGCTCACTCACCTTTTCTTGTTGTGCCAAATCTGCACAACAAGACTGTAGGCTCAATGGTGAGAGAGCAGCTGTAGATCCTCTCCCGTCCCGTTGTGGCAGGAGGAATCCTAACTATTTTTGTCTAATAAATCAGAAGGTAATCTTTCAGAAGCTTTTACCTGCACAGTGTCCTTCCACAGCGCCGCAACTTGAACACCACTTTTCTATATTTTCCCTACTTATGGCATTGTGACTGCTATATGTGTAGTAAAATTAAATTTTAAGCACAATACAAAGCTTATAGATCTATAATGTAAACTTTTTTTTGTACTATGGGAAATTGGCTTGTTGTTTGTATTTACTGAATATTTCTTGGAATACAGTTTTATTAATTTATAACAAGGGGAATTAGAATATCAAATCAATTAATGAAAAGCAGAGATATGCACTGCTAATTATAATAACATTTAAAAAGTAGAGAATTAATAATATTACTCAAATCTTGAAAGGTCATTTATGATGTTTGATGAAACAAGTTAAATCAATGAGATGAATATATAGAATGGAGAGCACATACCATGGGATCTTTGTATCAGTTACCTTGATCTTTTAATGAATAGTAATTGCTGCATATTATGAATAAACTTGTCCTTAAACCATAATTAAATTGTATTTTAGGAATGATGTGGTAGCAAAAATTGTATAAATAGACAGACTTGTGTGACCTTATGTGCTTTTAGAATTAAGATTTGATATGGGATACAGGACAACAATATTTTTGAACAAATATGGGCCATTGATTTCAAGCAAGATTTGTTATTTTGCACACCCAAAAAAGTAGTTTTTCTAGCAAATTCATTGAAGATTGCATTGCACAAACGAATACATTGCAGAAGTCTTAGGAGCAAAACTAAGGTTAAAATAATCAATCTCAAATGTCAATATACCTTTAAAAAAATCAAAGTTCATAAACATATTTATTATTATTATTTTATTAATAATAACAACAAAAATCTTTATTAGACAATTAAAAACATACAATAAAAATGAGGGATCTCACCAATGTGAGAGACACGATCATAGGACCCACCAGCAATAAAAAAAAATGCTTTTATTATATTTTTAAATCCAATTAAATGAAAACTGGCCTGCTTTTAAAGTGCAAAGTGCAAATAAAGACAACCTCAATGGACGCATGAGTAAACATGACCTTTTGGTGTTCGGGTTCGGCTCTGTATGCTGAACGGGCATATATTTCGCCGAACTTCCAAAACCCATTCAAATCAGTGGGAAGCAAAATCAGAGGCATTGAAAACACATTCAAAGGGGCCAAAAAACTGCCAAACATAGCTCAAACTGCTTTACAGTGGAGCCTTGATGTTTTTGCACAGACAATAACTTCCTTTAGTATTGCTTTCCAAGCTTCAACGCCGCTATCACTCTTCCTTCGGGCCCGCTTATGAACGTCATTGCTTCCCCCCTCTTGATTGGTTAAATTTAGATTTAGCCCCTCCCACCCTTTCTGCTGGCATCTGTGATTGGATAGCAGTATGGCAACCACACTGACGTTATATTAATAGGAACTAAATAATTAAAAAAATGGGTGTGGGCTTCACCATATTTTTGATTGGCAGATATGGCAACCCAGGCAGTTGGGGGCTGGAATTCTCAGTGTGATGAGGCCCAAGCTTTCTGGGCCCCCTTGCTATAACTTGCAGCCCACAGCTGCCCCAGGAATTGTGCTTCCATGAGAGATGCTAAAACCGGCAGTTACCATGCTCTTCCAGTTGCCCTGGTGACACTGACAGACTGGGTAATGAGAGTTTATTATCCACACAAACACTCATCCTCACAGACGTCCATTCACAATGGGACCAGAAACTGACTGGCTGCTGTGAATGGGGCAATCTCACATTATCTTAGGTCACAGCTCATCCCCATTGCTGTACCTGATCTTAGGTGAACCAGACTGTGATGATACCCTGCTCACAGCAACCAGTTGGTTTTTGGCTTTTGCCTCTGGTCTGGGACTTAAGCTAGTTCTGACAGTTCTCTGCATAGAAAACATAGGAGCTATGGAGATAACTGTCAAAACAGGAGTAAGTCCCACTCCTGCAGTAAATGCTGACAGGGATTTTAATCATTCATTATAATAAAGTTGTGATTTGAAACTACACATACTGCCCCTCACCAGGTTCCCACACAATACAAGCATGTGCATTAGCTGTCAAATGCAGGCAAACATGCAGGCTCATAGTGTGAGCCCTTGTCAAAGACACAAACACAGCCGATGATGTAAATATATGACATTGGTCATGAAGGAGTTTATGTGCATTAAAAAATGCAGCAAAAATGCACTGCCAAATTTAAAGTAGTGGTGTCGGGCTCAGAAGATAGTCTAATGTTTGTATGGGCCTTCCAATTCTCCCTGACAGATGATGTCAAATGGAGATAAAGATCCATTTCCAATTTCAAATTCATGATCCTTTTGTTCTAAGGCTAAGGTCACACCAGCGTTTACCCTTGCGTTCAGGGGGGTTCCATTTAAAACATAGAATTTGGCAGCATTAGCGCAGTGTTACCGGAAAGGTAAGGCTGTGTTAACGCTGTCAATTCATTTCTGTGGCTGACGGAACCCCGAGCGCAGTTCAAACGCCAGCATGTAAGTGCCGATGTTTGAAATTTTGCCACATTTCCAAGCGCATCACATGATGCGGGTGACGCGGAAGCGCGCACCATGTAGCGCAAGAGAGATAAGCTGAAGCTAGAGGAGACTGACAGAAGCTCTCTTGACAAATGTCAAAGAAGGCACATGTCAAACACAGCACTCCGTTTATGGAGGAGTTAGGAGAGATAGCTATTGACTGAACCATCGTTTGGTTGACAGCTATCTATTTGGTTTAGGGTCCCTAAATTTTTAAAAAATTGAGTAATGTAACAAAGGTGTATAAGTGAAAAAAAGGAGACTTTACTTTTAGACCATAATATTAAGCTTTTGTTTTGCCATTATTTTACAAAAACACTGCTTTTGTAGCAAATTGAATGCAACTTATAAAGATTTCCATATTACTATATATTCCATACACAATTTATTAGTAAGCATTTACCATATCATGGAGGGGAAGGAAAATATTATATATCAATATTTTGCAATTAATACATGGTTGGCACTGAATAATTCAGGTAAATACTTATTGGAAGGATCTGGAAGTTAGGTGCTCAGTATAGACATGATCATCATAAAAGCACCCCATAAACGGAACAATATGCACTGCAATGCCAAAGCAACATTGCTGTAAACACGTCCGGTCTTATGTAAGGCCAGAGACACATTATGCAAGACGCATGCGAGATACTTGTATAATCTCGCATGACTCACCCGAAAAGGCCGCCGCCTCTCTGGAGAGGAGTGCGTCAGCTTCCAGAGAGATGGCAGCCATGCCTGATGAGTTATGCAGACTCACGTGAGTATACCACATGCATCTCTAAAAGTGTGTCTTGAGCCCAAGCTCTTTTAATCAATTGAGGATTCAGAAACTCTGAAGCAGTTAAAAGACAGTGATATGCTCATTTATCTAGGGGATTCCACCAGTTCTCTTTACCTGAAAGTATAAATTAAAAGATGACAGGGGCTGAGCCACGGAATGATGGCATGACTGCCTGTGACTGGCTTCAGGAAAATGCCAGACGTCATTGCCTGGGACAACTCAATGGCTATGATGGAATCTCAAAGTTGCTATGTGCACATAGAGCAACAATGTAGAAAACCATAGAATTTAGGGAATGTGAAATAAGTATTCATTTATTAGATCAGCCTGAGGTAAGAATCCAGAGTGCCATTATTGGCCAATGTTTTGGTCTTGCCCTAGAAGTCCCTACACCTTTTTCAACACCTTCTGATTAACAATAAAAATCAGCATGAAATATAATGCAAATCCTTACAGACAAAAATTTAGAACAAAGGAACAAAATAAAAACCATTAACCCTCGTAAAAATTCATATATAAAATATTAACCAAGTTCTTTGAATGCCTCTGAATGGAATTGGCACAGCAAAAAAAAGTATATAACAGCAAATATCCAATTATCTTAAGTCAAAAAGAAGAAGGCCCTATAAATAAGGCAGGCTCAAGGACTAAATGTGTCTTATGTGTCTAGTGTAGCACAATATCTTACCCTAGTGATGCTAATAAAATAATAAATGCTCAGAAATGAATCAGCAGGAAGATTTATCAAAACTAATTCTACAGAAAAATGTAGCATTTGCACCAGTACCTAGTCAAAATCTATCATTTACAAAAGGATCTTTAAAATATGAATTCATAAATATGCTCAGCTGCTTTTAATTTTTATAAAAATAAATAGATTTTCAAAAAGTATTAACTCTTCTGCTTTTTATTCCATTAGCTGTTGGACTTACTGCTTGCCCAGAACCGCTTATTCCTACAAATGGCATTAAAAATGGAGACAGATACATGGTAAATGATGTGGTATCATTTCAGTGTGAACCGGGATATACGTTGCAGGTAGGTTGATTTAGGTATATTTATACTAGGATAGTAAAATTGAACTAGGGAAATGTTTCTTTTGCCCCAGTTTTTAATTTTTTTTTTCCACGAGGGTAACAGGAAAAAATGCACCACACAATTTCTCCTGAACACATCGACACCCCATTCCACCTATGTGGTGGAAAACTCTTTTTTGGGTGCACAACCGGGTTCAGAATAGAAGGACCACAATTTTGGCTGGAATAAATTGCAGATTCCATGTTACATTTGAAAAGCCCCTGAGGTGCCAAAACAGCAAAACGCCCACAAGTGACCCCAGTTTGGAAACTACACTGCTCGAGGAATTAATCTAGGGGATTAGTGATGACGGTTTTAGCAATACTATTTGTATTTACATCCAACTTTTTGTTTAACAGTGTTCACTGAAGGGTGTGACTATGTGTAACAGTTTTACCGAATGGGTCATTCTGAATGTGGTGATAGCAAATAAGTGTAATTTTTTAGTTTTTTACATGAATATATCTATAATAATTTTTCATTTTATTTGTTTATTTCGCTAGGGCCACACTTAGCCCAGCACTTACATTAACTGGATCAAGTAACTGCAGAAGGAAGTGTGCAGGAACGCACACCGTAATGTCGGGGGCTGCCTGTGAATGCTGCTGTATAGTAACCTGCTGTTTACCATGGAAGAAGCCACACAGGAAGCCCAAGGAACTGCGCTTTTGCCGGGCGCACAGGAAAACGTTGTCAGCAACATTTTCCTGTGTGCCCAGAAAGCGCAGATCCTGGAGCTTCCTGTGTGGCTGCATCCATGGTAAACAGCGGGTTACTATACAGCAGCATTCACAGGCAGCCCCCGACATTAATGGTGTGCGTTCTTGCACACTTCCCTCTGCAGTTACTGGATCCAGTTAAAGTAAGTGCTGGGCTAAAGGCCACAGATATCTGTGACCAACTTCTGAACAGATCTCTGGTTGCAGTGAAGTCCTGGACACATTGTTACATTTGTACACAGCCACAAAATGGAGCAATGTGTCCATGATTTCACTGCAACCAGAGATCTTTTCAGAAATTGGTCACAGATATCTGTGTGTGTAAAGTGGCCTTCAGTGTGGCCCTAGCCTTATTTAGTGGTTGTATTTTTTTAAAGATTTTTACAATTATTTTAACTTTTTTATTTTTACTTTTCACATAGTTCTTAGATGGCACGTAAACCTTTTTTGTTCTGATCTATGATTTAATACTCTGCAATGCTTTTGCACTACATAGCATTAGATCAATGACTCGAGCAAAGGTTGGAGGCCTTTCAAAACCTGCTCAAGAGAGGGCCTTACAGGTCTTTGTAACCTGGTGACACTGCTGTCATTATTCTGACAATGGTAACCATGGAGTCCATAAGCATGACACGATTGCAATCGCTATATACCACTGAGAGCAGAGAGGGAACCCTACCCTATACAAGCAGATTGATGCCACTGTTACTATTGACAGCAGCATCAGAGGGGTTAAATGCCCACAATCTTTGCTAGCAAGGTGTTATCTAAAATACATTGCTGACAGCTGCTGATAATTATGTCAGCGCGGCTGGTAATCCAACGCAATCTTAGTACCATTCATGTACAGCGATTTGCAGTAACACATAGCAGCATCATACATGTATGGCGGAGATCTTGAAGGGGTTTTACTACTAAGGTATAAGATATTTATCTGGTTTTGCCCATCTTCATCTGATATAGCAGAAAGACAGTTCAATACTTTGAAAAAGAATCACCGTCAAATTTATGTCACTATAGAAGTTATACATTCTCTGAATAGTTCAGAACAAGTTCCAAGAAGATATCCAATGCATTTTGATGGAAGAATGTGATTTTTACTGCCAGTAGGCTGGTGGTTTTCATAGAGCACAAATTGAAGCAGAGAACTCTGATCCGACACCGCACTGTACTATAGGTTTTGTCATTTGGCTGTTTGATGTAACTTCTTTTATGTTCCTGAGCAGTTTTCTTTTGACATCAACAGGGACATTCACATATTTCATGTATGCCTGGGACAGTACGGCGATGGAATTATCCTTCACCTCTTTGCATTGGTAAGAGTCTGTACTGTCTAGTGAACTTTCTGAGTATTTCAAAGTAAAAAAAAATATTCATTGCTCTTATTCTCACACCCATGTCTTACTGTAAAGAAAAAAACATAATTTGAGCAAAGATAATGTTAGTGAACAATGCAAACTTCTTCTTTGGTTGAGACTAACTTATATAGATGACACATGTGACCACTGCAGCCAATTACTGTCCTTAGCTGTCGCACCAGTAGTTCAATGGGCATCAGCATTACAGCACGCAAATAAAGAGCACCAAGAAACTGAGAAGCTGTAAGGCCACGTGCACACGTTCAGTATTTGATGAGTTTTTTACCTTAGGATATGTAGTCAAAACCAGGAGTGGATAATTAAATACAGAAGTGGTGCAGGTGTTTCTATTAGACTTTTCCTCTGATTGTTCCACTCCTGGTTTTGACTCCAAATCCTGAGGTAAAAAACTCATCAAATACTCACTGTGTGCACATGGCCTAAAGCTAATGTCATACTGTAAAACAATGGTACAAATAAGCCTCTGGGTTCAAAAGTGTTCTTTTTAAACAAATCCAACTGATCAGGCAGGATTCAAACAAGCGCAAGGCATTTGATGTGAGAGCAACATCAGATGTGATATGTTAATGACACTTGGCTCTGCTGTAAGTGTGTGCAGAGGAGAGGGAGAGATTAATCTCTCCATCTCCTCCATTGATAGCCTTGGCTTATATCGCACTGCACTTGGATTTCTGCTGTGTGCAGTACAATGTTTCACTCATACCTATCGACTTGTATAGGTGCAAGTGATCCGAGACTCACTGACAATCACAACATGCTGCAGTATTTTTCCTCAGTCCCATTAGAATTGCAGATCTGAGCAGTCTCATTGCTTAATATTAGGCCAAGTGCAATGTGAGTTTTTCTCGTATTGCACTCATGCAAGTTATATGGTGGTGTGACTCAACCCTAACATGAAGCGTAGCGGGCATAACGCAAGTTCTGAGAGCAAAATGTCAAGGAGCGCACCAAAAGAACGCTAAGCAATTTCCAAGTTATTTAGATTTAGGGTAGGAATTTGAACTGGAACAGTGTCCCAAGTGAAGTTTAGCTTAAGGATAGAATCACACTGTTTGTGTGATATGCAACTAAGTAGGACGTGTCATGGATGATTAACTTAGAAAGGCCTCGCCATGTCAGTACGGGAGTGTGGAGCTGCTTAGAAACACAAGCAGCTGACACTCCCATCCAGAAAGGGGGAAGCCATTCCAAGTTAATCATCCGTGACATGTCCTACTTAGTCGCATATCACACGAACAGTGTGATTCCAGCCTAAGTGTGACTGTTAAATTTAATAGGCAAGGATTGGCCAGAGTCACACATACCAATCCGTTTTTGGAAGTGTTTTCCATGCCAAATCCGTTTTTCCTAGGCTGCATTTTGTGCCTCCTGTGCCCTGAACATTTTTTGGACTTAGGCTAGGGTCACACTTGCATGCATTTTTTTAGGTGCTTTTTTTCAGCCTGCGTTTTTGGGCTGCGTTTTTGCTGATAGGTGTGGGGCACCCTTAAAAAACGCATGCAAAAACACATGTACCTATTAGTGCCATAAAAAAATGCATGCGTTTCCCTTAGGGCCCAATGTTAAAAAAAACACATGCGTTTTTAGAAAAGCACCAAAAAATGCATCATGCAGTAATTTTTGGTGCTGAGCCAAAAACGCATCCAAAAAACGCATGGCCCTTTAGACATGCATTTTTGGCATTTGGGCATGCATTTTTAACATGGGGGTCTATGGATGCATTTTTCCATGTGTTTTTCACGAATGTCACGTGTGAAATTTGCAATAGGCACCTGCGTTAACGCATGCGTTAACGCATATGCGTTTTTAATGAAAAATGACTAAGTCCAAAAACTTGCCAAAAACGTTCAGGACCTCAATGAACACTATTGGCACCCTTAGAAAAACTGATCCGTTTTTCTAAGGGCTAAAAAAAACGGATTGGTATGTGTGAACAAAGCCTGTGTGACCCTAGCCATTCATAAATAAATGAAAAACTGATATAAACTTGTACACACCAAATATAAAGCAGAAAATATTATATAATTAACGTAACAATGCAGGGTTGCTGCATTTTTTACATTGTGCTATAATTATGCTATGACAATAGCAGTTAACATTGTTTTACCTTTAAAACAATGTAAGGTATATTACATAGATCAAATTATTAAAAAGCAAAGAGATATAATTAGTATTATACTCAAGATAAGAAAAATTGTTCTTTCCCACTTTGCTTTTAATGTCAAAATGATTAATTCTTTCCAAGCAAAAGCCATGGTTAGCTGATGCTATATTAAAATGTCCTAATGCACAACACAAAATAATTGAAAATACTCAGCAAATTGGAAAGGCAGATAGTTGCTAAGCTTGCTTTACGTCTGTATAATGCTACAAGTAAAGAATTGCTAGAAATAAAATACTGGTGAGATCCATAAATTATTCAATGAAAAGAATATGAAATAAAAGTGATATTTCTTTGAAAACTATTATTAAAAATAGAACAAATAATTTTAACACAATACAAACACTTGCTATGAAAAAAGTAAATATCGTATTTTTCGGACCATATGACGCATTTTTTTCCCCAAAATTTTTGAGGAAAGTGAGAGGTGCATCTTATGGCCTGAATATACGGACTGTGTGACTGTGAAGCTGTGCTGGGGGAGCTACTGCTCTGGAGCGTGCTGGTAGGAGGCTATGGGGGCTGCTGAAGTAGCGGGAGGACACGTGCTCCAGCTTATTATGCTCATTTAATATGCACTGCACACTCGCTGTCCATCACCTCAGTGCTCAAGCCGCACTGAGGGATTGGGAAGGGATGAAGTGCATATTAAATTAATTGAAGTGTACACCTCCCCATCACTGGATATGGCCCCCCATGCTGCCGCACACAAGAAAAAAACTATGTAAAACTCACCCTTCGGCGCTTCCCTCCATCTCTCCCTGCTTACAGCACTTACGTCCTGAGTCCTCCTACATCCCCGGGGCATCCAATCATGTGATCGGCACAGCAGAGTGACTTTATCACTGCGCAACCCGATCACATGATCGGATGCCCCGGGGATGCCGAAAGACTCAGGAAGCGAGTGCTGCAAGCAGGGGGAACACAGAGGAAAGTGCCAGAGGGTAAGTTTTACATTGTTATTTTCTTGTGTGCGGCTGCATGGGGGCCATATAAAGTGATGGGGTGACAATCTGAGAATGAGAGGGCCATGTGCGACGATGGGGAGGAGCTATATCCAGGATGGGGGGTAATGTACCCAGATTGTGGGAGCTATATACCAGGATGGGGGGCTATATCCCAGGATTGGGGGCCATATCCAGGATGTGGGGCTATATTCGAGGATGGGGCACCATATCCAGGATGGAGCAGAATGGGGAGCTGTATGCCAGGATGCAAAGCCATATCCAGGGTGGGGGGCCATATCCAGCATTGGGCACTATATCCAGGATTGGGGACTGTATACCAGGATGGGGGGCCATATCCAGGATGAGGGAGGCTACATATCAGAATTGTGGGCCATATCTCAGGATGAAGGGCTATATACCAGGATTGGGAGCCATATCAAGGATGCGGATTATATAGCCTGATGAGAGGGCCATATATTACTTGGAAAGGACCCAGGATGGGAACATTACCTGCACAATTGTCAGGAGCAGATTCTCCACTCATATAGCAATGCATTTTAACCATATTTTTTGCTACATTTTTTTTCTATTTTCCTCCTCTAAAATCTGGGTGCATCTTATGGTCCGGTGCATCTTGTAGCCCAGCCCAAAAAAATATGGTACTGCAAATTAGCTGTTCTGTTAATACACAGCAATACTCTTTAATTACACTGGGAAACAAGAAAATGGGTTCCTGATATATTAAACTGGTTTTTATGTCCTTTTTTGTCTTTGATTGTAAATCTGCCCTTTTTTCACTTCCATCAGCTCTAGTTAATGAGATGTGATTTGCCCTATGTATATACGTATGACAGATAGAACACTAGGACTGATGTCTACTAAATATTATTATTTCTGCTTTCTTGGTTATTAAAACAAATTTGTAAATGTAGATTTCTTTTATTTATGAATAATTTACATCACAGAATAAGAGTTCGACATACATGAAAAGTTGTGATTGGTACTCATTTACTGAGATATCTTGCAAAAGTGGCGCTTTAAAGATCTCTTGCGGTGTGTTGCACTAGGGCAATTACTTTGAATAGTCCAGCAGTAATCAGCTATCGTGTGGTTGCCCCAATATCATCAGTATCTTTTTCTATAGTTCTTAAATCTTGGTGGAATCGTTCAACCTGCTATTTACTTCTGTCACCAACATTTGCTGAGGAGTCAATTTATCTTGAAACTCATGGTATAGCCAATGGGAAGAAATGAAGATAGCAATCTTTCTACTAGTTTAGTGTCATTATCTGCTTTATAATTCACCAAAAATTCTGGATAATAGTGAAAGAAGACCATGCATCTACCTCAGTGTTGTTCAATGATTTTTTGAAGACTAGATCTATCTTGATTGCTCTGATTTGAGGACTGCCAAAAATATCCACTTTTAGCTTCTGTATGGCCATAGCTGGAAACTTTCGGCAGATGGACTAGGAGCATCCTCCTTCTTTGCTTAGACTCTTCACAAACTTCCTTATTAAAGAGGCTGTCTCCTACTTGAACAAGCCTTTCTCATTCTCCATTTGTGCCCCTATAAAAATAAAAAACCCTATACTTACCTCCAGTCCTGCCACAGTTACGGCAATGTTGGAACTCACATTGCTGGGGCCCACCTGACATTGTTATGATATTCAAGCTTTGAAACCAATCACTGCTGGCTTCCTTGTCTCCAATGTCACTTGGGCCCCTGTAAAGCAAGCTCCAGTATCACTGGAACTGCGCCGGTACACGAGGTGTGTGTAGGCTTTTTCATTTTTATGGGGGCACACATCGGAAATGAGGAGGGGTTGCCCAAGTAGTTAACAACCCTTTTACACCTAATTTAATATGCAGTGGTGGTAAAATGGTCTTATTCCTGTTCAACAATGGTTCTTCCATTACATTCTTTTCTTCTTCTACCATGTGTTCTCACAGAGGTCACTGAATTTTCATTCAGTGCTTATATTTTGATCTGCTATCCCAAAGACAGCTGAAACATGGACAATTAGTGTATCCACTCTGCTGTCTCAAAAGAATATTCACCATCTTTAAATTCACACAGACTAGCCACTGGTGACCCTTGCATGATATTTTCTGTAAAACATGAGAAATTGTGTTTTGTTCTTTAGTCACCTTAGTTGAGTGATCTAATGGGATTGATCTTTATTTGTTTCTATTTTGTAAAAGCACACACTTTAGGCACTGCTTAGAACTGCCTATAGATCACAGATGGTCAGTTATGTATTTGACTGATATCTTAATACTTATTTAAATGCACATTGCATTTAATAAGTATTTAAGTACTTGTCACATACGTTACAGACCATCCTTACTTCAATAATTAATACCCATGTCGAGAAAAGAATCCAAAACTCATGAGTAGGCAACTATACAATATCTCAAAAAGTAGAGCTGTTACCAAAAAAATAATTATATAATCCAATTTAACAGGATGAATGCCTGAGGCACCAAAAATGTATTTTCATTTGTTCCCAGATGTTATTGCTAAAATCCATCATACAATTTTTATGGCTTTTTACAGTAGGTAATTAATGCAAAATTTAAAGTTGACCATAAAAAGTACAATAATTTCATCTTTTAATAGTCTTATGTTTTCTCTTTAAGCTAAATGTGGTGGAACATTAACAAATCTGATTGGAGTAATTTTAAGCCCTGGGTTTCCTGGAAACTACCCAAGTAACTTGGATTGCACATGGAAGATCTCATTACCAGCTGGCTATGGTTTGTATCTTGATTTATGTCGTATTAGCTTTTCCACACATTGTGAAAGGGGCAAATAGTAAACCTTTGAGATTAAGTCATTAGTCTTTGATAAATGACTTTTTGATAATTACATGCTTACTAAGGCTGGCTTCACACTACGGCTGTGATCTGATCTTTGGCTGTCTGCTTGAGGCAGACAGCCGCAGACTGGATCAGCACACAGAACTGGAGGGCTAATTTGCCCTCCTGTCCGGTATGCAGCCACACGTAGCTGCCGCGGGGAGCAAGCCGCGGTCCTGAACTGTCAGGAGGGGCTGGCTCTGAGCTTCAGCACCTTCGAGCTGTCCCCCCTGACAGATCAGGAAGGCAGCTCACGTCTTGCGAGCCGCGGTCCTGAGTAATCAGAGGCGCCAGCTGCACCGGCTGCACACCGGACCGGAGGGCAAATTAGCCTTCCAGTTCTGTGTGCTGATCCAGTCCATGGTTGTCTGCCTCAAGCGGACAGCCCAGATCGGATCCCAGCTGTATTGTGAAGCCAGCCTAAGATTTATATCACAAACCATTGGAATACACTCCCATTTGCCTACAATTGTCTTAGATTATTAGCATATAGCTTGACCTTTCTGTGGTTGTCTACTTGTTAATGAAAATGTAAACTATGGGAGGTGTCTCCACATGCTCGTTGCAGTGGACACATAGCAGACAAGCTAGTCTAAGCTTATTTTGCTTGCAAAGCCAATCTTTACTTCACTCATGAACAAGAAAAGAGTAAAGAAGATTCCCATCATGTTTTACAATGATTGCCTTTCTTAATAAATAAGGTTGCAAGCCCACAACCACAACAGTGGCAGACTCAACAGCTATGCTTCTGTCAGTGACCCTGAGTTACTTCTCTCAGACATGCTGTGGGGTGGGGAAGTAAAAAAATCTAAGGTCAAAAGCCAGGATTTATGTCAAAGACAAAGGGATAAGACACACGGACAGTAAGTGGCAAAGTCTCAGATCAGAGTGCATCAAGGCAAATGGGGTAATTCAAGCCAGTAGTCAAAAGGTAAATCCAAGCTTAGGCTGTGGTCACAGTTGCCATGCGTTTTTTTAAGTGATTTAACAAAACTCATGCTTTTTTTCATGTCAGCATGAGTTTTGTAAGGTGTGTGATGTCTCCCTGCGTTTTTGGGTGCGTTTTTGAATCTGCACCTAAAAATAGTGCTTGTAGTATTTTTTTGAGCGTTTTGAAAAACGCATGCGTTTTTGTAGAAAACGCATGCGTTTTTATAACATGGGTTCCTATGGGAAACGCATGCAAAAACGCATGTACAATTAGTAACTTTTAGTGCCATTCAAAAACGCATGCGTTTCCCATAGGAGCCCATGTTAAAAAAACGCATGCGTTTCTGGAAACGCATGCGTTTTTTTAGCATGGGCTCCTATGGGAAACGCGTGCGTTTTTGAATGGCACTAATTGTACATGCGTTTTTGCATGCGTTTCCCATAAGGCCCCTTATTAAAAAACGCATGCGTTTTTGGATATGCTCCAAATACGCATGGGACTGTCACACATGCTTTTTGGCTATTAGGGCATGCGCTTTTTAACATGGGGGCCTATGGGTGCATTTTTTACATGCGTTTTTGAAAACGCAGGTCTCCAAAAACGCATGTGAAAAATGGTACTGTGACCACAGCCTTAGGCAGCAAAGATCAGAATATCAGAACAAAAAGCAAACACACCAAAGCTACCAAAGCAAAGCTACAACTGGCAATGGTTATCTTACTGCCAGCAAGCTAAATAGCCAGGTAATCACTCTGAATGGGTGACACCTAGTGGAAATCCTGCTGTCCCTGCCAAATAGAGCAGTTGGGCTATCAACCACAATTTCAACATGCCACCACCTAAACGTCGGGACTGGACAATGACTGTGAATCTTGATCTGCTTCCACCTACTTGATAAAAAGCTGAACTATGGAGTAAACAATCTAGGTGTTACAACCAGAAAGTATTCCTGCCCTAATGAAGCAAAGAATACCCGATGGGAAGTTCTTCTATGATAATTTAAAGCTATGATTACAATCCATTTTCTACAATGCATTTAAATCTCTACCTGAATCTTCAAATAAAATGAGTTTCAGATGTGCCCCCAATGGCTCCATAGACTACAATGACAAGAAATGTATATTTTTGATTTGCTTGAAGAAGGACCTGTCTTCTCCAAAACGTGTAGCAATAAATCACCTGTCTAGTAATATTTTATCTCCTGGAGCCCTTTATATGCATGGCAGTGTGGTGTTGAACCCCTTCTATATTTACTTCTTTTGATATGAATAAGGATGTGTCACACCTTCAGCAGAACCTGCTCTTTCAATGTCTGCCTCTGTTTAGGCATTGCTGTGTTCACTCTGTGGTAGTGTTGGTGAGAAAGGAGATGTTCAGAACCAGAATCTCTGTACAGCACAGGCTCTGTCCATACACTAAGGTTTGAGTGGCCAGAACCTGCAGGGCCTCCCAATCTGACAGAATATATAATCTTTCTGGTTCAAAAAGTCAGATTATATAGCTGACAGTCTGCAAAAAGGAACATGCAGCTCTCTATGTTACCAGTAGGTGCTTGTTTCCTTTTTGTTGATAGAAATGATGATGGTCTCAGACCATGTATTGACTATTGTGAATTTAACTCAATTACTATAAAGATTCACTATCATCTGCAACTAATTATTGATCTCTATAACCAGCTTTAAGGAACACATTAGCTTGTCAATCTTGATCTCAGGGGTACATATCAGAGAAGGAGATGACTGAAAGACAGCAAAAACCCATTGAAGGGGCACTATGATTATCTTGTGATGCCTTTTAGGATAAGTAATGTGCTGGCTGTTTTTCAAAATTTTGTTTATGACATATTGAGAGGTATCAGTGGTCACAATGTGGTTGGATATCTGGTTCACATCTTGATTTATTCACCTTATAAACTTGAAAAATATGCTTTTTTTAGTTGATGAAGTAAATTTCCTGCTTCTTCATGGATCCTTCTAAGGTTCAACTCTTTAATAAATGTGTACAACCCAAGTCTTTACAATATGGTGTAATCCCCATGAGGGGTCAAGAGGGGAGACAAGAGAGACTAGGCGCAATATCTTAGTGTAAAGAATCATTTGTCAAAATGAGGTGTATTAACGGTGCTGCTCACCTTATGGTGATCTTGAATTGCAGCATATCGATCCACTAGGGGATCCAGTTAAATCTCCTTCCTGTCTGGTATGCAGCCTGCCTCTGATGTAGTGGGCGCTGTGTCCGAGGATGCATCAGCAAACGTGTAGGAGATGATATCTGGCTTAAAGGTCTGAGGCACTTCCAGAGAGGACAAGATGCGTTCCTATAGGTGAACATTTTATTAATACAAATATCAGCAAAAAAGCCAGCACCACCAGAAAAAATTTGCAATAAAAATTGTGCAAATACACATACCCTATATACTCATGTATAGGCCGAGTTTTTCAGCCCAAAAATTGGGCTGAAAAGTCCTCCCCTCGGCATATACACGGGTCAATACGGTATGTGGTGTGTGTGGGGGCTGTGACCCGGTGCTGGGGAGGCTGGAGGAGGCGGGGGGAGGCTGCTGACTGAGCGGCCTGTCATGTGGTGCCACTCATTAGATATGCACGGCTCCCCCCGCCCATCACAGCGGCAGGGGGAGCCATGCATACAGTCCCCAGTGGTAGTATACAGACAGCCCCCCTCCTGCTGGCACTCGCCCCCCATACTGTGCAGAGCCCCCCACACTGTGCAGAGCCCTTCAGCGTCTTCATCACCGCGGATCCTCCAGTCCTTGCTCGCTTGCTGTGTTCAGTCTCACGTGACCTGGCGCGATGACGTCATCCCACTGGGACCGCCGGGTCACATAAGACCGGGAACAAAGCGCTCGAGGACGGACGCAAGGGCCCGCGGTGATGAAGACGCTGGACGGTAAGTTAATGCAGCGGGGGGGGCTCTGCACAGTGTGGGGGGCTCTGCACAGTGTGGGGGGCGAGTGCCAGCAGGAGGAGGGCTGCATCACATAGTACACTGCATCCCGCGGCTGGGGGAGCAGTGCACTATCTGATACAGCCCCCTCCTGCCGGCACTCGCCTGCTGTATACTACTGGGGGCCTGCTGTATACTACTGGGGGCTGCTGTATACTACTGGGGGCCTGCTGTATACTACCAGGGGCCTGCTGTATACTACTGGGGGCTGCTGTATACCACTGGGGCCTGCTGTATACCATACTGCTGGGGCCTGTATACCTCACTGCTGGGGGCTGTATACAATACTGCTGGGGGCTGTATACCACTGGGGGGACCAGTACACCTTACTGCTGGGGGCTGTATACCTGTCCTGGTGGCTGTATACCATACTACTAGGGCCTGTATACCACTGGGAGGGCCTGTATACCACACTGCTGGGGGCTGTATACCTCACTTCTGGGGGTTGTATACCTGTGCTGGGGACCACCCTTGGCTTATACGCGAGTCAATAAGTTTTCCCAGTTTTTGGGGGCAAAAGTAGGGGGGTCGGCTTATACACGGGTCGGCTTATACATGAGTATATACGGTATTACCTCCAACTATATAATATAAAGATTGAGATATTTGGCAAAAATTGATCAATGTTTGTGAGCCACCCTGTCGAATGTCAAGGCAATCTCAAATTTGGGTGGTTCTACTCTATATTTTTTCATCCTAGTTGTGCTTTGCATCCTCCAACATAAAAATTTAGTGGGCCACACAAAAAAGCTAACATTTACCAGGTATATCTCCAGTCTGCTCTCATGGTGCCAATCCAATGCTAGCGAATAAAGGCAACTCAGGTCCATCTGCAGCTAACGCCACAGCCGTGTGAACTTTTTAGAGTTAACCCTCACCGCACCAGACCAGCACACATGAATGAGGGCAGAGCATGCCAAGCAAATGAAGCCTGAAATAAACTGAGCCTGATTGCAAGGTATGATAACTGAATGTGAACAGTTACCAACATGCCACTAGCAATACAGCTGGAAAACAACTAAAATCTGCCATGCAGGGCAAAGTGGGGGTCAGGCACAAATCTAATAACAAAAATCAGCAAAAAAGCCAGCACCACTAGAAAAAACTTGCAATAAAAATTGCGCAAATGCACATATTACCTCCAACTATATAAAAATTAAGATATTTGGGAAAAAAAATTTGATCAATGTTTTAAATAATTCGCTTCAAGATAATATCATTCAGAGAAAGTACAACACATTTTGGCTTTATATTACAGACTACGCCTTCCTCAGGTACATGTCAAATGGTGTGTCAGACATTTGTGAACAGACAGCAATATATAGGTCAGTTTAATGGGATTATCTCAGAGGGAGCTCCTTCTAATTAATTAGGTGGCTCCACCTGTATGTTAAATTCCTAATGAGGTTAGGATGAGTTAGGATATGCTATATTCTTATGTACTTAGCCAAAAGAGCAACTATAAAATGATTAAAACAAATGAAAAATATAAAAAAATCTCCAGGTGATACTTCAATAATAAGACTTATAAGAGATATATAATGGATACATCTGTGCACTATAACTGTATAGGGCTATTCTATAAGCAATAACATTAATATCATATTTATGTCCTAAATGGGTAAAACTAATATAAATTGTGTTAAAATCCCATGGATAACATGTAAATGCATGAATGGTTAAAAGAGCTGGTGCCATGAATCAATAGTGTCAAATGTAGATTATACAAATTATAAAATAGGATAATTAATGTATTTTAATTATTTTCTTTTTCTATTTCTTCTACTTCCACTCATTAAGTGAGGATAAACATGTACGGTATATAGTTCAATATACCATTATTTTTAAAAAATTATGTTTTCACAATTTTTACTCTTAAAAAGGTGCAGGGAGGCTCAAACCGATGAGGATATATTTATTTCCTATTTATAGCCAATTTTCGTAGATAATTTCAAGTTTGTCGTTCAGCCCGTCAGGATGTAGAGATTATAGTCTGTACATCCAATAGACCTCTTTACGACACAGAACTTGCAGATGGTTTGGAGTGTCAGCAGGTATGTGTTCTACAGGGGTAATGCTGACTTCAAACTTTCTCCCATGTTTTACAAGATGTCATGACAGGTCGTGTTTAATGTTTGACTCATCCTAACTTCTCAAGGAACTTGACATACAGGTGGACCCGCCTAATTAGAAGGAGCTCCCTCTGAGATAATCCTATTAAACTGACCTATTTATTGCTGACTGCTCACAAATGTCTGACATACCCTTTGACATGTACCTGAGGAAGGCTTAGTCTGTAATATAAAGCTGAAACGCGTTGTACTTACTCTGAATACTACTATCCTGAAGCGTATTAACCCCTTCCCGACCCTTGGCCCTACGTTTGGGCCATGAAAACAAAGTCATTCCCGACCCTTGGCCCTAGGGGTGGGCCATGGAATGATCGGGCTCCTGCAGGCCGAGTGAGGGTCTCACGGACCTGTCACTCGGCCTGCAGGTACATGGGGAGTTGTACAACACCCCAGGGGGGGTCGATTTGCCCCCACCCCCACCCCCCCCCACCCCCCGGCTACAGGCGCGGTGATTGGCACTCAAAAGTGAAAGTGAAAATCACCGCGCCTGTAATGCTTCCCTGCCTGCCGCTGCTATCCCTACCCTCCGATCTGCTCCCCTGTCATCCTCTAACTGCCCCCTGTCCCCCACCTCTCTTTCCTGCCCCCTCTTCATCTTTCTTACCCCCCCCCGGCTTCCTATCCCTGCCGCCCGCTTCCTGTCCCTGCGCCCGCTTCCTCTTCCTGCCGCCCGGCTCCTCCTGACTGCCCCCGCTTCCTCCTAGGTGCCCCTGTCAGCCCCCCATCCCCTGTCAGGCCCCCTCTTCCCCCTTCCTGCCCCCCGATCACCGGAGCGGCGATCGCCTCTCCCACTCACCCCTCCGGCGGCCCGGCTGTCAGCACTGCGTCCTGCTCCTCCTCCTCTTCTGCGCCGCCTCCGGGATCTGACAGCTCTGTGCTGGAGCTGTCAGATCACTTCTACAGCTAGATCCTGAGGATCCAGCTGTAGGAAGTGATCTGACAGATCCAGCACAGTGATCCACAGTGACCATTATGTGATCACTGTGGATCACTGTACTGGATCTGTCAGATCACTTTCTACAGCTGTATCCTGAGGATCCAGCTGTAGGAAGTGATCTGACACATCCAGCACAGTGATCCACAGTGACCATTATGTGATCACTGTGGATCACTGTACTGGATCTGTCAGATCACTTTCTACAGCTGGATCCTGAGGATCTTCCCCAGGGGCTCACTAAACACAACATGGTTACAGCTAACAATTTGAGCTGATTTTTATTCAAATTGTTAGCGGACACCATGTCACGTTTGGGGAGCCCCTGTGTGCCTAAACATTGGAGCTCCCCCCAAGTGACCCCATTTTGGAAACTAGACCCCCAGGGAACATATCTAGATGGGTAGTGAGCATATTGAACCCCCAGGTGCTTTACAAATTGATCTGTGAAAATGAAATAGTACTTTTTCTTTCACAAAAATTTTCTTTTAGCCTAAATTTTTTCGTTTTCACATGGCAACAGCATAAAATTCATCCTAAAATTTGTTGGGCAATTTCTCCTGAGTACACCGATACCTCATATGTGGTCATAAACCACTGTTTGGGCGCACGGCAGGGGTCAGAAGGGAAGGAGCGCAATTTCACTTTTTGAATGTAAAATTAGCTCCAAAATTCAAATTGCGCTCCTTCACTTCTGAGCCCTGCCGTGCGCCCAAACAGTGGTTTATGAACACATATGAGGTATCGATGTACTCGGGAGAATTTGCACAACACATTTTAAGATCCATTTTATCCTGTTGCCCATGTGAAAATGAAAGAATTGAGGCTAAAAGAACATTTTTGATAAAAAAATTAAAATATCCATTTTTTGTTTCCACTTTGCTTGAGTTCCTGTGAAGCACCTGAAGGGTAAATAATCTTCTTGAATGTAGTTTTGAGTAGCTTGAGGGGTGCAGTTTTTGGAATGGTGTCACTTTTGGGTGTTTTCTGTCATGTACACCCAAGGATCGGTTGAAGCGTTCCCGAGTTATAACCTCATAAAGGGACACTGGTCAGAATTGCAAAAAAGGCCAAGGTCTTTAGGGTCAAAATAGGCTGGGTCCTGAAGGGGTTAATAAAATGTTCACCTATTTGAATGCATCTTGTTCTGTCTTGTTCTGTCTGGACGTGTCACAGACCTTTAATCCAGATATTATCTCCTACACAGCCCTAGTCTTTGGAAGCTTTGCAGAATTTTCTTGGATTTGTAAGTTATCGTAAACTTATAAAATTTTTATCCAAATCACTCACAGACTTATGTAAGAAAGTAGCTGATGTGCTTAATTGGGAGCCTGAGGCAATTGGTGCCTTCTCTAAGATAAAATTTGGAAACAGGAGAAGAAATGAGTATTATGCAAAACTGGATATCAGTTTATTAAACGTGTCAATTTTTATTACAAAAGTATCCAGAGAATGTTTCATAAAAAAAGGGTGACAACACCCACAAGGACAAAAAACAAAAAACACAAAACAAGGGACCGTTGCTAAGCAACACAATTATTGATGTCTATGAAAGGGGATTTATCAAGGTGAAGGACTAAGACTGGTTTCACACTACAAATTCTGCAGTTCCGATGCTGTCCGATAAAAATCGGACAGCATCGGACCGATTTTGGCCCCCATGCAGCCCTATGGGCATCGGACTGAATGGGATGTGCACTAAATGGCATCCGATTTGGTCCGATCTGATTCTGTCCGATTTTGTCCGATTTTTATATCGGTGCAAAAGTCGGAGCATGCTGGAAATAAAATCAGACAAAATCGGATTGGACCAAATCGGATGCCATATAGTGCACACCCGACCCGATGTTTTTAACATGGGGCCCTATGGAGCTGGGTCCGAGGAAACATCTGATGTGTCATCGGACCCGATTTTACTGCACTGAGCATGCTCAGTACAGTAAAACTGCTCCTAACTGGGAAATCAGGGTTAAAAAAAAAATATGTATGCTCACCTGTCCCCGAGGCCCCCGCCGTTTCCCGCACGGTCTCGAAGGCTCCCAGTGTCCTCGCGGTGTCCTCCCGGTGTCTCCAGAAGTCTTTTTCTTCTGAACAGTACCTGCCATGACGTCACAGTCACGCGACCGTCGGTTACACCATGTTAACAGGTGGTCATGTGATTGTGACATCACGGCAGGTCCTGTTCAGAAGAAGAAGACCTCTGGAGACACCGGAAGGACACCGCGAGGACACTGGGAGCCTGCGGGACCGTGCGGGAGACGGCGGGGGCCTGGGGACAGGTGAGCATATATTGTTTATTTTTTTTATCAGCCCGGAGGGAGCGATTTTCTGTCGGAATCGGATGCCTATTTGGCATCCGATTCCAGGCATCAGAAGGGAGCCGATGCTGTCCGATTTTATGGGACAGCATCGGCTCCCTTAAAAATAGTAGTGTGAAAGTAGCCTAAGGAACTAAATAGAAAAAATCATAAAGAGTAAAATGTGAGGGCACTCTATATGTTCTAACACCATTGATAATGCAGTGTAATATGATGGGTTAGAAACAAGACCCTAAGATTTCACAATCTTTGCTTCAGCATATATCGTTCCCTCACAGATCTTAATCGACTTCACCACCTCAAGCTTAAGGAGGACCTTAGAAAAGTGCATGAGCAGTGTCTCTAATTAAAATCATGCTTGTCAGCAAGGTAAGTTTTACAAACGAAGATTTGTTACAGGTTTCATCCTCCCTGATGAAGCATGCAACTGATTTTAGTTTGTGAAACATATGTTGGAGGTATGTGTTGTCCTGTGTGTCCCACAGACAGTAATATTTTTGTTCTCTCACTCCCTCCTGCTGACGAGCATGATTTTAATTAGAAACACTGCTCATGCACTTTACTAAGAGCCTCTTTCTGCTTGAGGTGGTGTAGTTGATTTAGATCTATAAGGGAACAATAAATGTTACAGTAAAGATTGTGAAATGTTGTGGTTTTGTTTCTAACCCATCATATCACATTGCAATATTGATGGTGTTAGAGTATACAGAGTGCACTGACACTTTACTCTTTATGATTTTTCTATTTAGTTCCTTATTCCTTCACCTTGATAAATCATCATTCATATAAATCAACAACCATTTTGCTTAGCAACGGTCCACTATTTTGTGTTTTTTTTTTGTCCTTGTGAGGGTTGTCACCCTTTTTTATGCAACTTTCTCTGGATACTTTTGCCATAAAAATTGACACATTTAACAAAGTTATATTCAATTATGCACAATGCTCATGTATTGCCGAATTTATGATGCATATTTCGTGCACATTATGTTTACTATTCAAGCCATAACGCTTAGAAAATGAGATTTTTTACTTAATGTTGTTGTATTCTCGAAGGACGGTTTCACATCCTGATTTTTGGTCATCCTAGTGTATCCATTTCAAAACGGATACACTCGGATCCGAAATCGGATCCCATGTATCCCTATGGGGCTCGGATCGGATCCGATGTGTGCCTTTTGCCATCCGATTTTGGCACCATCCGATTCTGTCCGAGCCTGCTGCGTTTTTGTGTCCGAGAATGAAATTGGACAGCCTCGGATCCGAGCCGATCCAAGCCCCGATGACATGGGAGCCTATTGACATCGGATCCGAGTTGAACTCGGATCCGATGTTGGCTCCGTAGTGATGTACTGAGCATGCCCAGAAGCACTGCTCAGTACATCTTCCCTGTTCTCCCTCCTTCATCCTATCTCCCCCGATTATCTATTGTTCCCGCCGCTCATCTCTCCTGTCCCCTCTTTTGTTACCTATCCTATTCCCTGTCTTTAGCCCTCCTTTGTCCTACTGTATGTGTAAAATAATCCTCACCGAGGATACATCACCTCTTCGGGGGCTCCAGCGTTGTGACCATCTTCTTCTGCCTGCAACGACCTCTTATTACGTCACCGCGCCGATCAGCTGACATGATCCCGAGCATCAGCTAGTTTGCACATTACTATTAGCAGGTAGATTGTTATTATCTCCGCTGAAAGTCATATTTTACAGATATCCATAAGTAAGGTATGTGTTCATTGATCAGATAAACACAGATAACATACATTGAGCAAAATACATGCTGCTTTATAACACTGCACTGCCAGAATCTATGAATCACATAGAGATTAGATTCTCCAACATTCTGGTTACATACATAGTAACACAGTATTTAGGGTGAAGGAAGACCTTAAGTCCATCTAGTTCAACCCATAGCCTAACATGTTGATCCAGAGGAAAGCAAAAAAAAAACATGTGGCAACACTAAGCTCCACATTGGGGAAAAAAATTCCTTCCTGACTCCACATACGGCAATCAGACTAGTTCCCTGGATCAACGCCTAATCAAAAAATCTAGTATATATAAACGGTAATATTATATTTTTCAAGAAAGGCATCCAGGCCATTCTTATATTTTAAAAGTGACTTACGGCAGAGAGTTCCACAGTCTCACTGCTCTTACAGTAAAGAATCCACATCTGTAATTATGATTAAACCTTCTTTCCTCCAGAGTTCTTAATAGGACCCCTTGCCTGAGTACTTGAATTCATCTGCTGCTACTTAATCTTTATTTATTCTTAAATATGCTATCCATTATATGGTCTCTCTCCGTAACACACAAACAGCCATCTATATGCAGGTCTGCAATCAATACCATAGGTTTGCTTAAATCCAAAAACTTCTACCCATCTGTATAACAAACAGAAAAGTGCTATCTTTGTGCCTATGTAACTCCTCCCAGCCTGGGCTGGTCCCAATAGTTAATGCTGTAAGCAGTTAACTAAGTTTAAGTAAACCATCTAACAGATCACACCACGTTTAAAATAATACAATGCATTATATAGCTATAAAATCTTCAAGGAGGCGTTGTTAGAGTTTTCACTCCTTTACACAAGTATATCTTATACTGGGTATATACATTGTGTGTATGTGCATATATTTAGTCTGAGTAATATTACTGATTCTTTGGGACCCAAAAAATAACTTTTATTGGCTTATTCCAAGAGCCTTAAGCTTATTATTTTTCCACTAATGTAGGTGTATAATGGCTTTTTTGGTGACAAACATTTGGGTTTTTTGGCCTTATTTTGATATTCCTATAACTTATGGTTTACCACTTATGCTTTTTTATAGAAGAGGGAAAAAAAATCTATTTTCAGACAGCTGTTTGCATTTGCGTTTTTTTTTCTTTTCAATAAGATACATAATATCTCATATGCAATGCAGTTAAGAGTTTACATAGGTGAATGAGGGTGGTTGGTCATATTGGAGACTGGGGGGGCAGGCTTGTTAGACTATCGGTATAAATGACCAGCTGTTACATTACAGCCAGGCTTCAAAACAAACATGCCTTTAGTTGGGGCTGAGTCGCTCCATCACATGCAGAATGCAGATATCTAGGTAACAATGTAAAATGCTGACAGGGTGTAAATTACAAACTGTTAGCATGTTGCAGCCTTGATACACACAGATAGTTTATTAAAAGCCTGGGCATCCCCTGTAGCCTCCCTGGCGGTCTGTTTAGGTCTTGAATTTTTTGCTAAAAGCGGGCTACCCGCGTTCGCGGCAGATGCGGTAAAAAAAACCGCATCTGCCGCACTTGCCGCATAGCTGCCGCACTTGCGCCGCACTTGCGGCGCGGTTGCGGCGCGGTTGCGGTAATCTGCATAGTAAAGGGAACCAACCACCTCGGATGACCCTCATACACTGTTAATATGTGCCCCTGCAGCCTAGTAAACCATTAGCAGCACTGTTTTTGTGTGAAAAGTGGCTGCAGTAGAAGTGAGATAATGATTTTATAAACTTACATTCCTGCGTACTTGAGGGCGTCTCCCTGTGTGTGCTGGGACTTGTGTGCTGTGCTCATCATGTCTGCTCTCCCCCTCCCTTATGCACGCCCCCTCTCAGCCTGCTATACTGTGTGAGGCTGATTGCGTCATAAAGGGGCGGGGCTAAATCGCGGCATCCCGGTAGCCCCGCCCCTTTATGACGCAATCAGCCTCACATCACTATAGCAGGCTGAGAGGGGGCGTGCATAAGGGAGGGGGAGAGCAGACATGATGAGCACAGCCCACAAGTGCCAGCACACACAGGGAGACGCCCTCAAGTACGCAGGCATGTAAGTTTATAAAATCATTATCTCACTTCTACTGCAGCCACTTTTCACACAAAAACAGTGCTGCTAATGGTTTACTAGGCTGCAGGGGCACATATTAACAGTGTATGAGGGTCATCCGAGGTGGTTGGTTCCTATGCAGATTACCGCAACCGCGCCGCAACCGCGCCGCAAGTGCGGCGCAAGTGCGACAAGTGCGGCAAGTGCGGCAGATGCGGTTTTCTCACCGCATCTGCCGCGAACGCGGGTAAGCCCGAGCCTGACTCGGGGTTAACGCTTCTGGTAGTGAATGTTAACCCCGAGTCAGGCTCGGGAATAACGCTAGGAAGGTTAATAAGCTTGTATCTTGATATCTGCAATCTGATGTTTTATTCTAGAGAAAGACTCATTTTTCCTATTATGTAACTGAGCTGTTAAAATCTATAGGTGGGACATAGACTTCCCCAAGAGTCTGCCTCCAGAGCTTATTTTAAGTAAAATGGGTAACCAGTGTGACGCCTCTAAAAACTGACAGTCTGTTCTCCTTATTTCCATATCTCACAGTGATAATACCTACTTTTAAATAATATATGCTCTGAAAGGAGATCCTCAGGGAGATCTATGTCCGGCCTGTAGATCTTAACAGCTAATTTACATATAAATGAAGACACTGTATCTCAGATATTAAGGTCTAATTTTTTTCAACTTCCTATGACTTTTAAGGCCCATAAAAATAGTTTATAAGTCAGTCAGTCCTACTTTCCAGTTCACATTAAAGGAAACTTGTCTTTAAAAAAAAATATGCTCTTTACCTAAGTATATGGGGATAAACTGTGGGTTCCTTGAGTTCTGAATCTGGTCAATACCAGCACTGAGAGCCCTGCTGCCAGGAGGCTGTATGCTTTATTCCTGCATGTCCGAGCTTTAAGTCAGAAATGTGGCCAAACTCAGTTTCAGTCACCACTCAGTACATAGTAAACAGTACCCGTACCCTGAGCAGAGAATTACCCATTTACAGAATTGCCTAATTTAACAATAATTCACTGCTGTTTTTGTAATTTTTTTCAGGTCATGGATTGCACACTATTAATAATTTTTTTAACTTTCTACTACAATTTGTTATAACTGCAGGGGTACAGAATACAGATATAGCAGATGTTAAGCAATCCTGTGATCTTTGCTGCAGCATTACCATAGTGTGCTCACTGCCTATACTATTTGAATGACATAAAAACTCAATTACTTTGCTCAAATGCTTTTCATGCAAACAAACCTTTGCTGTCATTGAAGATTTCTTTAATAAAGATACCTCTCTCATTCATTCTTTGTTGATTGAAAACTAAGCATTTGTTTTATTTTTGGATAAGCAATATAATATTTTATATTTTATTTATAACTTTACGCCATCCTACTAGGGAATTTAAAGCTGTGATCAATTAATCACAAATATAATGTGTCTCCCCCTTTGGGCATTTTAAACTGTGCCCACCAGCTTACACATAATGAAAATGGGGTTCTATTAACCCCTGTATGTGCCCAGACATACCCCTCATACTTGACAAAATAACTTTTATTCTGTCCAGCGCTAGCCTCCTAAAAGGTCCGGGAGGCTGATAATATATGGTACTGATGGATTAGGTCCTCGCCATCCCCCGCCTGCAAAACCCGCCCTGCATTTTTTAAATTGCTCCCCCATCTGTGACCGATACTTGAGTGACAGCTGCACTAGCACCTGCACAATGGTGCGGGTGTCCGAGCTCCATTGATCATAGTACTGATGTCGACGACTTCAAAAATCTCACGACACTTCACAAATCTTGCAAGACGTCCGCACTATGGAGCGCGGACATATACAGGGGTTACTAGAACCCCATTTACATTATGTGTAAGCTGGTGGCCACAGTTTAAAATGCCCAAAGGGGGTGACATGTTCCCTTTAAGGAAAACCTAAATAGTCTTTTCAGTCTCCCAGCTGGCATTACCACCTAGTAACACTACATCACAAGGATCTGATAGTATTTGAGGAGAGTGAGCGAATTCTCCAATCCTAGATGTTCTATCAGGAGCCTAATTGTCCGTCACTGCTGGGCTTCCACTACTGTGTACATGGGCACATTTCTTGCACCTGTGCAACCATTCTAGCATAAACGTAACTCCAAGGGCCTAAAACAAAGCAATCAAGCATGTTAAAAAACATCTTTGCTAGGTGTAATTCTCCATTTTTCATATTCATTAATCACATGTAATTTTTATTTCATTGTTTTGTAGGTGCTCACATTCAATTTGAAAATTTTTCAACTGAAGCAAACCATGACATTCTTGAAATCCAAAATGGAGCGTCTCATCCGAGTTATCAAATTGGCCAATTTAGTGGTAATGAACTTCCAATAACTTTGCTCAGCACAACACATGAAGTTCTCATTCACTTTTTTAGTGATCACTCTGAGAATCGCCAAGGATTTAAGCTTGTTTATCAAGGTAAGATGCTTAGAATAACATTCACGATATGCTGCATAATATTAAAAGGGATTTCAACAATTAGATTTGTTATATAAGGGGTTCTAACTTTTTATACCTTTAATTATTATAAGGACAAGATTTATGTGACTACATGACTAAAATTACTTCTATTGTAGATAATTTTTAAAGGAATAATTATATCTGGGAGCTTTACCTATTAGACATGTATGGCATACTCAGTTAATACATTGTGTGCAGAATTATTAGGCAAATGAGTATTTTGATCGCATGATACTTTTTATACATATTGTCCTACTCCAAGCTGTATAGGCTTGAGAGCCAACTACAAATTAAGTAAATCAGGTGATGTGCATCTCTGTAATGACAAGGGGTGTGGTTAATCATCAACACCATATATAAGGTGTGCTTATTATTAGGCAACTTCCTTTCCTTTGGACGGGCTCTGAAAAGTCCAAAATTGTGAAATGTCTTGCAGAAGGATGCAGCAGTCTTGAAATTGTCAAACTTTTGAAGCGTGATCACCAAACAATCAAGCGTTTCATGGCAAATAGACAACAGGATCGCAAGAAGCATGTTGGGCAAAAAAGGCAAAATAACTGCCCATGAATTGAGGAAAATCAAGTGTAAAGCTGACAAGATGCCATTTGCCACTAGTTTTGAAATATTTTAGAGCTGCAACGTTACTGGAGTATCAAAAAGCACAAGGTGTGCGATACTCAGGGACATGGTCAAGGTAAGGAACGCCGAATAACGACCACCTTTGAACAAGAAACATTAGATAAAAAGTCAAGACTGGGCCAAAAAATATCTTAAGACTGATTTTTCAAAGTTTTATGGATTGATGAAATGAGAGTGACTCTTGATGGGTCAGATGGATAGGCCAGAGGCTGGATCAGTAAAGGGCAGAGAGCTCCACTGCGACTTATATTTCAGCAAGGTGGAGGTGGGGTACTGGTATGGGCTGGTATCATCAAAGATTAACTTGTGGGACGTTTTCGGGTGGAGGATGAAGAGAAGCTTAACTCCCAGACCTACTGCTAGTTTCTGGAAGACAACTTCTTCAAGCAGTGGTACAGGAAGAAGTCGGTATTGTTCAAGTAAACATGATTTTCATGCAGGACAATGCTCCATCACATGCATCCAACTACTCCACAGCGTGGCTAGCCAGTAAAGGTCTAAAAGAAGAAAAAATAATGACATGGACCCCTTATTTACCTGATTGAACCATAGAGAACCTGTGGTCCCTCATAAAATGTGAGATCTACAGGGAGGGAAAACAGTACACCTCTCGGAACAGTGTCTGGGAGGCTGTGGTGGTTGCTGCACGCAATGTTGATCATAAACAGATCAAGCAACTGACAGAATCTATGGATGGAAGGCTGTTGTGTGTCATCATAAAGAAAGGTGGCTATATTGGTCACTCATTTTTTGGGGTTTTGTTTTGGCATGTCAGAAATGTTTATTTCTAAATTGTGTGCAGTTATATTAATTTACCTGCTGAAAATAAATGAAATGGGAATATATTAGGTTTTTAATTAAGTTGCCTAATGATTCTGCACAGTAATAGATACCTGCACAAACAAATATCCTCCTAAGATAGCCAAATCTATAAAAAACAACGCTCAAACTTACAAAAATATTAACCTTTGATATTTGAGTCTTTTGGGTGATTGAGAACATAGTTGTTGATCAATAATAAAAATAATTCCTACTGTAATTTAAGGATAGCTAGAGGTTTATTATTAGAACAGAATTAAAAATTTACTTAAAGTAATCTCAACCCTGGCACTGAAAAATGACAATACATTTGCAATGTTTAGTTACTCTCCCAGGTGCTCTCCACTCAGTAGCATAACTTGAAACTCATGGGACCTAGTGCGAAAGCTCAAACAGGGCATCTCATTCTTGCAAATTTTTAATAGCATTAGTCTGTTTTTTAGAGGCCAAAGGGATTTTTGGGACCCCTAGGCTCCAAGGTCCATGTGTGATTGAAATCCCTGCACCTGTTGTAGTTATGCCTCTGTCTCCACTATCCTCCTGCTTTTCCATTGACTGAGACTGGAATTCTGGTCCACCTACATCTGAGATGGCTACTGCAATGTCACAAAGTGGTAAGTCTGAACTACAAGTTATCTACCTGTCCTGTGCTGTGGTGGTGTGGTTCAGAATTTTCACTTCTCCCCCTAGCAGTCACCCCAGATGATGTGGAACATTAATCTGGACTTAGAAAAAGAGGCAGAAGGAGGTATGAGAAGGGAGAACACTAAGTTGACTATAAATGATAAATGTATTGTCATTTATCAGTGCCAGGGTGTAGGGTCATATCTTGTACATGACGTTCTGAAAAAGGTTAAAATAACATTTATTGTTTAAGTGGAGAGACGTTAGGCTGGCTTCACATTTGCGTTTGAGAACGCAGCGTATAATGCGCATGCGTATACGCATGCAAAAACGCATGCATGTGCATGCAAACACTGCACATATCGTACGCATGCATATACGCAATGCTTAAAATAAACGCAGCGTTTGTGTGCGTATGCTTGCGTTTGTACAATGCGTATGCGTTTTTTGTCCGCGTGCGTTACAGAATTTCTTATCTTTTTTTTGGGTCAAACATGTTTGTTTTTGCCAGAAACGCCCATGGGGAGAGAACGCATGCGTTTCAACCGCAGACATCCGCAAGACCATGCGGACGCTTGCATACCTATTAACAATAATGCGTTTTTTATACGCACGCGTACGCATGCGGATGCTTGCAGATTTTTAAGGCGCCAAAAAATGCTGCTTGTTGCGTCCAGAGGGGGCAAAAAATAAACGCACATGTATGCAAACGCATACATACGCATGCAAACGCATGTCATTGCATATGAATGCGTACCCTATTATAAAGATAGGTAATCAATACGCATGCGGATTTAGTTTTTTACATCCGCAACATACGCTGCGTTCTTAAACGCAAATGTGAAGCCAGCCTTAGCAATGATAATATTCTTTATAAGTAGGTATTTGCTGGAGACTTTTGTCATTTTGAGTCAGTGAGGGTGGAGGTATGAAATGTGTCCGTTTAACAAGTCTTAAAACCAGGCATAAGATTAAATTCTATTGTCAAAGATGAACATCATAATCATCTTGAATTCCCAGATTTGTTTCTCTCTGTCATCCATGAAATTATTATTCAGCACTAAGAATATTAATTCTATCACCCGAGCAAAAGGAAATTTTTCCCACAGGCATTTCCAATTGATTCCCTATAGTATGCTTGTGTGGAATTTTTCTTGTTTGTAGTTTTCATTTAGTTTCCCCAATACAAGTTCCTGTACGGCACCTTGCACACTATATCATGTATAACACATTGAAAGGAAGATGTACCGTATATACTCGAGTATAAGCTGAGTTTTCAGCACACAAATTGTGCTGAAAAGTGCCCCCCTTGACTTAAACTTGAGTCACAGTGAAGGCTCAGTGGGGGGCAGTGATCAGGAGCTGGAAGAGGCGGGGGGAGGCTGCAGTAGGAGCGGGCGGTCACGTGCCCCCGCTCATTAGTGCAATGCAATATGCACTGCATCCCCCTGTCCATCAGCGGCAGGGGGAGCGGTGCATATTACATTGCACTACGTAAGCGCCCGCCTCATCAGTGGTATACAGGCTGCTGCACACCTATAAAATAATACATCATTTATACTTATCCCTGTCGCTCTGTCACCGCGCGTCCTCCGGTCTTCTTCCTTCTTGTACCCGGCGTCATGTGACCGGCACAGAAGCAATCACGTCATCGCTGCTGCGCCCACCTCAGGAATACAAGCAGGAAGAAGACTGGAGGACACGTGGTGACAGAGTGATGGCGATAAGTATGAATGAGCTATTATTTTACAGGTGTGCGGCAGCAAGGGGGGCCTGTATACCACTGATGGGGGGGCCTGTATATTACTGATGGGGGGCCTGTATACCACTGATGGGGAGAGCCTGTATACCACTGATGAGGTGGGCCTGTATATACAACTGAGGGGGGCCTGTATATGTGGTGCCCTGCAACGAGTGCGTCACAGGAGGGTACTGCATCCCTGACTGAAGATGCAATATTCTCCGTCTCAGTGGTGAACAAGTTAAATGCAAGGCTCCATGCACCACATACAACATTCAGAGGTAGAGGACCAATTGGGTCCTGGTGGGGGGAGTGTGAGGTGTTGAGTGTGGGGAAAGAGCAGAAAGCAAGTTAGTCGGGGGAAGAGACAAGTACAAGGAGGAAGTGAAAACTACAGAGCTAACTGGAAGGGCACCGAGAAGCGGTGACCCAGACGTGAAAGGGGCCAAGCAACAAAGCAACGGGTCCAAAGACACCCGTGCCCAGTCCCACCGGAGACCGGTTCCGAGGTAGCACAGCTGTTCACCACTGTACTACAAACCGGAGTGATAGAGGAGCTTCTTAGGAGCACATCACGACAGTCACGACTTCCGCAGCCGTACCAGAGGGGTACCCACCATTGGGGCTCAGGACCCTTAGCAGCCGGTTTGGGAACCCGGCTCAGGCAATCCATTAGAGGATCCCCAGTATCCTGATCTGGTGCAATAAGGCAAGGGACAGATAGTAAAGAAGGAACATTGTGGAGCTGTGAACAGAGACTGTTCATCACTGGGACCACCCGGTCCGTTACCTAAGAACTGTCTTACCGTGTACCGTGTTTAACTACAGTAAAGACCCGTGCAGAGGAGCAAAGTGTCTGAGCTTTATTCCGGGACTACCACTAATCACCTTGCCTTCTAGGCACAACCGAGCTGCCGTATTCTATCCTTGCAGATCCTGACTCCGGGGACTCCTGCTCGTTCTGTGGGGAGCGTTTTCCATCTAGCTGCCGCACATCCCCCGGAGGTCCAAGCAGCGCCGGTGCAATCACCGGACACCCACAGGTGGCGTCACGAGACAAACTTTATTTCTAACCTAACCCCTTACTTTGACAACCAGGCCCTTTCAGCCTCAGGCACCGAACCGTGACAGCAGCCAGTGCCTGAGACCTGAGAACCCGGCTACGGTGAGTCAAATCTGGCAGCACGAACAGGATACGAACAGGCCCGTGTCCAACAGGTATTGTGTGCCTTACAAGACTTTTATCGGCCAAAAAGAACTTTGCGCGCTATTTTCACTGGATTAAAATGGCGGGGCCCGCCATGTGAAAGACTGTGTGCTGGCCCAGGGGTGTGCCTCCGCTCCTCGTCGTGGGAGGGCCATGGCAGAGGCGCCAAAATGTTTGCCCACCCCGATTGCTGGAAACAACCAAGGGGGAGGCCAGAGACTTCAGCCCACCCATGAACTAAAGAACAAAAAAGAGGAAGGTGTGGCCACCCTTTTGCAACAAGCCTCACTTCGGGAACCTGTACCAGCCACGACGGGTGTGGTTCCTGGGAGCAGAGTTATGGCAACTGCAAGGCTCCGAGAGCTGATGCGGGAATTGGAGGCCCAAGCCGCTCTTGGCAATCCCGGACCGGGTCCCGTTCTGACCATCGACGGAGACCCTGCGTTCTGGGAGACTGCACTCCAAGACCTGCGGGTGTAGTTAATGGAAGCCACGGAGTGGACTATAAGACGCTGGAGAGCGAGTTTAGCCAACCAGCTGCACCGAGCGGTGCAACATAGACTGATCACCCGCCCCGCTCCAGAACCGGAGACCAGGCCAGAGCAAACCGAGGCCTAACCAGGTTACCAGAGGAGACGCGCCATCGCCAACGGGTGCGGAAGAGGAGGAGACAGAAAAAGCGGGCAGCCCAGAAGCCCCGCAGGATGAGACCGAGGGAGAAGAAGAGGACCCCGCGGCCGCAGTACCCGACCAGCCAGATGACCCCGACTTGGAAAGAGAGCCCCAGTCTGCCGAGGAGCCGGATGTCGTTGTCGAGGCCGTGGAGGGAGAAGACAACTCGAGTCCCGAAGAAACAGAGGACTCTGAGCATAACAGTTCCGAGGAGGAGGGCGAGTAGGAAGTTCCCGCCGAGCAGCCACAAGCAGCTCGGGTCAAATGTGTGGTGCCACAGCGGCGTCCGTCCCCAACAGCGACAGCCGTACACTGGTACAGAGCTGCCGACAAGCCCAAACCTCGAACGGCGCCGCGAACCGGAGGGACTATTTCCGAACTGTCCATCATGCCGACTACGCCGAACGCCAGCGACGCAGAGCCGGCTACGGTGAGTCATATATACCACTGATGGGGGGCTGTATATACCACTGAGGGGGGGCCTGTAAATACCACTGAGGGGGGGCCTGTAAATACCACTGAGGGGGGCCTGTATATACCACTGATGGGGGCTGTATATACCACTGATGGGGGCTGTAACCACTGATGGGGGGCCTGTATATACCACTGATGGTGGGGCCTGTATATACCACTGGGGGGTGCTGTATATACTATTGATGGGGGGCTGTATATACCACTGATGGGGCTGTAACCACTAATGGGGGGCGTGTATATACCACTGATGGGGGGCCTGTATATATCACTGATGGGGGACCTGTATATACCACTGAGGGGGGCCTGTATATACCATTGATGGGGGCTGTATATACCACTGATGGGGGCTGTAACCACTGACGGGGGGCCTGTATATACCACTGATGTGGGGCCTGTATATACCACTGATTGGGGGCTGTATATACCACTGATGGGGGCTGTAACCACTGACGGGGGGCCTGTATATACCACTGATGTGGGGCCTGTATATACCATTGATGGGGGGCTGTATATACCACTGATGGGGTTGTAACCACTGATAGGGGGCGTGTATATACCACTGATGGGGGGCCTGTATATATCACTGATGGGGGGCCTGTATATACCACTGAGGGGGGCCTGTATATACCATTGATTGGGGCTGTATATACCACTGATGGGGGCTGTAACCACTGACAGGGGGCCAGTATATACCACTGATGGGGAACCTGTATATACTCTGAGGGGGGCCTGTATATACCATTGATGAGGGGCTGTATTCCACTGATGGGGGCTGTAACCTCTGATTGGGGGAACTGTATACCAGTGATGGAGGTACTATATACCAGTGATGGGGGATTATATACCAGTAATGGGGGGCCAGTTATCATGATGAGAGGGGCTGTATAACATGATGAGAGTCTGCTTCATTTCCCCCTCTAGGCTTATACTCGAGTCAATAAGTTTCCCTAGTTTGGAGGGTAAAATTAGGGGCCTCGGCTTATACTCGGGTCGGCTTATACTTGAGTATATACGGTACATATAAAGAAATTCCTGATTTTATATTCCTGATTTGTATTGAGTGTGTAGACTGTATTTGATGGTAAATTATGGGTACAGATCCTGAATTGTTTACTGTTACAGGGGAAAGTGGTGATGAGAAGATAGTTGTGGCCAGAAGATTCTTTAAGTTAGGCCCAGTTCACATCAGCATTTTTTTTTAATTTGCGGCAGAACCGGCAGATTTACCAGATCTGCACGTAACAGGTGCACTTGTGGCACACTTGCGGCAAGCCCCATTTATTCTCTATGGGGCTTGCGGTCAGGTGCGGCAAGTGCAGTTCGCCAGATCCGGGACTTGTGGCATTTGCGGCCTGCGAAAAAAATGCTACTAGCTGTGTTTTTTCTGACCTGCTGCTACTGCGGCAAAAACCACATTTGTCACACCTGCCACAAGTCCCATAGAGAATGAACGGGGCTTGCCACAAGTGTGCCACAAGTGCAGCCATTACATGGCCGAAGTGGTAAATCTGCCATATATGCCGCAAATCCGCAAAAACACTGATGTGAAAGGGGCCTTAGTGGAATGTTTGTCGGAAAGATGTGGTAGATTTGGGAATATTTATTTATGTCTATGCTCCCTGTCAAATTTTGGATACCCACAACATATTTGCTATTCTAAAAATGATTAAACAATAGCTTTTTATCAAACCTTCCAAAAATGATCCCTTTTTTATAGGGAACATAAACAAGCTTGCTGTTTTAAAACTAAAGAAGCAATAAAGCGATATTTGCAAATAAAACCCCGCTATTTTTGGTACTTTTCATCCTTGCATACGCTATGGAGATTAGGCCTCTCATCAGTAGAACATTATAATTATAAAACAAAATGGGCAGTTGGAGATTTGTGGCTGATGTTTCTGTACAGTGGCAGTGTAAGAAATCACATTATAGTAAAATTTGGCAAACCAGGCAATGAGATGCATCTAAACAATTGACAACTCTTACATAAGCAGTACTACAGTATACAATGTCCAGATCTCACAATACACTTTAGAATGGGTATTACAGCACACCCTGTTCTTGCCATTGGTCTACCCTGCTAATAGTGATATTCAAGGAACTCAGTTTATCTGACAGTGAAAGGACACAGTGCAGGTGCCAGTGAACATGGCTGTTCAGCCAGTACATGTATACTGCACACTGCAGTTTTGTCTGCCTTGATTATTTAGTATGCAGACGAAGTCCATGGAGCCTCGGTTAAGAGTCTACAACATGGACACCAGCCAGTTATCCCACCAGGGAAGGACCTAGCCCAGGGTATTAGTAGCCCTTAAGTCACTATCCAGCCCTTGCGAGCTTGAAGATATGGCCAGGGGTTTACCATGGACTAGGTATCCAACCACAGATAGCTGTTTCGGGGTTGTTGCCCCTCATCAGTGTGGCGCAGGATTTTGGCTGGGTGGGAGCAATGCTTGATAGACAGACATCACAAAGCACCCACTGACCTTGTGGAGACCAGCAGGGGATAACTCTGTGGGCACCAGTTAAAGCACTCAAACACAGTGAAACCCAAGGTGCATTGCTCCCTAGAATTTGAATATGCAGATGAAGTCCATGGAGCCTCGGTTAAGAGTCTACAACATGGACACCAGCCAGTTATCCCACCAGGGAAGGACCTAGCCCAGGGTATTAGTAGCCCTTAAGTCACTATCCAGCCCTTGCGAGCTTGAAGATATGGCCAGGGGTTTACCATGGACTAGGTATCCAACCACAGACAGCTGTTTCGGGGTTGTTGCCCCTCATCAGCGTGGCGCAGGATTCTGGCTGGGTGGGAGCAATGCTTGATAGACAGACATCACAAAGCACCCACTGACCTTGTGGAGACCAGCGGAGGATAACACTGCGGGCACCAGTTAAAGCACTCAAACACAGTGAAACCCAAGGTGCATTGCTCCCTAGAATTTGAATATGCAGATGAAGTCCATGGAGCCTCGGTTAAGAGTCTACAACATGGACACCAGCCAGTTATCCCACCAGGGAAGGACCTAGCCCAGGGTATTAGTAGCCCTTAAGTCACTATCCAGCCCTTGCGAGCTTGAAGATATGGCCAGGGGTTTACCATGGACTAGGTATCCAACCACAGACAGCTGTTTCGGGGTTGTTGCCCCTCATCAGTGTGGCGCAGGATTCTGGCTGGGTGGGAGCAATGCTTGATAGACAGACATCACAAAGCACCCACTGACCTTGTGGAGACCAGCGGAGGATAACACTGCGGGCACCAGTTAAAGCACTCAAACACAGTGAAACCCAAGGTGCATTGCTCCCTAGAATTTGAATATGCAGATGAAGTCCATGGAGCCTCGGTTAAGAGTCTACAACATGGACACCAGCCAGTTATCCCACCAGGGAAGGACCTAGCCCAGGGTATTAGTAGCCCTTAAGTCACTATCCAGCCCTTGCGAGCTTGAAGATATGGCCAGGGGTTTACCATGGACTAGGTATCCAACAACAGACAGCTGTTTCGGGGTTGTTGCCCCTCATCAGTGTGGCGCAGGATTCTGGCTGGGTGGGAGCAATGCTTGATAGACAGACATCACAAAGCACCCACTGACCTTGTGGAGACCAGCGGAGGATAACACTGCGGGCACCAGTTAAAGCACTCAAACACAGTGAAACCCAAGGTGCATTGCTCCCTAGAATTTGAATATGCAGATGAAGTCCATGGAGCCTCGGTTAAGAGTCTACAACATGGACACCAGCCAGTTATCCCACCAGGGAAGGACCTAGCCCAGGGTATTAGTAGCCCTTAAGTCACTATCCAGCCCTTGCGAGCTTGAAGATATGGCCAGGGGTTTACCATGGACTAGGTATCCAACAACAGACAGCTGTTTCGGGTTGTTGCCCCTCATCAGTGTGGCGCAGGATTCTGGCTGGGTGGGAGCAATGCTTGATAGACAGACATCACAAAGCACCCACTGACCTTGTGGAGACCAGCGGAGGATAACACTGCGGGCACCAGTTAAAGCACTCAAACACAGTGAAACCCAAGGTGCATTGCTCCCTAGAATTTGAATATGCAGATGAAGTCCATGGAGCCTCGGTTAAGAGTCTACAACATGGACACCAGCCAGTTATCCCACCAGGGAAGGACCTAGCCCAGGGTATTAGTAGCCCTTAAGTCACTATCCAGCCCTTGCGAGCTTGAAGATATGGCCAGGGGTTTACCATGGACTAGGTATCCAACAACAGACAGCTGTTTCGGGGTTGTTGCCCCTCATCAGTGTGGCGCAGGATTCTGGCTGGGTGGGAGCAATGCTTGATAGACAGACATCACAAAGCACCCACTGACCTTGTGGAGACCAGCGGAGGATAACACTGCGGGCACCAGTTAAAGCACTCAAACATAGTGAAACCCAAGGTGATGTCTGTCTATCAAGCATTGCTCCCACCCAGCCAGAATCCTGCGCCACACTGACAAACGAAATGACATTATTTGACAATATAGGAATATCCCTTTAAAAAGGTTTGATTATCTTCACCAAGTAATAGCTATTTGAATTCTTCTTATTGATGACTATTGAAGGTAATAGTAGACACGTGCCAAGAGAGGTAGCTTTTTAAGAAATAACAAGACTGGAAGGCTCACTAAAGCTTTAGGAACCAGAACTACTTCTATACAAATTTGTAGAGCCTCGTATATTCAGATTGCTTTCACAATGACATTTGGAGCAGTATGAAAAGTTGTTCTCTTCTATGCACATCAAATTACATTTTGTAACCTTTCACATGCAATAAAAAATTCAGTTTCCTCCACAGGCACAATATTTATTCATGCCTCCGTGAAAATTTTTTTTTTTGATGTTTTTAACAGTTAGCAGACAGCATATTTCTAATGACTCAAACTATTGAGAGAAGAAATGCATTTTTCATATTTTTAATTGGATGGGAGCAAAGAAGGGTTAATAGTATAATGAATGCCTTAATAATCTACTTCTAATCACTTGGTTATTATATTATTTATTTTACATTTTATTCCACATATTCAACACTATGTTTTTATACATCCTTTAAAATAAGTAAATGGATGTAATTATGTGTTTTCACTTTTTGCCCTTATTCTTGACTGTTTAATCAGCTGTTATATAATCATTTTGCCATCTTTAGTAATAATCTATTTAATTCATATGGGAAGGACAAGAACATTTTGTGCTTAGCAATAGCAGAAAACATGCTGTTTTATGAGGCTTCTTATTTTTATGGCTTATGCTTCACAAATCCATGTGGCTGCTTTGAGAATATTTATATTTTACTAGTTTTATAAATCTAACATTACTAATCATGGTCGACAGTGATGCAGTATAGTTATTTTTTAAATGTACTTTGATTTACCAGCTGCCATAGTTTGTACTTTTAAAGATGTTGTGTGATGATATACTGTATATTGTTATTTCCATTCAGAGGAGAACATTCATTTGAAATATGTTAATGAGTTATATCAACACATTTATGGTCATCTCGCTGTCAATAACCCTGTAGATTTTCAATATATTTACTTATATATTTATATATTTTTTTATTTGATTTGTCTCTCCAAGGAAACACAAAATAAAATAAATATGACTATTTTTTATTTATTTATTTGTATTAAACCAATGCACTGAATTAAATTAGAGGGGTTTAATATCAATTATAAGTAATCAATTTATTAGGCAAATTATAAAGAAATCAAACAAAGTAAATGTTATTAGCATCTTAAAGAGGAGGTTAAAAATGACATTGTTGAACCTATGGGTACAAACTATAGACTGTTATAATTACCTTTCATTAGCTTACTGTCACGCTTGGCAGGTAACGGAATCAGGTAACAGGTAGGTGTAATGGGTGAAAGGATCAGGAGGAGCCAATATGACCCTTACCCTGGGGATCCCTAGCTTGCCCTGCTCTTGGAGGTACCTCTAATGGTGAGGAGGTCCGAGTCTCCACCCTATTCCCTGGCTCCTGAACTGAATAGCCCTAGGCTGAGGGCCCCTGCCTCCACCCACGGATCCGGGATCACAGATACTCCCAAGAAAAGACTTTAGCCCAGCAGCTAAGCAACAGCACAGCACCAAGACTCAGAGCAAATAACTGTATCAGCAGCATCTGACAGAGGAGAGGGAAGGCTATTCAAAGCCAGGGGGAGGGGATTCCAGGTGAGTCACACATCAACCCCTCGACCAGCAGCTGAACATAATAGTGAATGCAGCTCTGGAATACAACACAGGAGGCAAGGAGCTTCATACCAATACCTCATGCAGCTCTTTAAGACAAACAACATACACAGCAGCATCCAGCAATGTCAGCGCCACCTAAGCATGTGACACCGATCAAATATTAAGGCAGGTTTGGAGAATTATGATTTATTCATAGATTGTTCATACTCTCTTCTGAAGTTTTTTTACTTAATGGGAACCTGTCACCTACTTTATGCCCCCAAACCTATCATTGCCTGTCCCTGCAGCTTCCTACTACATCTCTAAACATCCCTGTCTGACCTAAATGTATCCTGTAATGGCTGTGAAAAGTGATTTTATAACTTGCATTCTCCTATGGGAATAACCAGGGTGTCATCAATTCTGTAGTCACTGGGGGGCATTCTGTAAGGCTACATGTCACCTGTTGCTTCATTGTTATTGTGCCCCGGTGGACATGATAATTCATGCAGAAGCACGGGCCCGAAGTTTGAAATCTGTGTTTTTTTTCCATTTATGATGCATGAGCAGTGCGTCATTTCTGGCCTGGTGCATTGTAGAGGGGTATTGGGTGCACTCTGCGGCTTCCAAATGCGCACTGCGTATGCTCCAGAGCTATCAAGTACAACCAATAATCCCCCCACACTATGCAGGACCAGAAATGGTGTGAATGCGGCGTCATACCCGGAAGAAGACTACAGATTTCAAACTTTGGGCTAACGCTCCAGCATGAATTGTCACACCCACCGGAGCATGATTACAACGGAGTGAGGGGGGGCATGGGGCCTTACAAAATGCCCCCAGTGTCTACAGTATTGATGTCCAATAGGACAATGTAAGTTATAAACGACTTTTCACAGCTATTACAGGACACATTTAGATCAGACAAGGATGTTTGGGGATGTAGTAGAAAGCTGCAGAGACCAGTGCTGATTGGTTTAGGGGTATAAATAGGTGACAGATTCCCTTTGAAGAAAGTCACAAGTCAAAATAAAGTTTTCAAGACAAAAAATTACCGTATATTGTTTTCCTCTAATACAATTTTTCTTGAAGTATGCAGGAAAGGGTTTGGAAATCTTCAATTAAAGGGAATTGCTCATAAGTTTTTGTCACCTAAATTAAGAGCAGCATAATGTAGAGAAAGGCCATAATTCCATTAATGGGTCACTCACTGGACTAATTACTGACGTTCTGACCAAATTACTGTTTAATTTTTATCCAACACGAGATTATCAGTAGATAATTAGTATACCTGCTGGCTTGCTGGCCTCCATATTCATGGCCTCTGTAAAATTCTGCTCCCACCACTGATTGGCAGCTTTTTTGCTATGCAGAGTGCACACAGAAAGCTGGGAATCAGAGATTTAGTTGTGGTTATACAGAGCTCAGTATTCAGACAGCTTTAGATTTGTAAAAAATGTCACAACTGCAGCAAGCTACTCAGTAAGGTATACATCATTAATTTTACCATATAGTGTACTGGAAAATGGAAAATAATATCCAATGATGGTAAAATTGCAAAGAAAGAGCAAAAAACTGATTCCCACTGTCAGTATGACTTCATAGATACTGAGCAACTATAGATTTCTTTTAAATTGGTGATAAAAATGAAATTATTAAAAAATGGTACATTTGCCACCATTTTTCAAGACCCGTAATTTTCACATTTTTCAAGTTCTGGGGCTGGGTGATGGTTATTTTTTGTACTGAGCTGACATTTTTAGAAATATCATATTTGTGTAGATGTTATGTTTTCATCTCCTGTTATTACCTTATACAAGTTCACCAAAATTTGAAAAAAATTCTTTCCAAATCAGACAATGTGGTTTTCAGGATTTGTTTTCTCATTTTGTCTCTCATAGTTGAGGTCTACCTATGATGTCAATTACAGGCCGACCTCATCTTTTTAAGTGGGAGAACTTGCACAATTAGTGGCTGACTAAATTCTTTTTTTCCCACTGTAATGCAATGTTGTGGAGGACAAAAGCAAAGCAATTCTGTTTTTTTTAATTATTTTTCTGTTACTAATCGCATTAATTTATTTTATATCTTGATAGACTTGGCATTTCTGAATGCGGCAATACCAAATATGTTTTTATTTTATGTTTCTTTTATTTTCAGAGGGACAGAGGGGGTAAATTGAACTTTTGTGGATTGTTTTCTTTTTCATACTTTTAAAAAAGTTAAAAAAAAACTTTTTATTACTTTATCAGTCCCCTTAGGGGCCTTGAAGCTGCCACTGTCTGATTGTTGCTGCTGTAAAGAGCCAAGCATCAGCACCACTCTGTACAGCAAAAATCTTTATCTCTTGTGAATGCAAGCGATCAGCTAACATTCACAGAAAGTTAATCAACAGTGACAGGGTTCATCAGCTGACCCCTGGCTATCAGTATAAACCATTGTTGCCCCACAATCATGTCATAGGGCCACCCACTGGAGCGGGAAATGGAGCAATCCCTATCTGCGCATGTTAGAATATGCTGTCAAAGTTTGATAGAGGGATTTTACTAGTTAAGAGCAGCAGGTATATCTCTGCTGCATCTGCCACTTTAGAGCCACATGTAGGCTGATCAGATCAGATGACATGTGCAAGTAAAGATTTGGGCTCAGCGTATAAGCCTTTATCAACTTTAGGGAGGCAACCTTGACTGTACCAGTATGTCGAACGTTTTGAAGAGGTTTAGTAATCTTTTTGATTATTTGTCACCAAACTTCCAGTTAATATTTACAGTTATACTATTGTGTAGCTATTTTGTAACTTTATGCCCTTGAAAAAGTATAGTCCATCAAATAAAAATTCTCTTAACGTTGTTTCAGGCTTGTATAACTAGGAGTAGTTATTCAATAGTTGAAATATTGAAAGACATATATACAGTAAGCCTCCATAGTCTATTTGGTAACCAAATATGTAAGACTATTCACACAAATACTATTGCATCTCAATGAATTAGAATACTATCAAATATTAATGTAATATTGCCAAGTTTCAGGGCGCTTCTGTGAGCCCTGAAACACGTTGACTAATAAATCATTAGTATATTCACCCTTTGATGTCTCATAGAATACAGCAGCACAGTTTTTATCCCTTTATCCTCACTATATTATTTTCTGAGTTAATGACCTTTGGGTTTTCATTGCCTGTAAGCCATGATCATCAACATTAACATAAATAAACACTTGAAATAGATCACTCTTTTTTTATTGACTCTATGTACCATATTTTTCAAATTCTAAAATGCACTTTTATTCCCTCAAATTTTAGGGGAAAGTGGGTGGTGGGTTTATAATCCAAATGTACATGTACTGTAGGCTAGGGGGGCCACTTTGGATCAGTGTCCTGGGGCTGGGACTGGCTGGAGGGGCTGCAGAGGCAGCTGGAAGTCATGTGCTGCCGTTCATTAGCCTCATGTAATATGCACTGCATCCGCTGTCTATCACCTCAGTGCTGAAACAAGCACCGAAATGTGGACAGGGGGAAAGGAACAGCACATGTTACATAGGCTTGCATTCACCCCCTAATACTCTATCTGCCCCCCTTCTGGCGCGTACATGACATCACTGTGCGCCCCGGTCACTTCATCAGATTTGGCAGACGAAGAGACAACGAGGAGCTGGGAGTGACAGGGCCAACAGTGGAGGATGAGTTAAAAACATTTGTTATTTTACTATGTGTATGCCAGCAGAGGGGCATATAGAGTGACAGAGGGTCATGTGCATGCCAGCAGGGGAGTATATAGTGTGATAGGGAGCATATCTGTGATGGGAGGGGATATGTGACATTAGAAGGGGCTATATGTGCCAGCAAAAGGGGCTATATGTGTCAGCACAGGGGACATATGTGCCAGCACAAGGGGCTATATGTGCCAGCACGAGGTAAGGAGCTATATGTGCCAGCACAAAGGGCTATATGTGCAAGCAGAAGGGGTTATATGTGCCAGAACAGGGGGCATATGTGCCAGTACAAGATGCATATGTGTCAGCACAAGGGCTATATATGCCAGCACAAGGAGCTATATGTGCCAGCACAGGGGGCATATGTGCCAGCACAAGGGGCTATATGTGCCAGCACAGGGGGGCATATGATCCAGCATAGGTGGCATAAGTGGCAGCACAAGGGGAATATGTGCCAGCACAGAGGACATATGTGCCAGCACAGGGCACATATGTGCCAGTACAAGGGGATATACGTGCCAGCACAGGGGTCATATGTGTCAGCACAAGGAGCTATATGTGCCAGCACAAGGGGCTATATACACCAGCTCAGGGGGCATATGTGCCAGTAGAGGGGGCATATGTGCCAGCACAAGGGGCCATATCCAGGATGGGAGACTAAGTACCAGAATGGGGGTTATATATATACTAGGATATATTAGGATGAGAGACACTGTAAGATGAACACTAGAATTGTAAAATGGATTCCAGTTAACATAAAAAGTTCTTTTTTTTCTATTTCACCAAATTTGGCGTGCGTCCTATAATCAGAGTGTGTAAAGTATAAATAAATAAAGTATAAAGTTAAAAATACAGTACCTTTTTGGTGATATTCTAGTTCATTGAGTTACACTGGTATGTAGCCTACAGTAACTGTGAAATATAAACATATGCTCTCCAAGGTCTTGAAGATTTAGTTGTTCTTCTTACAGAACAATTATAAATATAATAACCTCTATATATTTAATATAAGTAAATAATAATAATAAATTACCTCTGCCAATCTATCCAATTTAAAATAATCAAATGAGAATGCAATTTAGGATCAAATTATCCCTCATGTGTAATTCACCGTTGCTAACAATAATATTAAATAGATTCTGTTACCATCTCAAGGGTCATTTATAGAGGACCTCTCAGTATGATATTTGACTCCTAGCTAAGGACATGATTGTAAAGCCCCTTTAATGATTATTACATTCATACCTTGCTTGTAGTATTTCATGGGATACTTTTGAGAAATCCAACCTTAACCACATCATGACCAAGGACATATAGGTATGTCATTGGTCGTGTCTCTGACTTTGATGTGAGCTCACGCGCTAAGCTAACATCATTCCCCACATGTGGGCTGATCTGGTTAGCTAATAGATTCAGAAGGAAAAGGGATCCACCCATGCTTGTTAGTTAGATCGCCCTGTCAAACTCTGACAGCATGATTTGACAAGCGATTGTGAGGATCCCACCATTTTGTTTCCCACCAACCTTGGCAGCTCTGTTACACAATCATGGGGCGCCAATATGTTGCCATGTTGCCATGATAGCAAGGGGTCTGATGATGAGTCATGTTGCTCTGATGATGTACTTCCTGTGAATGTCAGGCGAGTGGTGGCATTTACATGAGATGATCATTTCTGCTGTGCAGAGCCATGCATTACCATGGCTCTGTATTGCAGAAGTATTTAAACTGTGCAGTGTTGAGGCACCCTAAAGGGACAAGTGAAATAAATATATGAAAAAACAATAATGACCAAGTCACCTGCCTTTTGCCCAAATGAAAATAAAACTATTAAAAAATACACATATTTGGTATCTACATGTTCAGACATGCCCAATCTATCAAAATATAAGAATCAATTAATCTGATTGGTAAACTGCCATTGGAAAAAAATTCAAAACAACAAAATTATGTTTTTTTGTTCACCACAATATTTCTATAGAATCCAATAACTTGTGATCAAAACATTGCATCTACCCAAAAATTGAATAATTAAAAATTTCAGGTCACAATGCAAAATATAAGCCGCTACACAGCCCCAGATCCTGAAAATATTATACATTTCGGAATTGGAAACTTTTTTACGATCTTCTGAATTTTTTCATCGCTTAGATAAAATAAAAGTATACATGTTTGGTATCTACAAACTTGTACTGATAATGGGCATCCTACTGACAGGTCATTTTACCATATAGTGAACATGCTAAATGAAAAAAAACCTTTGTGGAATTGCACTTTGTTTTGTAATTTCACCTCTCTTGTATTTTTTCCCCAATTTTACATGGTAAAACAAATGATTCAATCATTCAAAATTACAACTTTTCCCACATAAAACAAGCCCTAATATGACTATATTGACTGAAAAATAAAAAAGTTATGGCTCTTGGAAGACGGGGAGGAAAAATAAAAACTTAAATTGTCCAGTGTGAAGGGGCTAAAGTTTTAATTGTAAGTGCAACATAATGGCATTTGAAAATCTGCTGTGGTCTTTTCCTTTACCCGCCCACCATTGGCCATATGTCTTTTACTGACATGTCATTCTTTTATCATTAGCAGAAGGAATAAAGTTGTCTATGGAGTGCTACAGCTAGGGAAGATATTAGGCAAGAGTTTAGTAAAAGGTGACAAACCTTTACTTAAAAAGTGAAGCCCTAAATTAGTCCCCATCGCACTGGACCGTAAGGTTCTTTTCATGTTACACTACCTGTCTGTTTTTTATTCCATTCATTTATCATCGACCTTTCTCTCCTGGAAATATGCTGCAATTGCCCAAATTTGTTTTATTGGTAAGGGGTGGTACATGTGCCTTATGCTACTAAAGATGCAGCGAGATCAATAGACCAGCTAGCACATTCTCATTAGGAGCTAACTCTGCATGTGCTGCGCTATATGATGAGATGAACTAGGACAATGACAGCACCTGCATAGAATCTCAAGTAGGGAGAAACAGATCACTGAGACAAATATTAACATGTCAATCAAACTCTGCAAGCTGCTAGTGAGTGGATCACAGAGAGAGCTCGGAAGTGCAGTTTCAGCTTGCTGTCTTTGTGATTAAACCTGCAACAATAGATTTCTCAAAAATGCCCCAAGGAAAAACTAAAGGCAATGTAAAAGTGAAATAAGCATTAAAGACTTTAATGCTTATGGTACTGGTTGGGTGTTGAATACCCTGCCAACATGTCTTCTTTAAACTGTCATTTACTCTTCTTAGGTCCCTTTCACATCAGCGGTTTCACTGATGTGCGGCCGATCCGGCAGGTGGTGCCGCATCTGCTGGATCTGCCACCAAACGGCTGCACTTGCATCCTGGATCCGGCAAGCCCCATGCATTGTCTATAGGGATTGTGGTCCTATGCGGCAAGTGCAGTTCTGCTGGATGCGGCAGATCCGGCACTTGCGGCCGTGCAAAAAAATGCTGCTTGCAGCTTTTTTCTCTCGCGGCCGCAAGTGCCGGATGTGGCTGATTTGGCGTAACCACACTTGCCGGACCGGATTGCAAGCTCCGTAGACAATGCATGGGGCTTGCCGGATCCAGGCCATTAGGCGGCAAATCCGGGAGATGTGATAAATCTGCTGGATCTGCTGCACATCGGCAAAAACGGTGATGTGAAAGGCCGCTTAGGAATGTTTGCTCATACAGTCTAAACCAGAGGTCCCCAACTCCAGGCCTCGAGGACCGCCAACAGTGCAGGATTTCAGGATTTCCTTAGTATTGCACAGATGTTAATGTGATCAAATGCACTGGTAATGACGCCAAGCCTTGTGCAATAATAAGGAGATCATGAAAACATGCACTGTTGGTGGCCCTTGAGGCCTGGATTTGGGGACTCCTGGTCTAAACAGACTACTGATTAACTGTCAAATTAGGAAAATGCTTGACTGTTGGGCGAAATTATTTTTTGGTTTTCCGAAAACATCTCGGCATCATGCCATCCTGTATAAACAGAACATCCACTGCTGACCTCCACATATGCATACTAAAGTACTTTTAATAAATAAAAGGAAAAAACCCTAAGATAAAAATAAGAAAAAAATAACATGAGCATATACCCTGCTGTAAATAATAAAGTAAAAATAATGCATTTAATTAGATAACATGGGGTACTTAGCAAACATTGTTTTGATTAAAAAAAGCATAAAAGCCACCCCATGTGACAAGGTGTACCCAAAATTGGGATGGTTCTAACTCTAATAATAAATCTATATGATGACTCATAAAGGTATCACATAAGTCAATCAGAGATATACACACGTATTCTGATCGGTCCTCCTAAGGTGAATCCTGTCATGGTGTCTCCAATGGCTCCGGAATCCCACAGGTTAGGAGGCAAATGTAAAAAGGGGAAGATAACTAGGTGGACCACAGGGGCTAGTTTCTTAGTTCAGCTATGGAATAGTAGCAGAGGTACTTGTAGTCCCATAAGAAACACTATAGGTTTCTTGAACAATGAAGAACTTTTACTCTGTATTAAATGCAAAGTCAGCAGTGTACATTTAACTAGCTCTCCCTCTGATTTTTCTCTGAGAGATCCTTAGCAGCAGGGATCTTTTATTAGCTTTGCTTTGGTTGGTTTTCCGGTTTGTGCACATACAATCCTCCTTTACATTGGAAAGCACACTGTAGCATATACTCTGCCCTTTTCTAGAAAGTTTTATGTATAAAAGTGAGGCCTTTTTAGTCTTTACCGCTAACAATCGCGAAATGACAGGAGCAAACTGGTGATGTTATTTCTCTAAAAGCACAGTGCTCGTATTGTCGCAATTGTGTCCTCACCCCTGCATCTCCAGCACCTATACTAAGTGACCTTTGACCATATAAGGAAATTGTAGTTTAGAGAGAGACCATCAGAGGGCAGTGTGGGATTAGAGATGCTACCACTCTCAGAGCTAAAGTGCAGGAGTTACAATGCACTACATTATAAAACAACATTTAACATGCTCTGGGTCACTACTTGCATAAAGCAACCAAATCTTTTACTAGATGTTTTTGAGAGAGGTACATTTAAAGAGAATCTGTCAGCAATGTATTGCTACCTCATTTGAGAGCAGCATGATGTTGTTAAAGGGACCCTGAATCCAAGGAATTATCACATATTTTACTGACACAATCAGAGTTTTTAGATATAATAATACAGTTAAAGGGAACCAACCACCCCAAATGACCCCCCGGACTGTTAATATGTGTCCCTACACCCAGCACACACATTTGGGGCAATCGTTTTTGCTAAAAAAACTGTTTTGTTGAAGCTAAGATATATGTTTATAAAGTTTAATAAATTCAGCCTAATGGGTGTTACCTAGCTTTGTCCTCCGTGCCTGTCAGCCTCCTCTCCCCTCCTCCCTTCAGTGAAGCCCTTCTGTGCAAACCGAAAATGCCCCGCCTGTCTGCTGCTGCCTGATAAATGATGCACTCCCATCTCTGCTGCTAAGAGACTGGCCGCGTCATGAAAGGGGCGGGGCTAGATCGCAGTGTGCCGGAGCCCCGCCCCCTTTCATGACGCGGCCAGGCTCTTAGCAGCAGAGATGGGTGTGCATAATTTATCAGGCAGCAGTAGACAGGCGGGGCATTTTCGGTTTGCACAGAAGGGCTTCACTGAAGGGAGGAGGGGAGAGGAGGCTGACAGGCACGAAGAAATGCACGAGGACAAAGCTAGGTAACACCCATTCGGCTGAATTTATTAAACTTCATAAAGCTATATCTTAGCTTCTACTAAACAGTTTTTTTAGCAAAAACGATTGCCCCAAATGTGTGTGCTGGGTGTAGGGACACATATTAACAGTCCGGGGGGGTCATTTGGGGTGGTTGGTTCCCTTTAAGCTAAGAAAACTTCCCCTGCTCATGAGGCTCTGTATGTAAAATGTCTATAGACGGGGAGCTGATAATCACAGCAAGGGGTGTGCCACACTAGCTGACCTCTAGCTAATCTAGTACACAGATGATAGTCTCCTAAAGCTAAAATGAACATTGCAGATAAAAAAACAGCATGAATCTTGATAAAAGAGGCAACGCTAAAATCTGTGTTTTAACCCTTACCACTTGTTGACTTCAGACTAAATAGCAAAAACCTGCTGACAGATTCCCTTTCATATAATCTCCAGCTTCTCGGCTGAATTCATGTGTTCAGTTTTGCTTTCACTCTTATTAAATCCCTGCCTTATCAACAGTTTAATTTCTAAAATTGTCTGCGCATATCACTTTAATTTATTTTATCTGTTGACTCTTTTTTTTTCAGCTTATGAATTGCAAAATTGTCCAGATCCTCATCCATTTAAGAATGGCTACATCATTAATTCAGATTATAGCGTGGGACAATCAATAACTTTTGAATGTTATCCAGGATATGTTCTGATAGGACACGCTGTTCTCACTTGCCAGCATGGTATTAATAGAAATTGGAACTATCCTTTTCCAAGATGTGAAGGTAAGTGCATTATCCTAAGAGCTTGTTTGCCAATTACTTTTTCTTTTTACGCATCTTAGGGAGCAGCGTTGAAGGCTGTGTTTTGAAAAGTAGAAATTAATTAATACAGGGTCAAAAAGTATTGAGTGCTGACTTTGTAACTCAGGCATACAAAGTGAATCGTACCGCCAGTGTTGTTTTGAAGCGCTCAGTTCCATGTGTATAAGTAGCATAGCATTCCTAACAAGCAGTTATTTATTGTTGAGGAGATTAACATTACAATTTGCACCTTCCCTCTCTGGAGACAACTAAATATGATGCCATAAATAGGGCTATTTGCTGCGTGATTCATTAGCCCTAATGTTTCATTATTGCGGAAGTATTCAGCAGTTTCTCATAGTCCAATGACTGTGTCTGCATTTTATGCTTCACAAAACCTTTGTTGCTAAGGTTAATAATCTGAAGAAAAAGTAGTCAATAACTTTGTAGTCATGAAAAAAAGCCCACAATAATGCTCATTTTATAGCACTGGGCTTAAATGAAGTGTAACACACTGTACCTTCAATTAAACAAAACTAATGACTACATTAATTATTTGCAAAGTGGAGCGCAAGCCGTTTTACCAGGGAGGTAAAGCAGATCTACCTTTTGCATTTTACTTTGATTTTTCCCCATTAGATTGATAATTAGAGGAGCAATTTTTGTGATGTTTAAAAAACCATATTAGGTTTTATAAACTAATTTCTGTCCCTGATATTTTTACTGAATTAACTAATGACAATAATTACTAAAACAATTAAAAATCTTCCTCCACTAGTAATTTTCTAGTGAAATTCCTGCTGACGGCTGAAAAATGGGACTTTGAATATCGAATCTATATTGGTTTGACCGGATTCTTAGGCCGGTTTCACATCACTGCAAGATCAGGTCCGGGGCTGTCCAGTGTGAACCTGACAGCCCCGGACCCAATTTTGTACTAATGCAGCCCTATTGAACCGGATGGAGACGGATGACAGTCATTTGCCATCCGGTTTCCATCTGTCTGGAAGGAAAATCCTACTTCACCCAGACACAAAAACATTGCTTGCAGCGTTTTTGTGTCCGGGGCATAAATCGGACAAAATCGGATCCTCCTGGATTTGGCGCAATCCGGTGCCCCCTAACATGGGAGTCTTTGGTGCTGGATCACGCCGGATCTGACAAAAAATCGGACCAATAGCCGGACACCTGGAGCTGTCCCCTAGCCGCGATCTTGAAATTTCAGCTCCTACTTCAGCAATCTGCTGAATCTGGCAGAAAACAGGACTGGAGGGCCAGTTTATGAAAATCGGACAACACTCGGATGTCATCTGTGTGCAGTCCAATCTTTTTTTGGACCGGTAAACTTGAGTAGTGTCATCTAATACTTGGAAGCAAATCATGTATGCTGTGAAAAAGCAAACATGTGCACAGCCCCATAGAATAACATGGGTACAGATGTGATCCATCTAAACCATGGATTGAACTCATCCTATTGAAATAGTTGTGTGCACAATATGCACTATGTATATTTCATCATGTATTTGGTGTGTATTTGGTGCGGATGCACTGCAGATCTGCACTAAGTTTGCAGCAGTATGTTTTTCCAGCCAAGTCTATGGGATTTGTGATATCCTGTCTACATGGTATGTTATTTTTCCGCATGGGATCCGCTGTGTATTTGATTGTGGAAAAATCTGCAGCATGGCAATTCTTCCAGCGGATTTTACCACATATTTCACCCATAGACCCTCATGTTAGGTCAAAATATGCAGCAGATATACAGCAGTGTTCGCACAATGCATATTTGTTGCTTATTTTGAGGCAAATTTCCATTACAATCTGCAGGTAGTGATAGTGTTGAAGAGAGGGAGCAGGAGTTGACATATTTTTTGACCAAAGTGTCCAATCTTTATTGAAATAGACACAAAGCACCTTCAAATATGCATCATTTCCGCACTAAAACACATCAAAAGCTCACCTTATGGACAGAGATGGTTTTCGTGCATTTTTCTGACAATAGGTTCAGATTTTGCAAAGTCAAAATCTGCACCACAAATTCAGTATGGAAACATGCCCTAAATGTGGTTATCAGGCACATGGCATTGTTCCAAAGATAGAGTGATAACTGAATTAATGCTTCTTCACTCACTTGCATTTTTGCCATATTTAACAGTCAATAATTCTCAATATGATTTTCTTATCATTTACATCTGGTTCTTTATAAACTTTTCCTCTTTGTGAATTTGTTGCCATGGAAGAACAAAACCATAAGGTTAAAGGCAGCAAAAGCCTTGTGATACAGAGAAATTACTCTACTTATACAGTCCCTTAAAATTAAATAACATCTCCACCCTTTCACACACCCAGATCCTTCCTTCTTAAAAACCAGGACTGGAACTCATAAAAAGCTTATTTTAATGTCAGGTGAAATAAAGGACTACATATTCTGATTAGATTTTCAAAGTAGGAGCACCAGTCCTCCTCTAGTCCAAGAGAGTTATTTAAATAATGAATGCATTCTACATAGTGAAATATGGGTCACATGCAGTGTTATGTACTGGGTTTGGTGAAAATTTCATGAAATCACCTCCAGCATCTCTTAAAGGGGTACTTTGGAGAGTTTCTGTGCTGTCCCTCATATATGCACTATAAATTGATGATTGCTACACTGTTTCCCTCAAAATAAGATTGTATATTACGTTTTGCTCCCAAAGAAGTGCTAGGTCTTATTTTCAATGAAAGGCAGTAATTCTGGTATTATTTAGGAGCACTCAGTAAAGAGAAGCAGATAACAATAATTAAAGTAGACTTGTTTATTCTGGCTTGTGCACTACGCGTTTCAACAGCTCAGGTAACCCACACCTGAGGAAGACAGCAGGCCGCTGTTGAAATGCGTAGTGGACAAGCCAGAATAAACAGGTCTACTTTAATTATTGTTATCTGCTTCTCTTTACTGAGCGCTCCTAAATAATACCAGAATTACTGTCTTTCTTTACCCTTATCCCTTATGAGATCTGGCTGGAGGTGCACAGTAGTGAGGAAGCTTAGTTAGAGAACTAAAGGACCTGCCCTGACGCCAGAAAAATCCCTGGTCAGATGACCTAGGCAGAATACGTGACCGGAGGAGGAGGTAGGGAGCGGCGACGCTTGGAGCGGTACATAGGAATCAGCAGCTACACGCTGACACCGTGATTGTGCACGGACAGCACAACCAGTCCAGGTGAGTGGTGATTACCGCCACTAACAATATATCCCCACTAGACCACCTGGTATTATTCAAGATTGCGCCTCTCTTTTTTGTAATATCAGGTCTTATTTTCAGGGGATGTATTAATATCCTCATTATCCTCTTGCAGCCCTCATCATCCCTATTATCACCTTGTAGCCCCCATCATTTTCTTGCAGCCCCCTTTATCCCCTTGCAGCTCCCAATATCCCCATCATTCCCTTGCAGCCCCATCATACCCTTGCAGCCTCCACCATCCCCTTGCAGACCCCAATATCCCTATCATCCCTTTTCAGCCCCCAATACACCCATCATACCCTTGTAGCCTCCATTATCCCTTTGCAGCCCCCAATATCCCCATTTCAGTTCCTGTAAAGAAACACACACTCACAAACACACATACCCACACACATACATACACACACACACACACACACACCTTTTCTCACCAGTCCGCCGCTGCATGTATTTTAGTTACTGGCCTCTGATTGGCTGGCGGCTGCAGGCCTCTGATTGGCCGGTGGCTTCCTGTATATCTACAACAGGAGAGAGCTCGGAGCGATGCCCAAAATATATGCAGCAGCAGTCACCTGGACTACAGAAGTGGGCTATGGGGGCTATGGTACTGAAATAATCACAGTTGCATGCCCTGCACAGGTGCTCTATTCAGCGGGCATGCTTTAAAAAAAATTGCTAGGTCTTATTTTTGGGAGAGGTCTTATATTGAGCAATTCAGCAAAACCTCTACTAGGTCTTGTTTTCAAGGGATGTCCTCTTTTTGGGAAAACACGGTAGCACACTTCTATATGTCTTTAGAACTTGTGTAATTCAGTTATACAGGAACTGCACCTCACCCTTCACCTATGCCTTCAGGAAAGTTACATCTTCTATAATAGCTGGAGAACAGGGGGGTGTGACATCCCCGAAGGTGCCTGCTATAAAAGTGATTTTCTTCTGGCACTGACTACAGGAAAGCAAATAGGACACTGATAATCACAGCAGGGAGCATCTGGGACATCACTCCCCCCAGTTCTACTATTTTCAGGAGATTAATACAGCTAGGAGTTGAACACTGGTGAGTGACATAATGTCCCACTCAGGAGAAGAGAGAAACAGCTCTTGTATATCTGAATTACAAGTGTTTTAAGGATAATAGAACTGCCCTAGGCATCTAATCTTTATTGTATATGAGTGCAGGGAAAATACAATTTTCATTTTATCTTGCTGTAGTACCCCATTAACTTAGCTCACAATTTTGCACAAAACGTTGTATAGGGACTACGATATCTGAATTGACCACTATGTTTTCTGATGTATTTATTCCATTTTTTACACATATCATCCCTCTGCTGTTAATATGAGATGCTTCTATTTCAGCACCTTGTGGATACAATGTATCATCAGAGAATGGGACCATTTATTCACCAGGATTTCCAGATGAATATCCGAATTCAAAGGACTGTGTTTGGCTCCTTTCTGTTCTACAGGGTCACGGGGTTTATATTAACTTTACTTTACTTCAGACCGAACCAGTGAATGATTACATTGCAGTATGGTATGTGACCCATCACAAATAAATTGCTTTTAAATTGATTATTTTTTCCTTGACTCTGCAACTATGTAATGGATGTGGGACTGCGACTTGACATTTTTAAGAAGTAAAATAATAACACATAAGGTCAGAACATGAATTCGAAAAACAAATCAATTTTTATAGATACATGCATAGCACACATTAAATAAGTAATCAATCATCAACATTTTGCTTCTCTTGAACTCTCATATCTTATTAGAAATTCTTTGGAAGAAATAGTTAATACAGTATGAAATGTCTTACAGTTAGTATGATGGCTGCATTTCTTATGTCACCATATTGATTGTTCTAAGAAAAGTTACAACCATTTTACTGATGACTACAATGAGCAGAATTATAAAAGAACACATCAAAAGTAAACATATGGTGAACAAAGTAAAAGGCAATATGCAGCCATAAATCTCCCCTAGTGATATCCTAGGGTCTATATATGTCGACCCGCTGACTAGGGAAGAATTATGGCTTTCTATTGCCTTCTACTTTGTGCACCATATGTTTCTTTTTTATGTGTCATTTTACAATTCTTCTTATTGTATAGGCTGTATATTGCCATCCACTATATAGTTATACTGTACATTCTTATTTAACTTTAAGAGGATTCTGTCAGCAGGCCTTTGCTATGTAAGCTGAGGACATCCTGGTGTAGGAGTTAAACAAAAAAAAGCAACTGTGTTTGTCTTATCATGATTTATGCTATTGTTTACTTAAACTAATGGCTTTATTACCCCATAATTAACAATACAGGACTACAAAGTCACACACAGAGCAATCTGACATAGCCCCTGCAGTGATAGACACCTCACAATAAATGCACAAACTCTATTGAGAGCCTGGTGTAGGTGGGAGCAGCTATCTCAGCTCTGTTGTGTCCCTGAAACTAAATTCTTTGATTATGCGAAAACGGCTTAAGCCAGTCAAGTATGTGATACCTTGTTGGATTCAGGGTTTTATTTGCCTATATAATGTTGCTGTCTGCTTAAAAATTCCCTTTAACTACTAGAAGTATTAGGCCCCTTTCACATCAGCGTTTTTTTCAAATCGCGGCAGATGCGGTGAAAAAACCGCATCTGCCGCGATTACCGCATACCGGCTGCACTTGCGGCACGTTTGCGGCAATCCCTATACAATGTATAGGGGGCTCGCGGCAGGTGCGGCAAGTGCGATTTTGGCTGACCGCGTTTTTTTTCGCGGCCACACCTGCCGCAAGTGCCAAAACCACACTTGCCGCACCTGCCGCAAGCCCCCCTACACATTGTATGGGGCTTGCCGCAACCGTGCCGCAAGTGCAGCCGGTATGCGGTAATCGCGGAAGATGCGGTTTTTTCACCGCATCTGCCGCGATTTGAAAAAAACGCTGATGTGAAAGGGGCCTTAGACAGGATGATGTAAAATTACTAAGAATTTTTTTTTACTTTTACATAGCCCAGACTATATGCCTCTGTGTCCCTCTATATAGAGCATTCTTTATCAGAGCAAGGTCTTTTTAAGTTCTGTCCTTTCTTCGATAGGATAAGAATATTTAGCATGCTATACATTCTCCTTAGCACACATTGTACTTATAGAAGAATAGAAGAGTTAATTTGGAAAACTCTGATATGATCTCCTGTGAAGTAAAATACTGGGCTTTCAATTTAGACATTCACTACTAAACTATATAGTAGGCTCAGGTGGTAAAAAAAAAGACTTCTGAGAAAGCAATGAAAGGCCATGAGTTAAATGATTTTCAGCAACCCTTGCTAATCTCTGATGTACTTGAACACACATCACAAAAGAATACGGATTCCATAAAAATTCAGACATTGCCGCCTACGAAGACAACATAAAAGGAATTTGTGATGCTGTCAAAGGTCTCCTGGATGACAACATGGAACTTTTTTATATTCCAATCTAGTAACAGTTGACGGCTGAAGCGAACGGTGGCTGAAGAATACAGTTACAAGACACAATGTACTGTATTATGCTTATTCTTCATATGTGGGCAGCATATTGGGAAGTTTTCAAGAAGATGACACAATGAAAAGCAACATATTTTAATGATTTCAGCATATTGTATGTGACCATTATCACTATATATACCATGCAATTTATACATATATATATTTTTTTCCTTTACTAGGGATGGAGTCGACCAAAATTCCCCACAGTTGGGGGTCTTCAGTGGAAATACAGCTTTAGAAACAGCATATAGCACATCCAACCAAGTACTGATTAGGTTTCACAGTGACTTTTCAACTGGAGGATTTTTTGTACTGAATTTTCACGGTCAGTTTACAAGACATATGTCATTATATTGCATTTATTTATGGTATATAAATTTAACATTATTTGTTTATTTGATTCACTGTTTTTTTTTAAATATTGTACAGGTGTAAGCCAATATGCCTGTCATTATCCATATAATACAGTATAGATCCATGCAATGTGCCTGTAAATTATAAGCTCAACAGCATCCACAAAGCAGATGGAAAGGCTGCCTGTGGATGCATAAACTAGTTTTTCAATATTCTTTCTTAGTATGAAAATATTCAGCAATTTTGAGAATATGCAGCACTATTTACCATAAATGCAACATATTAACATGCCTACATTTTAATGCTATTGCAAATTAACATCTGTTTTTTATTTTTTCATTGCAGCTTATGCATTAAAAAAATGTCCGCCGCCAGCAGTTGTGTCAGAAGCTGAGATCATTTCAGATGATGATGATTTCGAAATAGGTATTACATTGTCATTTACCATTTCTCCTGCCTCATGTTCCAACTATTTTATAATTTAACTATATAAATAAATGTAATGAATAAACTTATATACACAAAATTCTTAAATGTCAACCCTGTCCTTTAAACAAAGTGGCTACCTAAAAGTTTAGCAGCTGTTTATGGGGCCAATAATATAATACCTTGTACTCCCTCTTTTCACGTAACAGCTTATAGGGGTCTAAGAAAAGGCATGCACAAGAGACAAGTGGCAGAGGCAAGGATTAGCAGGGGTAAGAAAGGAAGATATGTTTGGCAGTCTGTACTGACTGTAACAAATCATCTACTGGTGTTAGATGCAACCAGGGCAAATGTGGGTGGTGAAGTATCTGTAGCTTCTGCTGTGTGTAAGGCTAGGGTCACACTAGCGCTTGAATTCCGTTCAGTGGGGTCTATCAAAATGATAGATTCTGGAAGCATTAACGTAGCATAACCGTAATGGAACGCTGCCTTAACGCTGCCAATACAATCCTATAGGGGATGGGCTCCCGAGCGCAGTCAAATGCCGGCATATAATTGCCGGAGTTTGAAATCTGACGCTATTTCCAAGCGGACCACATGAAGCAGAAGTGCACGTCATGTGGTTTGCTTGAACATAGCGTGAGATTTCAAACCCCGGCAATTACATGCCGGCGTTTGACTGCAGTCCGTCCCCCATAGGATTCTATGGCAGTTAAGGCAGCATTCCATTACAGTTACACTGCACTAATGCTGCCGGAATCCATCTTTTTGACGGACCCCCCTGAATGGAATCCAAGCGCTAGTGTGACCCTAGCCTTAGGGAGATATTAATGGCAACACAGGTTTTAATTGGGGGTTGTATCTGCAGCTAGGGCAGTCTTTGTTCATTTAATTTCATTTTATTGATTTTAAAAAGAAGGACATAATATTTGAAAAAAGTCAAGACTGTAGCAGAAAGTATAGTTTGGCTAGGGTCACACTGGGTTATGGACCCACGTTTCCAGCCAGCGCTGAAACCAGACAGCGATAACAGCGAGCACTGTCTGGAAACGTGGATCCATAGAAACCCTATGCTAACCTTAGTAGCAGCCACACAAAGAGCTGCATGACAGCTGCTTTTCAGGAGCGCATAGGAAAACGCTGCAGGCAGCGTTTCCTGTGCACTCCTGAAAAGTGGCTGTGCAGCAGCTCTGTGTGCGGCTGCTACTAAGGTAAGCACAGGGTTTCTATGGACCCACGTTTCCAGACAGTGCTCGCTGTTATCGCAGTCCGGTTTCAGCTCTGGCTGGAAACATGGGTCCATAACCCAGTGTGACCGTAGCCATTGAGTCTCATCAGATGAATCAACATCAATGTTAATGCTGGTTGATGAATTTAGGCTGCATACTTAGGCTACATTCACTCAGTGTTTTAATGCGTTTTTTAAGGATCCAGTTTTCTGCTGCAAAACTGGATCAGTTTTCATAAAAACACTTAAAAAATATAAATTTTTGATGCATTTTGGACTGTTGCATTTAAGCCCATAGACAATGGTTTCAATGGAAAAAGTGGATCAGAAAAACACCACACAAATTGACACACTCATTCTTTTTGAGGATCCGTTTGTGAGCCAAAAAACACACCACTGCAAAAGGTTGTGATTGACTGACAAATCTAGAAAACTCATTAACTTGGCTGGGAATCTCTGAAATTGATCCGTTTCACAGCAAAAACAGATCCTCAAAACACATATCAAAAACGCTGTGTGTGGATGTAGCCTTACAAGCCAAATTGAAAATATAACAAGTAATTTTTAGAGTACCATAGACCAGTGATGTTCAACTAGGTGATACAAAGGCAATAATAATCTGTTACATGTGAAATATAATTTAACATGGAAAAAAAAAACTGAGAATGTAGATTCTGGCCTAGATGTAAGTAGATAATGCTTACAATGCATATGAGCCAATTAGGGCAGTAAGGCTTCTAGCCAACCTGATACCTGTGAATAGATTCTATAGTAATACAAAATCCTTCAAAGGATCACCACTGCAGTTTTTTCTTTCTCCCTTCTGCTAGTAATCAGTAATGTGTGGTGTGTAGTGTGTGCATTTAAATGTTTAGTAATCGCTGTCTTCTGCTATTTTCAGCTATGCTCAAGTCCCTCTAAAGCACCATGTGCTAGTGTACCAGACTGTATGGCTCACACGGTGGACTTTTAGTTATTTTCTTAAGGTATGGCTATAAAAACCTTGTTCTAAGTCGCATATACTTACAAAGAGAAGGCCTACCTATAAGACGCTGTGTGAACTAGCTGGTCAGAACTCTGAACACATAATGCTGGAGAGGACAAAGCAGTACTGGAAATGGCAAAATACAGAGACTGGTAAGGGCACAATGACGGCACAAAGAGAGCGTTAGGTGTGTCTGCAGTCAGCTGACGCGACTACCATGGTGACTGTATCAGCTGACACTGTTACCACAATGACCTTTCACTGCACCAATGAAATGGCCGGAGATCTCGGGCCATCATTGTGTCCTTAGAGCTCACGCTGATAGGATGCTTCCTCCTAATAAAGTTCATACATAAAGTTCATATTCTCCTGGGTGATGCACTTCCAATACATCAACCAGACACCTTTATAACGCTATTAAATTGCAATTTAAGGCTACATTTGCATAAAAAAATTATCGCACAGAACAGATTACATTTAAAGCCACTTTTCAAATAGTTATTTTAAAAAATGTTCTGTGGCATGGGAACCGATAATACTGTGTAGACTGAAGTAATACTATTTTCAACTTCATTTTACTAGCTTAGGCCCTGTACACATCAGCCTTTGTCTGTGTTTGGCTGCATTATGTGTACACTGCGTTATCACATACAAATGCAATGCAAACGCAATTCAAACGCATGCGGTAACGCACCCATTGTTTCCTATGGGCGAATGCAGTCAAACGCAATGCCAAACACCATTGCAAACTGCGTTGCATTTGCCCCAGCCCACAGATTGCTGGAAATGCTGGGGCAAATGCATGCATTTAAATGCAAACACAGTTTGCAATTGAGTTTGGCATTACATTTGACTGCGTTCACCCATAGAAAACAATGAGTGGATTACCGCATGCATTTGAATTGCGTTTGCATTGCGTTAGCATTGTGTTTCAATGCGCTAATGCAATGCAAGACAAATGCAGACCCTCCTTAATATGAATTTATTTACCAAATGTATAGCATGTTTCAAGGTGTTAACGAATGTTTTGAAGAAAGAATTATTTCAGAATCAGGCTACACACATTTGTTTTTATTTGTTATCGCGGAGACATGCGAATATGAAATGAAACTGTAGACATGCAACATTTTAAGTATTGTTGCAAAAATTGCTTCCTTTCTTAATCTAGGTGTACTGAAACATAATTAATAAGTATTAAAAATACCTTAACCTTGCGCTAGCAGGTTTTGTTACCTTTTTATGGCATTTCAAAATGTGTCCAGTTCCACACAAAAATAAACTAATTTCTTTTGTTTTACTCTTTTAGGTGACTTTGTAAAATACAAGTGTCACCCAGGGTTTACCTTAGTGGGAAATGACATTTTGACCTGCAAATTAGTTACCCAGCTCCAGTTTGAGGGCACTCTGCCTATTTGTGAAGGTAAGTACGGTATATCATTCTACAGTACTATAATTATAGTAGTATAATTAACATGCAGAGTTTTTTCCGTTCTATGGGAATATTCATGCATGCAATTTGCATTATTACTGACTGTTAAAATTAATTGTTCTCTTGTGGCTTCTTGTGATTGGTAAATGTAATTATCTAAAGCTATTCTTGAGGATGTTCTTAGTTGATATTACATTAATGTGAAAAGCATTGTTTTCTCTTGAACTGTAAGTGGACATGGAGCTTTTCTGAGCCATTAACCAGCTAAAAGCTACTGGATTTTGGAGGGTGAAAATGTAAACTTGCCCATACCAAACAGTGTATAGTAGGGGTCTCAAATAGAGATAAGTGGAACCGAACGTTAGAGTTTAGTGTTTGTGACTAACACAGACTTTACAAAACAAGTTCAGAGTTTGAGTGCTTTTTGTATGCAATCCACTTGAGTATGCATCTCTGTCCTTGTCTACGCTTGGTGATCGACCAGTGTGAGCTGTTGGAATCATTTTATTGGCTCACACTGGGGGTGTTATTGGTCAGTGTTATTTCATTGTGTGTACAAAAAATAAAGACAAGACACTGACCCCCTCTCCCATAAGTGCTTTGTTTATAGCTGGTTGTACATTCATGGCCAAACGTTTTGAGAATGACGGCAAAATTACATTTTCACATGATCTGCTGCCGTCTGGTTTTTATTTGCGTTTGTCTGATGTTTATATCACATACTGAAATATAATTGCAATCATATTATGATACCAAAAGGTTATATTGACAGTTAGAATGAGTTAATGCAGCAAGTCAATATTTGCAGTGTTGACCCTTCTTCTTCAGGACCTCTGCAATTCTCCCTGGCATGCTCTCAATCAACTTCTGGACCAAATCCTGACTGATAGCAGTCCATTCTTGCATAATCAATGCTTGCATTTTGCCAGAATTTGTTGGTTTTGGTTGTCCACCCGTCTCTTGATGATTGACCACAAGTTCTCAATGGGATTAAGATCTGGGGAGTTTCCAGGCCATGGACCCAAAATCTCTATGTTTTGTTCCCTGAGCCATTTAGTTATCACCTTTGCTTTATGGCAAGGTGCTCCATCATGCTGGAAAAGGCATTGTTGGGCGCCAAACTGCTCTTTGACGGTTGGGAGAAGTTGCTCTTGGAGGACATTCTGGTACCATTCTTTATTCATGGCTGTGTTTTTAGGCAAGAATGAGCCGACAACCTTGGCTGAGAAGCAACCCCACACATGAATGGTTTCAGGATGCTTTACAGTTGGCATGAGACAAGACTGGTGGTAGCGCTCACCCCTTCTTCTCCGAATAAGCTGTTTTCCAGATGTCCCAAACAATCAAAAAAGGGATTCATCAGAGAAAACTCTTTACCCCAGTCCTCAGCAGTCCACTCCCTGTACCTTTTGCAGAATATCAGTCGGTCCCTGATGTTTTTTCTGGAGAGAAGTGGCTTCTTTGCTGCCCTCCTTGAAACCAGGCCTTGCTCAAAGAGTCTCCGCCTCACATTCTGTGCAGAAGCACTCACACCAGCCTGCTGCCATTCCTGAGCAAGCTCAGCACTGCTGGTAGTCCGATCCCGCAGCTGAAACAGTTTTAAGATACAGTCCTGGCGCTTGCTGGTCTTTCTTGGGTGCCCTGGAGCCTTTTTGACAATAATGGAAGCTCTCTCCTTGAAGTTCTTGATGATGCGATAGATTGTTGACTGAGATGCAATCTTTCTAGCTGTGATACTCTTCCCTGTTAGGCCATTTTTGTGCAGTGCAATGATGGCTGACACGTGTTTCTTTAGAGATAACCATGGTTAACTGAAGAGAAACAATGATACCAAGCACCAGCCTCCTTTTAAAGTGTCCAGTGGTGTCATTCTTACTTAATCATGACTGATTGATCGCCAGCCCTGTCCTCATCAACACCCACACCTGTGTTATTGAACAATCACTAAAACGATGTTAGCTGCTCCTTTTAAGGCAGGACTGCAATGATGTTGAAATGTGTTTTGGGGGTTAAAGTTCATTTTCTAGGCAAATATTGACTTAGCAAGTAATTGCTGTTAAGATGATCACTCTTTATGACATTCTGGAGTATATGCAAATTGCTATTAGAAAAACTGAAGCAGTAGACTTTGTTAAAAATTAATATTTGTATCATTCTCAAAACTTTTGGCCATGACTGCATATAGGAAGAGAGCCAAACTGCCCAATCAGTGACTTTCAATGAGTTTCGGGTCATGTTCAGGTCCACAACAGAACTTTATCTAAAGTAGGGCAGAACCTGAGTTTCCCAGGTCCACTCAATTCTAATTTCAAACTCTCCTGGGTATATGGGCTGCATGCAGAAAAAAAAAGTTAATTTTTAGGAAAAGTGAGATTTTTAGTGTTAGGTGTCATTTTTTAATACACCTTTTCATCATATTTTTTGAACATTTTTAGAGTGTTTTTTTAATTAATTTATTTTTTTAGATGGCATTCATCCCAGCATGGTGGCTCAAGTGGTTAGCTCTGCAGCATTTGCAGCACTGGGGTCTTGAGGTCCTGGGTTCAATTCCCACCAAAGACACTAAGGACAGCATCTGCAAGGAGTTTGTATGTTTCTCCCTGTCTTTGCGTGGGTTTCTTCCAGGCACTCTGGTTTCCTCCCACATTGTAAAGACATACTGATATGATAGGATGTTTAGAGTGTGAGCTCCAAGAGAGACAGCATGTATGTAGGGGTGCTATGGAATTAATAGTGCTACATATAAATATTATATATTTATTATCCCATGGGTTATAGTACATTTTTATAGCTTCGGTCTTTACAGATGTGATGATAATGAAAGTGCACTTTTTTTTTTACCTTCCTTTATACGTAATGCAGCATTTTTAATGGAAAAATATTCTTTCCATGTTTTAATTTGAATTTTTTTCACATACTTAATTTTTCCCCCCAATCAACTCCATATAGTAATATTGTCTTACAATTAGCACCATGTAGTAATTCTAGCCAATATCTTGTGGTAATATTATCACCATGGTCCCTTTCTTGTATTTACATTTCACATCCTGGTTCATATTTTATAGTAATGTTCCCATCATGATCCCTTAGTTTTAGTAGTATACATGTAATGGTCCAATTTTGTAGTAAAGTTGCCATCCTGGTCCCCATCTTGTAGTTATGACCTTTTTTGTATTACTGTTCCCATCCTTGTCCTCATCTTGTAGTAATGTCCCATCAATGTCCTCATCTTGTAGTAATGTTCAGATTTGTTTTCACATCTTGTAGTAATGTCCATATCCTGGTCCCCATCTTGTAGTAATGTCCTCAATTCTGGTCTCATCTTGCAGTAATGAGTCTACTGTAGTCCCTATCTTGTAGTAATGTACCCCAATCTGGGCCCTGTCTTGCAGTAATTTCCCCACCTTGATCCACTTCTTGTAGTAATGTCCCCATCCTTTTCCTCTTTTTGTAATAATGTGCCCATCTTGGTCCTCATCTTGTAGTAATGCTTCCATCTTGGTCAACTTCTTGGTATGTAGGGGACCTTCTTGTAATTATGTTCCCCATCCTGGTACCGCTCTTGTATTAATGTCCCCATAATGCTGCTCTTCATATACACATAAAAAGATCCTTCAATCTTTCCAGTTTTCTCTTAGCATCCTCTTTTCATCACAGTCAGGTCGGCGCATGATGTGACATTGTGCTTCACCGCATCGGCATGCTGACATCAGCTGCCTCTGATTAACTGGTAGCCAATATTGGTGTTGCAATGCATATAGCTGGCTTTCTGTCCTGCAATACATTTTAATAGAATGTGATTCAATGTTCAGCTTTCGTTGCCAGCAAAATAACAGATTGGAATTGCCAAGATGTCTATGGTGCCTCCAGACGGCATGAGGCCTGCCGGCTGAATCTTTTAGACCTCTGGTGTATACAATGTATTTGACACCTGTTTGTAATATGCATATTAAAAAACAGTAGTGTGAATATATTAGTAATTGGATGTATATGCAGAGAATCTGGTATGTCCCCAATTTGCAGATATGGTATTAGTATATGGTGTTAGTCTGCAGTCTAATTGCATTCTAAGGTTCCTTTGCCGCTGCACTAAAAGAACAGCTACGGCTAGGAAATTAACTTTATTCCTCCTGGCTTCAATCAGGCTCAATATATTGTGATCATCTGCTGTAACCACATTCTGGTGTACATTTCCTGATTCAAACGTGTAGAATAAACCACCATATGGTACATCGATCACTTTAAATTGGATGATTTTGCAGCAGCGTGGATATGATACTATTTTTCCTGATATCCTGCATAACCACTTCCTGGCATACTGGCTAATAGTCGTCTGTTTAGTGTGTCAGTTGCGTGTCATCTGCTTACAGCAACAGATAACTAAATACTGAATTTCCACCTTGTAGCTGGACTTCCATCGCAAAAGTCGGGCAGCTTTAGCATGCTATAACCTGCCGAGAAACCCCATATCTACAGGTTAATCAATTAATAGCATTTGGGGACATAAAAGGTTCACTTTAATCTATAATATAAGTCAACATTAAAATAAAAATATTGCATTTGCAAGTGTGGCAAGGACCAAAGTATTGTCTGGCTAAGCCAATTTAGGACAAACCTGAGATTTTTAAAATTGCATTGCTACAGTGTTCGGGGTTATTGGCGTAAAAAAAATCAATGCTTCTAACATCTTTCTTAATAATAAACTGCCTATTTTAAATAAGTATTTGGCCTTATATAGCTATAGGTTCGATCTTGAATACTAATGTTGGGATAAGAAAATAAACAATTACTGAGAGGTCATGTAAGTGGATACCTTTAAGTTTTAGTTACCAAGAAAAATATGAAAATATGCATGCACAGGTGAATTACAAGTATGGTTCTGAAAACACATGAGGATTGTTGAGGCAGAATGAATATAGCATTTATAAATATTAAAATGTATTTTAGCTTAACAATGGATCCCCCAAGTGTAACCAAAATTAGTCATTCCTACAATACTTGAAGTTAAAGCTGCAGCTGTCAGGTCTCACATATTTGCTGGTTTAATTTTACTTTTTTTACCTTTACACTTGATCACGATTTTCAATGAGGTCACTACATGAGGGACAACGCCGAAATCAGACAAGACAGTCTTTTTTATTAGAAAAGTATTGAAACTTTAATAATAGTGGTTATTCTTGTTGGGTAACTTTTTGAAACTTTGTACAGAATTACAGTCTATTAATTAACTAAAGCCTAAGGCTTGTGATGTCAATTTAACGGATCCAATTGACAGCAGCACAAACGCAATGTAACAGACATGTTGACGCATCCATAGGCTTCCATTCAACAAATGCATACCATCTCATGTCAAAATAGGCATGTGTTTGCAAGTATGCGTTTGTTGAAATGCACAGGCAACGCGGATGGCACTGATTTTCTTTCCATTAGAAAACAAATGCAATATAATATCATGTTACAGATGTGTACAAATCTGCAGCTTTGCGTTACATTGCGTTTGCGATAGATGATAGGATAGAAAGATGATAGGATAGAAAGATAGATAGGATAAATAGAAAGATAAATACGAGAATATCATTACTAGTCTTCCTGCTCTCTCTGCTGCTTCCAGTGCCGCTCATTAAGCTCATGAATATTCACTCAGTGACCCGGAAGCAGCAGAGAGAGCAGGGAGGCTGGTAATGCTATTCTTGCATCTATCTGTCTTTCTTTCTATCCTATCTATATTTCTATCGTATCATCTCTCTTTCCTATCAGCTATCTATCTGTCTATGTCAATGTAGTACATACGTTTTTGAGGTAACAAAAACGTATGCGTTCAAAAATGCCTTAAAATGCCACCTTTGCTTTCCATTACAGCGGATATGGTTAATGTTTCTTTTGGAACGGACAGCACAATTCAATGTGAACCTAGTCTAATATTGTTCCACTCTGTAGAATGATTGTGGATGTCCATAAGTTAAACATCTGAGTGTCATAAATATATTCTTATTGAGAACAAAACAGAAAAATGTCTTAACATACAAATGTAGTCAATTGCAATGAAATGATAAACAGGACAATATGAAAATGTGCACACACAGTGTAATGCATACAATTATTAGTAACATATATAAAGGACTATTTAAAATTCATCATTATTCATCTAGTGGAGCATTTAGGTTCTGTAGTAAAACTTCATAGTCAAAAACAAAGTATGAGAAAAATTAATCATTATTCGGTGTCAATTGTAGATACTGATCAATTTGTAACCAATGAAATTTGTTACAAATTGCCAAACAACTATGAATTCTTATTGAACTGGGTTCTCATAAATCCAGAAAAATAACACTTACCCAACCATCATTTTAATGTTTTTTGTTAGCGTGCTGAGCATAGGATAAAATGTAATATATGAAGGAAAAAACATAAGAAAGAAGACCAGCTCGCCTGTCCTGAGAAGAGTGCTTTGGACAAAAAGTTGAAGAGGATAGCAATCAAAAACGGAGAAAATCCAGCACCTCTAAAAACAGACTTTTATTAAAAAAAGTTTTTAATGTCCACAGCATGTATGGACATTCATTCCATATGAATCTATAAATATTTTTCTAATAAAAGGCTGTTTTAGAAGTGCTAAGTTTTATTCATTTTTAAAATAAAATATACATTATACAGTGCCCTATGCCTGCCTATGACCTGTTCTTATGTTGGCACAGCATCCTAGTCGTCGTGGCAGGTTTTTGGATTTTTCACCATTTTCTTCTAGTGAGGAGACCCAAAAATGGCCCATACAGTCATATTATGGCAATGCACGTCATAATGTGACATGATCATGTGTTGGGGCAATGCACGTCTTTGGATCTTACAGAACTCCCTTCGGGTGCAGACACCAGTGATGACTCACTCAGCCATGTTAGGAGGTGGGTAATGTATGTCATTGATATTAATGGCATGTTTTATTCCTTGTTCCCACACAGTCATATGTTGGGCAAAGCCCAGCAATCATTCAAATGGAAAGGGGAAAGGGAAAGGCCGCTCCACCGCCCATTAACCTCCTGGATTCCTGCACCTGGTGTGGCAGCTTTGGCAACTGACCAGGAAACAATATGAAGTAGAAACCACCGGTGCTTGTCTTCTTAGAATTTTCTTTATTATTTTTTGAAAATTATAAAATCATTCAGCGTGCTAGCTGGGCTCTAGTGCTAGCTGGGCTCTAGACGCGTTTCGGAAGAACAACTTCCTTAATCATTAGGCTAATGATTAAGGAAGTTGTTCTTCTGAAACGCGTCTAGCACCCAGCTAGCACGCTGAATGATTTTATAATTTTCAAAAAATAATAAAGAACATTTTAAGAAGACAAGCACCGGTGGTTTCTACTTCATAAAGCCCAGCAATGACATGAGTCATTCCCCATCCAACTGCATGGATTGTCCTTCCATGTGAAAGGCCTGGAGCTTTTCTGCAGTACCTTGAAGTGGCCACTATCTGTTGAGGGAGCTGTGTAAATGTGGTTATCAGATAGTATCAGATAGTCACTCTGTGAGCAATGGCACTGTCTCAATTTACGCATGTTTTTACCTCATGGTTCAACTGATACTAAACTATGGGTTTAGGAAAGGGAATGCATTCTGTGGTTTTGACAGATAGCACTCATACCTATGTTAACATATAGGGCCATTTAGATGTCCATAATTTTTCATGGACCAAGAGGTCCAGAGAAATCCATGTAGGCATGTCAAATTTTGAACCAATTGTCAGATCAAAATAAGCAATGAAAGTCTAAGGCCCTCTTCACACCACAATTTTTGCCCTGTCAGGCTGTGTCTGGTGCTTTGCAGGAGGCACCGGACACAGTCTGACAGCTCTGGACAAATAGAACTGGAGGGTTAATATGCCCTCCGGTCCTGTTTGTAGCTGGATGCTGCAGAGCGCAGCTGAGGTAGCTGTCCCCTGCTAAAATGGTGCTGAACCACTTCACAGGGGACAGCTCCCTGGTGCTGAAGTTCAGAATAGCTCACACTGAACTTCAGCTGCCGGTGTCCGTTTCCCGTATCCTCCTTGATCTGGCCAATCCTGCGCCATAGACTCCTATGTTAGGGAGCGCTGGATTGCCCCAGATCCGGGAGGATCCGATTTGGGCAGATTTTTCACTCCAGACACAAAAATGTTGCTTGCAACGTGTTTGTGTCCGGGAGGAAAATCTGAATTGTCCCTAATCCTCCTGAACAGATGGAAACCGAATGGCACATAGCTGCCATCCAGCTCCATCCGGCCCCATAGGAATACAGTACTATGGGGCCGCATCCGGATCCGGGGCTGTCTGGTTCACACCGGACAGTCCCGGATCCAGAAAAACGTGGTGTGAAGGGGGCCTGAGGGTCTGTGAAAAAATTGGACAGCGCACTCAGATGACATCCAAATGAAGTTAAATTTTCATGGATTATCAGAAAGTTGAATAGGGAGAATTTGTTTTCTCTCCACGTATGACAAAAACTGATAGCAGTTGGACTATATTCTGATAAAAGTCTTTAAAAAAAATCTGCTGTTTTTCTCATACATGGATCTGAATAAGGCTAGGGTCACACAAGGCAATCAGTTTTTTCCCATTTTCAAAACCTGATTCCGTTTTTGAGAAATGCCATTTTTGCATCTAAAAAATGCTATGCGTTAACATGTGCATTAATGCATGGTACCTATATTTACCATGCATCAATGGATGCATTTCCCATAGGGCCCCATGTTAGAAAAAAGCATGCGTTTTTTTACTGCACCCAAAAACGCTGCAGTTTAAAAAACACCTTGCGTTTTTTTAGTGCACTTTTGACAGTGCGTTTTTTGCGTTTTTTGCATTGGAGCCTATGGATCTGTTAACAGATCCAATTTTCAACAAAACTTAAGTTGAAAAACAGGTGCTTTTAGCGGATCCAGGGCTTGTGTGTGACACTAGGCTTAGCCCCAACTATAAAATTCAGCTCCAGTTTAATTCATATGGACCTTGCCAAAATTAACTGTACATCATGTAACAACTAAAGAAATAAATGCAGGGAAAACAATCGAAGCATATGCAATGCAAAATTAGAACTACAGCCGTTGGTCTGTGGACCCTTGAGGATTTTAGCAGTCAGACTTGCATGAACAAAGAATAATGGCATAGTCAAGTGATATACCATACAGGGCAGGGGTCACACTAGCATAAGGCATCCGATTTGATAGCATCGCATACAATATGCTAAAGACCCTCGGTTCAGGCTCTGCTGTGAGCGTGAGCCAAGTGTCTTGCAGCTGTGATCTGGTCCTGCAATTGGATCACACCTGCGAAGAAGAGAGAGAGATTAATCTCTCCATCTCCTTCATAGCAGGTCTTTGTGTATATAGCACTGCATTCACATTTCTGCTGAGTGCAGTGTGGTGTTTCACTCACACCAGTGCTTTTTTTGCGCCGGTACGTGATTTGTATGGGTGCGAGTCATTTTAAACTCGAAGGTAGGCTAGGGTCACACTTAGAAGGCACAATCCGGTAACCGCATCCATGCGGTATTGGACTGTGCCTTCATACTTCTTAAAATTTGTGAAAATGCAATCCTCATTCTGGATCTGGATGCATTAATGCATCCGGTTTTGGAATGAGGATTTTTGCAATTGTCAAAACCGGATCCGGTTCCTGTAGGCGCCCATGTTAGAAAAAACGGATCCAGTTTTGCAACCTCTGCATGATTTTTACCGCAGGCTGCAAAACCGGATCTGGTAACCGGATTGCCATTTGGGCAATCCTGTTTTTGTATTACAGCCTATGGGCTGCAGATCCGGATCCGGTTTTGATCATTTTTACTGCTCAAAACCAGATCAGGATGTAAAAAAAAAAGCGCAAATGTGACCCTAGCCATAATCGCAGCATGCTGTGGTTTTTTCCACAGCCCACATAGGGCTGAAGAAAAACAATATTGAGTGATACAAGTTGTGTCCATTCCACAAGAGAAAAGTAAATATTGGAGTACTGCCATTGTATCAATGATTGTTTCTGAGATAAGTCAATTATGCCATTTATATATAATCATTCTTGAATTCTGCTCCTGATAATATTTAAGTGCATTTTGTAAGACAAACAAAGCGATTTCTAGACACATTTTAAATTTGCCAAAACCATCAAATTTGTGATTCCTTCAACCTGTTTGATGGATAAACATTTTCCTAAAAAATAGAAAATTCTTAATGTGTTTGTGTAATAAATGGTAATGGTCTGGCTTTGATCTCAGCTTACATGATGTATTTAACGCTGATTCTGTAGGCTGTAAATAATTTAGCACTGTCTGCATACCAAATCTCCTCTATTTTATTTTTAGCAACTTCCTGATAGTAACAATAATTATGTTTTTCTCATTGATCATTCAGTTAAGGGAAGTGCTAAAGTTTATTGTCTGCAGCTCAGTGAGAAGGTCTATAATTATACTGCCCGTCAGAAAGCATCCATTGTGAAATTTGGAAACATTCCTAGATTCTGTTATTCTGAATAACATGTCTCTTTTTTACTACCTTTTACTTAGAAATTAAATTTGGTCATAAAGAGAGATGGCAGATTGAAAGGCAAAAATAGTTGTATCACAAATCTGTGCTTTATTTGTCCAAAACAATTATCCCGTCCATGGCTAAATGTATAAGATATGTCATTTGCATAATAAGCAAAAGTAGCGCAAGTTTCCTCAAGTGACTTTTTATGGCATTTGTATAATTCAGAGGATCTCACTACTAAAGTAACTTATACCTTCTTCTTTATTAATATGATGATATATAGGGTTAATAAATATGTATTTAGGATAAATTTGCCTGGTGTAAAGAAATAGAATAACTAGACTAAATTGGCCTGTATTACATTTACAGTAGGTGAAATAAGTATTGAACACGTCTCCAATTTTACAAGTACTGTATGTTTTGCTTTATAAGTCCCACTGGATTATATAACACATCCAAATTTGGTAAAGGAAAAGAGAAACATTTTTCTTTTAATGTTAAATGGGGTCCATCTTATAATGACAGTGTCCATCTTATAATCAGTATATATGACCCCCATCCTGGTATATATGCTCCCTATTCTGGGGTATATATCCCCTATCCTGGTATAAATGATTCCACATCCTGGTATATATGTCACTCATCTTTTGTACATGACCCCTCATCCTGATGTCCCTCATCCTTTGTATATAGCCCCCATACTGATGTCCCTCATCCTTTGTTCTTGGCCCCCTATCCCGGTGTCCCTTATCATTTGTACATGGTGCCCCCATCATGGTGTCCCTCTTCCTTTGTACATGGCCCTCCATCCTAGTGTCCTTCATCCTTTGTACATGGCCCCCCATCATGGTGTCCCTCATCCTTTGTACATGGCTCTCCATCCTAGTGTCCTTCATCCTTTGTACATGGCCCCCCATCACGGTGTCCTTCTTCCTTTGTACACGGCCCTCCATCCTAGTGTCCTTCATCCTTTGTACATGGCCCCCCATCATGGTGTCCCTCATCCTTTGTACATGGCCCTCCATCCTAGTGTCCTTCATCCTTTGTACATGGCCCCCCATCATGGTGTCCCTCATCCTTTGTACACGGCCCTCCATCCTAGTGTCCTTCATCCTTTGTACATGGCCCCCCATCATGGTGTCCCTCATCCTTTGTACATGGCCCTCCATCCTAGTGTCCTTCATCCTTTGTACATGGCCCCCCATCATGGTGTCCCTCATCCTTTGTACACGGCCCTCCATCCTTGTGTCCTTCATCCTTTGTACATGGCCCTCCATCCTAGTGTCCTTCATCCTTTGTACATGGCCCCCCATCATGGTGTCCCTCATCCTTTGTACATGGCCACACAACCTGGTTTCCTGCATCTTTTTTACATAGCCCCCCATCCTGGTGTATAAATATCCCCCCTCAACCAGCCATTGCTTACTGAAGAAGTGTGGTTGTAAAGTGGGGGCGTCAGAGGTAGGTTTCACGGGTCCATGGAGGGTGGGGACCAAGCTGCGGCACCGTAGCAGCGGGGGGGGGGGGGGAGGGTCGTGGTGGGCACCGTCATATTCAATGTGCCTGATTTATTCTCAAGTTGTTGAAAGTTGCTGCTAGGAGTTGAGATGAGACTTCTAGAAAATGATCATGGAGGCAGCACATGCGCAGATGGAGTAATTAAATACAAAAAGTGAAATGCATATGTGATATAGAGTCATTACAAACATAGTTATCTATTTCATGTGTTTATTTCTGTTAATGTTGATGATTATGGCTTACAGCCAATAAAAACCCAAAGGTCATTATCTCAGAAAATTAAAGTATGGAGGATGACGGGTCAGAGAGATAAAATATTACCTGACCAGGTATCAAAAGCTCAACTTGTATGGTTGTGAGAGTCATAACCACTATAAAAGCATATCACGGCTGCTGCAATCCACAGCATGGTGCATATAGAGTAGGAGGATGAAAGGTTAAAAATAATGCTACCTTATTCCAAAAAACATTAAATGGTGAATATAATATTGAGTTATTAGTCAATGCGGTTCCTGGCTCCCTGGCCCTTTCCTAAGGACAAATCCATATCATATTGGCATGTTTCAGGTCATTTTAGGGAGCTCAGAAATGTGTTGACTAATAAAGCAATATTATATTCACCCATTGATGTCTTGTGGCATATGGCAGTGTGTTTTTTTTTTCCAACTATGAATTTTTATTGAACATTTTTCCAAAATATAATAACACCATTGGTTTGGGCATTGACTTAATATAACTCCATCAATAGAGACCATATAATCTTGCAGATAATCAAGTCCATTCCTCGGGATGGAAAATGGCGTCTTGTCTAAGCTCACACCCCCCCTTCAACTCCTGAGGATCCAGGGGGGTTTGCATTAGCACAACATACCTTAAACAGTTCTTACCACCACAATCCCTTAGGGATGCGATTAGCGATTAGTGTTTATATGTCAGTCTCTGTAGCATGAACATTATCTATAAACCAAAGCAAAAGGAAAAATATAAAGATGGAGAGAAAGAGTAGATAGAGAAGAGAATGGGAAAGAGAGGGGATAAAGGAGGGAGAAGAAAGGAAGGAGAAGAGGGGAGAACTGGGACCAGGGAGCTGAATCATTTAAATCCCTTCCTGGGTGGCAAAGTAATACCACGGGGCCCATATTTTTTTAAAGCGTTCCACGTTGGGGTTTAGTAAGGCAGTCAGGTATTCCATCCTTTGAATATCTGCTATTCTGAAAACCAGGTCATTATACAAGGGGGTGCTAGTCCCCTCCAAAACAAAGCCATTAAACATCTACCTGCAGTCAGGATGTGAAGGAGCAACTTGGAGGCAGTCTTACCCACCCTCCCAATATGGGCATTGAGGAGATACACCAGGGGATCCATATCTAGGTCAGTATAGATGACATTCTGGATAAGATTCCGCACCGAACCCCAAAAGGAGGAGCGTTTCGGGCATGTCCAAAATATGTGGAGCCGTGATCCCATGTCTGAGCTGCACTGCCAAAACGTGTCCAGAAGAAGAGGGTTCAACCCATGGAGGAAAACAAGAGTATGGTACCAAAACATCATCAATTTGTATTGATTTTGTTTGTAAAGTGTACATATAGATGTCTTAGCTGCTCTCTCCTAGATAGATTGCCATATCTGGGGGGTTATCTGCCTCCCCAGCATGGCCTCCCATTTCCTCATATAGGGGAACCCTCCTCAACGTTCCCTTCCGTGGAGGCAAGCAGCCGATATATCTCTGAAATAAGATGCTTAGTGTCTGTGCCTCTCCTGCATAATTTTTCAAATTCCGATTTTCATGGTGTCTCCATCAATGACATCAGCGAACCTAAAAAGGCCCGCCGATGTCCAAGGCCACACCATCACCGACTCCATTCCGCTAGGTAATAGCGGGTGGTATATAAAATACACCATTGGTGAAGATGGAGATGCCAGTGGGAATTTTTTTTGGCAATAGCTCCAGATTTCCTTTGTGAATTGCATTGGGCCCAGCAAGGGAGCCAAGGGGCCTGTGTGGACTGGAGGCCATAGTAGGGAATTTGAATGAACTGGCACCAACCATAGATTTTCTATCTCAATTCATTTATTAAAAGCCCAGAGTGACTACCAGGATGGAATCTGGCGGAAGTGGGCCACTCAGTAATATTTCATAACATCTGGGACCGATAGGCCACCCTGAAGTTTAAGTGTTATCATCACCCTCTTGGCAATCCTATGCCGTTTGTTACCCCAGATGAATCTCATTATAGCAGCCTGAAGGGCTTAGGTTCTCCCAACGGGATGGCTACTGGAAGTGTTTCAAAATGATACAATATTTTGGGAATCAGGGTCATATTCACTGATACCACTCTGCCCAGCCAGGATAGGTTCAGGGATGCCCATTTATGTAGGAGGGCCCTTAGGTCTCTAAAGAGTGGTGGGAAGTTGAACTTATATAGGGTATCATAGGATGCAGAGATGTTGACCCCCAGATAACTTATGGTGGCTGATTTCCAACAGAATTTGAAATTGAGCTTTAAGTGATTTAGTATGCCTGGGGGTATATTAATGGGCAAGACCTCTGTTTTAGTATGATTTATTTAGTAGTCCTAGAGGTCACTATATATCTTTAGGGAAGACATGAAGTTAGGGAGAGAAATGTGGAGACTTGTGAGGGTGAGGAGAACATCATCTGCAAAGAGAGATATTTTAAACTCCTTACTGCCTACCTTCACCCATGAAATGTCCACATCTCTGCAAATGACTGCAGCCAGTGGTTCAATGCACATTGCGAACAGTAGGGGAGACAAAGGGCACCCCTGTCTCGTACCGTTCATGATGGGGAACGAGGAAGAGGTGAGAAAGGGTAGCTTAATGGGTGTCATACTGAATTTATAAAGGGCTCTAATTGCGCTGAGGAACCTGCCAGAGATACCGAAAGATCAGAGAGTCGCAAACAAAAAAAAACTGTTAAGCCGGTCATATGCCTTCTCTGCGTCTAGGCTCAAAACCAACATCTGATGTCCCTCCGATTTGACACATCAACCAGATCTATAGCACACCTGGTGGGCGGCGTGGTTTTTAACCCTTCATTATTATTATTATTCATTATCATAGGGAATTTATCCCATGGCACTTTACATGTGAAAAGGAGCATACATAGACAAGTACAATAAACATGAGCAATACAAGGCGCACACAAGTACAAAAGGAGAGGGGACTCTGCACATGAGGGCTCACAATCTACAAGGGATTGGTGAGGATACAATACAGTAGGAGTGTGTAGAGCTGGTCTTGTGGCAGTTCAGTAGACTGAGGATCATTGCAGATTGTAGGCTTGTCAGAAGAGGTAGGTCTTCTGGTTCCTTTTGAAGGTTTACATGGTGGGCAAGAGTCTGATGCGTTGGCAAAGAGAGCTCCAGAGTATGGGGGAAGCACAGGAGAAATCTTGTATGCGGTTGTGGGAAGAAGATATAAGAGGATAGTAGAGAAGGAGATCTTGAGAGGATCGAAGGTTGCGTGTAGGTAAGTACTGGAAGAACATGTCCCAGAATTATGAAGGAGACGGGTTGTGGATGGCTTTGTATGTTATAGTTAGGGTTTTGAACTGGAGCCTCAGGAAAACTGGAAGCCAGTGAAGGGATTTGCAGAGAGGAGAGGCTGGAAAATAACGGGGCGACAGGTGGATTAGTCTGGCAGCAGAGTTTAGGATAGATTGGAGTGATGTAAGAGTACTAGAGGGGAGACCAGAAAGTAGGAGGTTGCAATAGTCAAGGTGGGAGATGATTAGGGTGTGCACAAGTGTTTTTACAGTTTCTTGGTCAAGGAATGTACGGATTCGGGAAGTATTTTTGAGTTGTAGTCTGCAGGAGGTGGCAAGGGCTTGAAAGAGAGGGCAGAGTCGAGGATCACCCCAAGGCACCGAGCATGCAGGACTGGGAAAGTGAGCAGCCATTGACTTTGATGGACAGGTTTGGTGGAGGGGTAGAGTGAGATGGAGGAAAGGCAATGAATTCTGTTGTGTCCATGTTCAGTTTTAAAAAGCAAGCAAAAATGAAAGTTAAAATAGCGGACAGAGATTATGGGATTTTGGTCAGTAAGGAGATGATGCCAGGTCTAGAGAGGCAGAACTTCGTGTCATCGGCGTAGAGATTAAACTGTAAACTGTGGCATTCTATGAGCTTTGTCAGGCCAAAGATCTAGATGGGTACACCGACAAACAGGGGGTAAGGTAAAGAGGTGGTGTGAGAGAGGGAGACACTAAATGTCCGGTCTGTTAGATATGACGAGATCCAGGATCGGGCTAAGCCTGTTATGCCAAGAGATGAGAGAATCTGTAACAAGAGGGAATGGTCTATAGTATCAAAGGCAGAAAATCGTTCCAGGAGGAGGACAGAGTAGTACTCTTGGCGGTTAGTAGGTCATTGGTGACTTTAGTTAGGGCAGTTTCATTTGAGTGATGCGGTTGAAGGCCAGATTAAAACCAGTCAAAGGAGGAGTAGGAGGAGAGGTGAGAGGACAGTTCAAGATCGACATGCTGTTCCAGCAGTTTTGAAGCATAAGGGAGAGTGATATAGGGCAATAGATAGACACAGAGAATGGGTCAACGGAGGGTTTTTTTGAGGATGAGTGTGATTGAGGCATGTTTGAAGCATGAGGGGAAGTCACCATTTGAAAGAGTAAGATTGAAGAGATGTGTTAGGGTTGGGATGAAGACTGTGGCGAGGTTAGGATGAGGTGGGACAAGAGCAGGTCAATCGTGCAAGTGGTGAGATGTGATCTTATCAGAAGGGAGGAGAGCTGATCTTCTGTCATGGCAGAGAAGCTGGTTTTGGAAGAACAGGGCTGAGCAGTCATTCGCCCTACTTTAATTTTCAGAGATAATGACCGTTGGGTTTTCATTGGCTCTAAGCCATGATCATCAACATTAACAGAAATAAACACTTGAAATAGATGACTCTGTAATGACTGTAATAATATATGTGTTTCATTTTTTTTATTAAATTACTGACAAACATTTACTTTTTTATTATATTCTAATTCATTGAGGTGCACCTGTATATATGTATATTCATTATTTTTAATTAGTGACTTTATACAGTGGACTTTATACACAGAGATACATGCACAGTTTCAGCATTTGAAGACATATTTGTGCAATTAGACCTTAATTAGAGCTTATTTGATTAAAAACAAATATAAATGGTGTACTCCATAGATAAAGAACAGTATTGAAGAATGTTCCATTTATAATTTAAATGTAGACATTTTAATCTGAAAAATACAGAAATACAGCATATAAATAGTTGTATGATATGAACCCTCTCAGAAACCACAACCAAAATTCATGTTTCATAAGCAGGTCAAGCAGCTATCCACTTTCAGAAGAAATTAACTATTTTTGAGGGGCCCGGAAAATTAGAAATATAGTAAAAACCCTAAAACTACCAAATTTATGAAATAATTAATAAAACCAGATATACAAACTAAATGTGATGCGAGTCACTACAGTAACAACTAGTCCCAGAAGTGGAGAGATAAGACTACAATTACAGATAGTAATTATATTATTGTATTACTTACTGGATAAGTAAAGGGAGGTCAAGCGATGCAAGGTTAGGTCTATGAAATGATGTAGTACAACTAGGGATGGTCAGAGAAGAAATCCAATTCACGAGCTGGGGTCAGGTAAACCAGAAAGACAAGACAGCTTACAGGGAGCAGGCAAAAGAGTAGTCAGGTCACAAGCTTCTATACAATAGTAACATAGCAGACAAGGACAGTGTGGAGATTGTGACAAGAGGGGCCACTGGACCCAGGTTTCCCAGGAAACCTCAGATGAAAAGCCCGAAATAACCGATCAGCCCTTACAGAATGAGCCGGGATCCAGGACTGTTCTTCAGGTCCATACCCCTTCCAATGTACAAGGTATGGAAGGGAATTCTGGACCATTCAAGAATCAATGATCCTTTGTACCTCATATTCTAAGCTTCCCTCAATAGACACCAGAGGAGGAGGTGGTAAGACAGAGCAGGGGGAATAAACTCCTTGAACAATGACTTGGGGAACACATTAGGAACACAGAATGACTGATGGAGTTTTATTCGGAAGGCAACTGGATTGACCACCTCCAGAATCTTATATGGACCAATGAATCTAGGACCCAACTCCAGCAAGGGCATCTTCAATCTGATATTCCTAGAAGATAGCCATACCTTAACTCCCACTTTGAAGGCGGCTCCTGACATGCATCTCCTATCGGCCTTCTGTTTCTGCTGATACTGAGCCACCCAAATATTATTTTTAATCCTCCTCCAGACATCCCCAGCTCTCAAATGGTGACATCTAAACCAGGACACACTGAAGAACTCACCAAAATGAGGATGAAACCCATAATTACAGAAAAATGGTGAGGTCCCTGTGGACTGATTAACCCAACTGTTAAAGGCAAATTCAGTCAAAGAAAGAAATGACAACCAATTCTCCTGCTGATTGGTGACAAAACATCTCAAAATTTGTTCCAAAGGCTGATTGGTCCTCTCTGTCAGACCGTTAATTTCAGGGTGGTAAACAGAGAAAAAGGACAAATCAATCCCCAAATTTCTGCAGAAAGCCTCCAAAATCTAGAGACGAATTGCACTCCCCTATCAAATACAATATTTAGAGGAATCCCATGCAATCATACCACATGAATAATAAACAGTTTGGAGAGAATTAGAGGCTCCAAAAGACCCCTGAGGAATTTGCACCTGAGAGCTGCGTCATTCCACACTACCTCAATAGATCACTGATGAAACTCAGTATAACAGTCTTCTGCTGTGTCAGGCTCATGATCCTTGTCTCTGCCACCTTGACCCTGTCAGGTTCTTTATAGATCTGTCCTAAAGCATCAAAAAAGGCATCCACAGAAAGATGTTCAGGAGTAAAAGAGGGTAGAGAAAATGCCCAAGTCTGAGAACCCCCTGAAAAAGTGATATTATAATTCCCAACCGCTGTGACTCATTCTATGATGACTGAGGGCATAAGGTAATAAATAATTTACAACTATCCTTGAGAATTCTGAACTAGTCTTTTTTCCCTGAAAATTTGTCAAGGAGTGCTACAACAGGTTCAGGCGGGTTCAAAGATACGTCAGAAGATTCAGAAGTCATGACAGCAGTTTTTAAGAGAGAGATTCTGAGGGGCAGCAAAAGTACCAAAAATCTGGCCCTGTAACTGAGCCTGTGAGGATGCCTGTTTGTGTTGTTCCAAGGCCAGTTCTTGGACTAACAGTCAGATCCGCCACACAATCACACAAAGTATGTAATGGACTCATAGTTGGGGAAAAGTGAAAATTTAACTTTCAATCGTAATGTGATGCAAGTAACTATAGTAATAACTAGTCCCAGAAGTGAAGAGTTAAGACTACAATTACAGTTAGTAATTACTGTATATTATAGTATTACTTACTGGATACGTAAAGGGAGGTCAAACGATCCAAGGTCAGGTCCAGGAAATGGCACAGTACAAAAAGGGATGGTCAGAGACTAAATCCAATTCATGAGCCAGGTCAAGAAAACTGGAAGGACAAGACAGTTTATAGGGAGCTGGCAAAAGAGTAGTCAGGTCACAGGCAAAGGATCAAAGTGCATGTAAGGGAATAAAGTCAGGCTGGGTCAGGCACAGAGCACAGAGAGATCAGTCTTACAAAGGCAGCAACAAGTGTACGATTGACACTGGATGAAGGAGCTAGCATGCATAAGTAGAGGACTAATTAAGGGAAGTGAACACAGATGATTGCAGCACAGACCCATCACAACCAAAACAGACTGACAGCTTCCACACAATAGTAACATAGCAGACAAGGACAGTGTGGATGATCGTGACACTATATTTTTGATGTATAGTGCCTATGTGCACAGGGAGCGACAGAAACAAGGGCGGATACCTGTCAGTTACCTCCCTCCTGTCCCCTATCTGGTGGTGGAGGTTTGCACTCTAAATAGCAATAATGGCATCCCTGCTCTTGACTATCCTTACTATGACGCTATTATGCCCTTACCAGATAATAGTAGGAGAAAAAGATGCCAAAATAATACAACCTGCAAATAAAGTATAAATCAATTTGGGTTAAGAGTTAACAAAAAATAGGATTTTAAAGGGTACGCATCACTTATGATGCCTCAATGCATTTCACCAAATCGATCCCAGGAGGCCAATTCATCTTATATAGTAGAAAGGAGGATAGCAGATACAACTTATCTTCTCTACCATGTACCTGCTATTATTATATTTGCTATATATTGTAGTTTAGAAATAAGAGGTTGTATAGGATGTTCTTTTTTTTGATACTGTAAACGAGTTAGTGGATGCATAGCAAACACTGCTAATCGGTTTATCTTCAATCTCTTACAGCACAATGTCCTGCAAATGAGATTCGCATGGAATCATCTGGTGTGATCCTCAGTCCTGGTTATCCAGAGAACTATCTTAACTCTCAGACATGTTCATGGAGTATTAAGGTTGATCCAGGATACAACATATCACTATTTGTTGATTCATTCCAAAGTGAAAAACAGTTTGATGAACTTGAGATTTTTGATGGTACGAAAATGAATGTACACAGAACAGATAACTATTACTATTGCAGTTTATTATGCAGGTATTGCACATTGTATACATGCATAATTCACTGAAGATTAAATACATGAAGATACACTTTAACTGCTTTGAAATAAAAGGATGTAATGTAATTATAATCATAATATTGTGCTTCATAGCATTGCCCTATAAAATGTTATGACTCCTGCATGTGCAGAATTTCCTAACAAAAATGTCAATATGATACTAAATCTTCTAAAATATTGTAAATCTATGGTAATTATATTTAATAGAAAATATAAAAATATCAAGAAGACATGGCATGTATTTATATTTTATCGCTCTTTTTTAAAGGGCCATCTGGACAAAGCTCTCTTATTGTGGCTTTAAGTGGCAATATAACTGGGCGACACAATTTTACAAGTAAAAGCAATAATATTTTTCTTCGCTGGTCAACAGATCATGCTACAAGCAAAAAAGGCTTCAAGATTCGATATTCAGGTTTGTAAATATACAGATAATATTTTAATATCTAAACTTTGATTATTTTTCTTAATCATGTATTCTGTATGTACATCATTTTTTGGTTTTCTTTAAATTGAATAGGCCAAATTCAATGAGGTTAAGTCCTATACGGATGATTAAAACAGAAAAATTAATTGAATGTGCAAAATTTCATAAAATGGTGCAATTGAAAACAGTAAGAAAAAAATGCTGTAAATATAAGCTTTTGCTTATTCCCTTAAGAGTTTATTATGTATGGGCAGAGTTTACTTTTGCCATATACCACTTTATTGCCATTAATAAATTGGAAAATTTACCATACAGATCACTTGTGCAAGAATTTTAATACTTTTTTATGCTCCTTTGCACAATAAAATAAATTTTATATATATACATATATATATATATATATATATATATATTATATATATATATATATATTGAGAGAGAGAGAGAGAGAGAGAGAGAGACCCGGGGTCAGTGGGTGCTCTCGTCCGCAGGCTCAGCCGCCTTTACTAGACAGAATCTAACTCTCATCAGCTGGTCAAAGTGAACAGTCCTCCTTATATACCCTCAGCCCAAATTGTAGGATATTGGGGACGTCATGATTGGTGCAATAACACAGTGTTTTCATTGGCTGAACTCCAATCCTCATTTAACATATTTTAGTACTATTGCAATCCAAATGCTGATTGATATAGCACCTAGCAGTGATACAATGGAATGTTAGTATGAGACATTGAGTCTGCAATCAATGACACTTCAACAATCGTGGCTGGGGCCCCTGTACATGGAATCAACATTCACAGGGTAATAGACAATGGACGATTAGCATAATTAAGTTCTCTGGCCTTCAATGACAAACAGGTTAGATAATTACATTACCATGCTAAACTTAAAGTAATCTATGAAAATACTGTAGGAAATTCTCCTTGGCCAATACAAGTTTACAAGCCTATATACGATATGATATGTCTGAGTTACATAAGAAATCATCATATGTCCTACATTGAAGGGGTCCATTTCGTCACAATATATATATATAATTGTGGCATCTGTCATCACTCCCGTGAACGTTTGTCACCATATCATCCATATTTGGTAATATCACCTATATATGATAATTGTGCTCTGTGTTTCTCATGGTAATTGTTCCCCCTGTACCTGTATATGGTAACTGTGTGCATATATGGTAATAGGACTGTAGCCCTCATGGTGATAGTGTCCCCTTTGCCCATATATGGTAATAGTTCTCTGTGTACCTTAAGGTAATAGTTCCCCCTGTGCCCATATATGGTAATAAGTGGAGTTTGGTTAGTATAGAACACATCAAGGTTGTGCAGGGTTGGTACTACCTCACAGGGTGAGAGTACACCCATTAACAACCTTAGAGACCCCCACTAGACCACCAGGTATTTCTCATGGTGTGCGCCTTCTCCAAATTCTTTTATCTTGCATGTATGGTAATAGGACTTTGTGTTCCTCATCGTAATAGTGAGAAATCAGATTTATGAAACTATACTAGCCTGTGAACAAAAATGTGCCCCAAGCTGGAAAAAAAAACAATTTACGAAAGTTACAGGTCCCTTAAAATGTTGGCAAAAATCTAAATTTTGTATTTAGAAAGTGCCAAAAAAAACACATAAATATACTAAAAGGTTATATAAGTTTGATGTCATTGCATTAAAGCTATAAAATTTTAACAACCCCCCCACTGCCCACCAAAAACTAGATGGGCTCCATCTTGTATATACATGTCTCATTGAATGTGATTTATTGTATAAAACTGGTGTGTAGAACACAAGCCTTGATAAATATTCTAATATGAATGTATTTGGCCTTACTCTGTCTGAAGTTGTATTTCATTCAGAAAACAGATTTTTTTCAGCTTGAGTGCCCTGAGAGACAATAATTGGTCACATTAAATGTCTTCTGATTTTATGAGTCTATAGTGAATTTCACTCTGTTTCCATTTCATAACTGTCTGAATTAAATGAGATATCCAGGATAATTAAAAAAAAAAAAAAATGGCGCCTAAGCACTAACTGGCAGGTAGCTGGCAACTACCTGCCTGTTGTGCTCGGCAGCACTCACTGCTGACCATAGTGGTCTAAAACTGCTCCGGTTGATGATTTTGACGCTTCTGGTGAAGTCATGACTACAGAGAAGAAGACTCCCTCTCCTCAGTAGATGGACACATATTCGACATCACGCTGACTGACAACTGGCTTCCCCAATCAGGTAGCCGTGGAGCTTGCTGTGAATCAGTGTGACGTCAGCTATGCACCCACTTCCGCAAATCTGAGCAGAAAAGCCGCTCTGCTCTGTGTTCATGCTGCCATGCTGTACCTGGCAGGAGCCGTCTGTGACCGCTCTGTGCCAGGTGTGAACAGTGGGGACTGGTGTCGGCAACAATAGACAGGGAGGTGCAGCTACCTGCCTGTTAGCGTTTGGGCACTTTTTTTTTACTAACTATCCTGAATATCCCTTGAAACTATAGATATATCAGACTTCCTCTTTAGCCACTGCTTGAATTTAGACATTTAATCAGTTTAATTGTAAAAGTATTATAAGGGTATATAAATGATCATTCCAGGAATTCCAGTTACATCCCCATCTAAGTACTAGTTGGATTTATATTGATATAAGGTAGGAACTAGAGCAGAGTTCTCCAACCTTTGGCTTGATAGCCATGTGATGATTTACAGGTCATAATATGTGGCTGTGTTGTGCTGTCAGCTTGATGCACTAGCACCTGGTCTGTCAAACATCTAAGACGAGAACTCCAAATGGTGACTTTTATGAATAATGACAAACCAAGGGGCAGAGTGTGGGGAGATAGATATGCTAAGTTGTAGAAAGAATGATATAGCCAGTTTGAGTAGTTCTTAAAACTGTATGTACTAGTGTGGTGAGTATGATTTATTTAAGAATACTGTAAAGTGAGAACTCCTGGATGTAAGGCTCTTGACTATAAGAAAATTACATGAGGTCTCATTGTGCTTTTAGTAGCATAGCTTTGGCTGACTTTATACTAGGATCTGGGTATCACTAATATAAGGAGAGAGTTCTTAATATGACTCACAACCATTTCTTAAAGGTGAATGTATCGCTCAAGATAATAAAGATTGGGGACTACTAATGTCTAGTATAACTTCATGTCTACGATGTAAAGTAATTTCTCAGCTGTCTTGCAATTTTCTTAAATCAATATGTGCATGTTATTCTTTAATGTGAGGGGTATATCAGTAACAGAATAGATACTATAACATTTTATAATGTTATTTTCTAGCGGCCTACTGCAGTTTGAACACAGTGATAGATCACGGTGGTATTTTAAACAAGACAGGTATAGAGCTGGGATCAAAAGTTTGCTATTTTTGCAAGCCAGGATATCAAATGATTGGTAACAGAAACACAACTTGCATTAAAAATCCTAATGGGATGTATGAATGGGATTCACCAGTACCTATATGTAAGGGTAAGTCATATGCTTTACTCTTTACTTAATCATTAATAGTGGTTTCTGAAATATTACAGTACTTATTCAAACCTGAATGCTGAACTATTCGGTCATACTAATCATTAACCATTTGTAGAAGCCATCCTCTCTTCAACTTCAGCTTTTTTTACAGATGGTGTTATGTTTGCTTTGATGATTTTTTGAAATTTCATTGAATCCGTTCTTCCCTCTAACTGTGAAGTATTCCTTGTGCCATTAACTGTAACACAACTCCAAAGCATGACTGTTTTACCCCCATGCTTAATGGTTGGCAAGATGTTCCTATCCTTAAATTTTGCGCCCTTTTTTTCCACACATAGCTTTGGTCATTGTAGCCAAAAAGTTCTATTTGAATTTCAATGGTCCACAGCATCCAAAATGCTTCAAGCTTGTTTGGATTTTCTTTTGCATACTTCTGATGCCAAATATTATGAGTATGCACGAGAGGATACTCATCTGATGTCTTTTTTATGAAGGCCATATTTGTGCATGTGTCTCTTAAAAGTAGAACAATGTACCACAACTCCAGAGTATGCTAAATCTTCCTGGAGGTCTTTTTCAGTCAAGCGGGGTTCTTATTTGCTTTTCCAGAAATCCTATGAGCAGCTCTTACTGAAATTTTTCTTCCAGACATTATCTTGGCCTTCACTGTTCCTGTTAACTGCTATTTCTTAATTACATTTAAACTTGAAGAAAGGGAAACTTTAAAATGCTTTGCTATCTTCTTATAGCCTTCTCCTGCTTTGTGGGCATCAACCATTTTCATTTTCAGAATGTTAGACAGCTGCTTAGAAGAGCCAATGGCTGCTGATTTTTTGACACAATGTAAGAGGAGGCTGAGTTTCTATATAACTGTGAAATTTGCATGACCTGGCCTTTCCTACCAATGATAGTGAACAAGTTATAACTAACATGCCAACAGACTTGAAACATTGGTCTAAGTTATCTGAGCACACAATTCTCCATTGGTGCCCAAAGTTTTGCATCAGAACTAAAAAGAGGGGAAACAACAGCGCAAATACTGTCTTAGGCTGGGGTCACACTTGGCATGAGTTTTTTTAGTGACTTAAAAAAACTCATGCGTTTTTCCATGTCAGCATGAGTTTTTTAAGGTGTGTGATGGCAACCTGCGTTTTTGGATGCGTTTTTAAAACAGCACCAAAAAATAGTGCATGTACTATTTTTTGGTGCTGTTTTAAAAACGCATGCATTTTTTAGAAAACGCATGCATTTTTTTAACATGGGCCCCTATGGAAAACACATGCAAAAACACATGGTACATTAGTACCATTTAGTACCATCCAAAAACGCATGCGTTTTCCATAGGGGCCCATGTTAAAAAAATGCATGCGTTTTCTAAAAACGCATGTGTTTTTTTAACATGGGCTCCTATGGAAAATGCATGCGTTTTTGGATGGTAGTAATGTACCATGCATTTTTGCATGCGTTTTTGAATTCATCAAATCACATAATTGCAAAAACGCACACAAAAACGCATGGTACTGTCACACATGCATTTTTGCTATTAAAACATGCATTTTTGCTACTAGGGCATGCGTTTTTTAACATGGGGGCCTATGGGTGCGTTTTTACATGCGTTTTTGAAAACGCAGATCTCTAAAAACTCATGAATAAAATGCAAGTGTGACCCCAGCCTTATCCTTTTGGTATAGTGAGCAAGGAAAACTAATATCGCTGCTCATCTTGTAAGATTGTGAAACCCACAACCGGTGTATGCACGTGCTGAAGTTGCTGCTGAACCCACCACACTCCACAAAATCGCTGTGGCTGCAGTAATGATCTATTGAATAAGGAGACATGGTGTTTCCTGATGAAGGAGCATGGAAGCACTCCAAAACACGTAGTGGTTAAGGCACCATTCACTTTTACCTCATGGAGTTCTGACTCAGTTTATTATCATCATTGCTCACGGCACAAGAAGCACCGTTCACTTCGCCCCCCTGCACCTCCTCCCTCACCTCTCATCTCTGCCGACGACTTTGCCACCTTCTTCAAAGACAAAATTGACAAACTCAGACAAAGCTTCGACCCACACTCCCCTCGCCCCCATCCCACCTCCAGCCTATCCCCCCCACCCAAATGCAGTTTCACCCCCTTGACTGAGGACCACCTCTCCTCCCTTCTATCAAAATCACACCTCACCACCTGCGCCCTTGACCCACTCCCCTCCCATCTCATCCCTAACCTTACAACAGTCCTCATCCCGGCCCTGACACACCTCTTCAACATATCACTCAAATCCGGCACATTCCCCTCACCCTTCAAGCACGCCCTAATCACGCACATCCTAAAAAAAACATCCCTCGACCCTACAACAGTCTCCAACTATCGCCCAATATCTCTTCTCCCGTTTGCCTCAAAACTTCTTGAACAACACGTCTATTCCGAACTGTCCTCCCACCTCTCTTCCTATGCTCTCTTTGATCACCTTCAATCCGGCTTCCGACCGCACCACTCCACCGAAACAGCCCTAACCAAAGTCACTAATGACCTTCTGATCGCCAAGAGCAAACGACACTACTCCGTCCTCATCCTTCTCAACCTCTCTGCTGCCTTTGACACTGTTGACCACTCCCTCTTACTCCAAATCCTTGAATCTCTTGGCATTACTGACCTTGCCCTCTCCTGGATCTCCTCCTACCTGACGGACAGGACCTTCAGCGTCACCCACTCCCACACCACCTCCTCACCCCACCCCCTCTCCGTAGGTGTCCCCCACGGCTCGATCCTGGGACCACTACTCTTCTCTATTTACTCCCTCGGACTAGGCAACCTCATTAAGTCACATGGCCTCCAATACCATCTCTGTGCCGACGACACTCAACTCTATCTGTCTGGCCCCGACATCTCCTCTCTTCTATCCAAAATTCCTCACTGCCTATCCGCCATTGCATTCTTCTTTTCCACCCGCTTCCTCAAACTCAACATGGACAAGACAGAATTCATCGTCTTTCCCCCTCACAACCCTCCCCCCCTTCCTGAACTATCCATCACCGTCAACGACTGCACCCTCTCACCCGTCCCCCATGCCAAATGTCTCGGGGTAACCCTCGACTCCTCCCTCTCCTTCAAGCCCCATATCCAAGCCCTCGCCACTGCCTGCCGACTCCAACTAAAAAACATTGCCCGCATCCACTCCTTCCTTGACCACAACACAGCTAAGACACTTTTCCATGCCCTCATCATCTCCCGCCTGGACTAATGCAACCTCCTATTCACCGGCCTTCCTGCCTCCTCCCTTGCACCTCTCCACACCATCCTCAACTCTGCTGCTCGACTCATCCACCTATCTTCCCGCTACTCCCCTGCCTCCCCTCTCCGCCAAGCTCTCCACTGGCTCCCCATCCCCCAGCGATCTCGCTTCAAATCCCTAACCCTGGCATACAAGGCCATTCACAACCTGTCCCCTCCCTACATCTCCTACCTGGTCTCCGGCTACCTCCATTCGCGCAACTTGCGCTCCTCCCAAGAACTCCTCCTCTCAACCCCTCGCATCTCCACCTCCCATAACCACACACAAGACTTCTCTCGTGCTTCTGCCAGACTCTGGAACTCCCTCCCCCTTCACATCAGACACTCCCCGACCCTGGGAACCTTCAAGAAAAACCTGAAGACCCACCTCTTCCTACAAGCCTATAACACACACTGAGACTAGTGATGGGCGAATCCTAAATTACTCGGAATCGCTTGACTCTAGCGAGTCCGAGCACAGGACTCGCTACTCGTTGCGAGTCTAGCGAGTCCAATGTTAATGAATGGGGAAGCGAGTAATAGCGAGTAGTGTGAGATTTACAAATCGCAGATGTGTCTCGGAAGCTTCAGCCTGAAGCAATCCTAGTTTTGTCATTTATTTGCATTGGACTCGTTTACTTTGTAAGTAATCGCTGGGAAACTCGCACAGATAAGAGTCCTGTCTGCTCAGTGTGCTGGCTGCCAGCTCCAGGGTCCTAGAGCCCACCTGCTGCCTGATGTAGCAGAGCTGAGATTGTTCTCAGTCTGCTCATTCCCTGTGTACAGACATGAATGTCTGTGCACAGAGATGATGTAGCAGAGCTGAGATTGTTCTCAGTCTGCTCATTCCCTGTGCATAGACATCTATATCTATGCACAGAGGATGTAGCAGAGAGGACATCGCGTTTTGGACTGCATCGGACGGAAGAGGATTTTTTTAATTAAAGATGGAGTCCCTAATGGCTTTTTTTTTATTTCTAATAAAAAATTTTCTTTGTGTTGTGTTTTTTTTTAAAACAATTTAATAGAAATTCATGGCGGTCATGTCTAATATTGGCGTGACCACCATAAATTTCGGGCTTAGGGCCAGCTGATAATACAAAGCTGGCCCTAACCTCTTTATTACCCAGCGTGCCACCGCTACCAGGGCCGCTGGAAGAGCGGGGTTCAGCGCCAGAGGATGGCGCTTCAATGAACGCGCCATCTTCTGGGGCGGCTGCGGGCTGCAATTTGCAGCGGGGGGTGCCCAGAAAGCTTGGGCATCCCTGCGCTGCGGATTCCAGCCCCCAGCTGCTTAGCTGTACCTGGCTAGACATAGAAATTGCGCGGAGCCCCACGCATTTTTTTTAATTATTTCATGAAATTCTGAGATTCTGACTCTGACTCTGAGACTCTGACTCTGAGACTTTGACTCTGAAATTCATGAAATAATAAAAAAAAAATGCGTGGGGCTCCACGCAATTTCTATGTCTAGCCAGGTACAGCTAAGCAGCTGGGGGCTGGAATCCGCAGCGCAGGGATGCCCAAGCTTTCTGGGCACCCCCCGCTGCAAATTGCAGCCCGCAGCCGCCCCAGAAGATGGCGCGTTCATTGAAGCGCCATCCTCTGGTGCTGAACCCCGCTCTTCCAGCGGCCCTGGTGGCGGTAGCACGCTGGGTAATAAAGGGGTTAATACCAGCTTTGTTATACAAGCTGGTATTAAGCCCGAGATTCTTAATGTCAGGCCACGTTTGACCCAGCCACTAAGAATGTCCAATAAAGGGTTAAAAAAACACAACACAGAGAAAAAATTTTATTTGAAATAAAAAAAAAGCCATTAGGGACTCCATCTTTAATTAAAAAAATTCTCTTCCATCCGACGTAGTCCAAAACGCGATGTCCTCTCTGCTACATCCCCTGTGCATAGATAGATGTCTATGCACAGGGAATGAGCAGACTGAGAACAATCTCAGCACTGCTACATCATGTTTGTGAGCAGGCGGGCTCTAGGACCCTGGAGCTGGCAGCCTGCACACAGAGAAGACAGCTGGACTCGGCTCGCAATGTAACAGCAGTTACTTTGGGAGTTTCCCTGCTATCACCCGCCACAGTAGCCGAGTCTAATGCAAACAATGGCAATCCTAGTTTTGTCAGCGTTTTTGACAAAACTAAGATTGATATTGATTTGCATTGGACTCGTGCGAGTAATCACTGGGAAACTCGCAGAGTACCGAGTCCTGCGAGTCCCTTACTACTCGCCGAGTAACGAGTCCTAGCGAGTAGATTCGCCCATCCCTAACTGAGACCCTATCCACTGCACCATCTCACCTCTCCCCCTCTTACTGTATCCCTCCCCACCCCCTTTAGACTGTGAGCCCTCGCGGACAGGATCCCCGACCCTGTTGTACCCGTATGACTAACTGTGATATGTCATCGTTTGTCGTCGTTTGTGGTCGTCTTCGACCTCCTGTTTCTGTCTACCCTCTAAATTGTAAAGCGCCATGTATCCTAATGGCGCTATATAAATACCTGTTAATAATAATAATAATAATAATAATAATTTGGCATCAAAGTTATGCATTGGCCTATTTTCCTTTTTGAAATTTTTAAAATTTAAAAGATGAAATTATTTTTTTTCTAAAATACAGAGGTAATGTGTCTTTGTTAACTTTATGCATTTTAGAGATAATTATTTCTGGAACTAGCTTTACTGTTCATAATAACATTAATTTTTACAAGGGGTGCCCAAATGTTTGTATGCCACTGTATTATATTTCCACTCCTCTCCTTATGCCCATGTCACATGCGTCAATCTTGTGAACGATATCGCTTAAGTGATCTGCTTTTTTGATTGCTTAAGCGATATCGTTTATGCGTCACTGCGTGTAACCGAGCGATATTTCATTTAAAAATCGCTTGATTGTTTGATTGCAGATTTTTGAGCAGGAGCACAAACTAAGCAATAATCTTCTGAGCGATCTACAGCATTGAGCAGTGTGACGTCGCACTAACGATCTAGTGGACGATTTCGCCTATTCCTGACAATGGCTTTTGTAGAACGCCTGGGTTGTGCCCTTGATCGCTGGCGCGTTGCCAAATTTGAAAACACAATTGAGATCTATGCTTGTGACACCGCACAAGCGATATTGCGAAATTGTTCAAACAATCTCAATCACGTGACTTTTCTGACGATATTGTGATTGAAATTGAACCTTGTGACATGGCCATTAGTATTTTTTTAATTTGATCTTTTATTTACTCGCTATATAGATCTAGAGATCTTTGTCTTTTTATCTAATATTAATTTTAAATTTGATGGTCTTTTCTAAGTAGGCATTGCTCATAGGAAAATAATAAAGCGCAACAACAAAATTCAATAGTCCAAATTTAAGATGGTTTAGGCTCTAATACAAAAAATCTGGAACATTTTTCCCAAGGCTAAATACATTATTTACACTATAGTAATTTTTGCTTAAAATCAATCAAATACGTTAACAATGGAGGGAAAAATAATCTCCTTTAGAGTGGATTGAACCATGCATTGTGATTTTCCTTTTGAAAATTTCCATCCCTTTGTTTAGGCTGGAGTCACACTATGACTTTTCGAGGATCACATCACACTGTTTGGTCCAGCCAGCGGCTCTTCTGACCTGAGCATGTCAGCTTCATGTATTTCTATGCAGATCTCACGCTCAGGTCAGAAGAGCTGCTAGTCAATTCGGGCAATGCGATATGACCCTGACATGAGTTATGTGATAGAGTGACTCCTTAACTTAATGAATATTTGTCCACTACATTAACTATGTAAGGCCACTTTCAAATAGGCGTTTTTATGAAAATGCGGCAGAATTACTGCATCTTATGACTAACGGCCGCACTTGCGGCACATTTGCAGCAAACTAATGCATTGTCTATGGGGCTTGGGTTCAGGAGAGGCAAGTGCGGTTCTGCCAGTCGGGCAAAATTTTATGAATTTATCATTGCATTGGCTACTACATTTATTTTTGCACGAAAGTCTTAAATTACCCATACAGGTCCGGTTGATTTTTGCTGGCAACCCCCAGGGTACAGATAGGTGTGACCCTACAGGTGTTGTTATTACACACACCAGTCGTGACTATAAAAGTGTTTAGCTTTTTAAATTGTTTTTAATTCTGTGTTCTATGTACTTTCTGTATGGTGTCACCATTAAATTTATTAATAAAGTTTGCCCTTTTTTGAGTTCCCAGTGGTCAACACATCGTCTTTTCTTACTTGCTATCGGTTGTGGCAAATGCGGCATTTGCGGTCGCGAAAAAAAATGAGGCTGACCGCATTTTTTTAACGCCCGCAACTGCCGCAAGTGCCGGAACCGCACTTGCCGCATCTGACTGCAAGCCCCATTAACAATGCATGGGGCTTGCCGCAGGCGCGCTGCAAGTGCGGCTGTTAGGCAGAAGATCCGGCAGATGCAGTAATTCTGCCACATCTGCCGCATTTTCATAAAAACGCCTATGTGAAAGGGGCCTAAATATGGTTTAATAAGTATAATTTTTGTTACCTTTTTGCTGATGCTATTGTAACTACAACACAAAGCTGACATCCTAAAATGGTTCCATATATTATTTCTGTTTGTTACAAATTTGCATTGAAAAAAAATGAAATTACTAAGTGATATCATTATTTCATATGACTAGTAGTTTTCGTATTAATCGTTATTTCTGTGTGAAAAATAATAGTTATAGAGACATAATACTGTAGTGGGTAAGATAAATGTTTTATTCGTGAAAATTATCTGTGAGCCAGGTGACATTATTCCCTGGCTGTCAATTACTTCACATGTACTTAGATTGAAGTCCTTGAAGATTCACACTAATTGAAAGGGTCTGGGAAAGAATTTTTAAGATATGACTTTCAAATCACCTTTCAGTATTAAATATGCTTCTGCAAAATGCAGCTAATGTTAAGGTATAACTCAAAAATTATAGTGAAGGCAAATCTTGCCTAATAAGTGAGGGAAATTAATAAGGAACATATTTCTAAAAATACAAATTATTTTGTAACTGGTAAAGAAAAATTTATAAAATGCACAAAATGTATGTAAAATGTTAATGATACATTCTGTCTATTCACATGTATTTAAAAAATAAAAAATATTATTGTATTCTTAGTGGTCCCTCTAAATGAAATCATGTTCATGCACCCTATTAGGACATATGAGTCATAAAGGGGCCCCCACTTTTCTGTACGAGACAGTAGTGACTCCTTTATTTCCATGGCCACAATATTAGAAAAAATAGAGGAAATATGTGGAATCCAACATCACTGCTGTACATTCAATCGTATTCCAAAGAAATTGGTGAATGCATATTTCCTCTATTTTTTCTACTCTTGTTTTGGCCTGTGGATACTGCAGCAGCTGTTTGGAGCCTTTTATACTAGTTGTGTGTGACAAAACCCTCTAAGGATTCTTTCACATCAGCGGTTTTTGCCGATCACAGCAGATGCGGGGAAAAAAACGCATCTGCCGCGATTAACGCATAACCGCTGCACTTGAGGCACAGTTGCGGCAAGCCCCATGCAATGTCTATGGGGCTTGCGGTAAGTGTGCGGCAGGTGCGGCAAGTGCGGTTTCGGCACTTGCGTCAGGTGCGGCCGCAAAAAAAAATGCGGTCAGCCGCGTTTTTTTTGTGGCCGCACCTGCCGCAAGTGCCGATACCGCACTTGCCGCACCTGCCGCAAACCCGCATAGACATTGCATGGGGCTTGCCGCAACTGTGCCGCAAGAGCAGCGGTTATGCGTTAATCGCGGCAGATGCGTTTTTTTCACCGCATCTGCCGCGATCGCCGAAGACCGCTGATGCGAAAGTACCCTTAGTTGAACAGTTTCTCTTCACCTTACCTGTCACTGTTTTTATCAGATATAATTCTATTACACTTCTATCCCACAATTATTGATTCGATGGCCACAAAGTAACATCACGCAATCCCGTGTAGTGGAACTCTATAAGTGGCTATTGCTTTAAAAGGAAAGAAAAGTTGAATACGAAAGGTTTTTAATACCTTCAAAATTACGAGATTTTTCCTTCATAACCACTTTTGATTGTTCCTTCCCATCTCCAATTATTTAAACTTTTTCTCCTTTATTTCTGTAATGTTATCTTAAACTTTATTTATTTTTTACTTTACAAAGGATGCTTCAACTTGAAATTGATTTGATAAACTTGACTTAAATATTGTAGTACACTACTGATCTCCTATTTCCCTTGTCAGTCCTTGGCTGATCTTCAAAAGAACATGAAGCCTTTAGCTGGACTTTGATCACCATATCAACCTATTGGCTTCCCACTGTTTTTTGTGTGTTTCCATGACCACTGTAACATTTGTGGCACTTTTGTCTTTTACTATACAAACCTGATTAATAATACACTCATGAGGAACCTGTGGAAATTCATACTGAACTTGAAAGGAATATGTAAACTTGGAAAATGTTAAATACCTGCAGACTAAAACTATATCTGCAGGTAAATAACTTTATATTGATGTCTGGCCACCTTATTGCAATGTAATCTCTGAGAAAGAATTAGCTTATTTTGTCCAAGGAGCCAAGAGCTTTCCGTAATGGTAGCCTGTAGAGATGAGCTAATCCTAAATTTATAGTTTGGCATTCATACCAAACAACAGACTTTACAAAAAAACAAGTGTTTGAGTTTAGCGTTTGGGTACATTACTTATGAAAACCACTGGAGCTAGTATATATTTGGGAAGGCTTGGTGCTCGGTCCAGTGCGAGCCGCTTGCAGCATTTCAATTTCTTGCACTTGGGAAAAATTAATAATATCAGATATAGTGTTTGCAAAAATAAATTTTAAAACCACATGCACCATCCCCTGGAAGAACTTTGTTTATGGCTGTCAGTATGTGGGTGTAGAGCTGAAGTGCCCAATCACTGACTACCAGAGAGGTTTGGGCAAGTTATGGTCCAGAAAATAACTTTATCTAATGTCCAGCTGGATTGATAGACCCAAACTTCCATGGGTCTGTTCATCTCTAGTGGTGCTCACTACTGAATTGAATGCTTACATATACCACTCACAGAACTGCTCCCCATACTGTAAGCAATGGCTGTAAGCTTGCTCAGGAAGATTGACTGCCATCCCTGCAGTACAATTGTGCAAAGCAAGCTGTCAATCAGGCAATGGGACCTGTTTACAGTTGCCACTCACAGTATACTGAGTGAAGCTGTGAGCAGTGTATGTAGTTACTCCACGCATGCACTGAAAGTTTGTGGCTCCAGGAAGGATATAAGTCAATTTTTCTATCAGAATCAGCACTTTTAATAATAAGGCAGCAAGCCAACATTGTAATAGTTTTTCATCGAACAATAACCCTATATACTGTATGCAGGTAGAAAAAAAATCTCTAGGGTGACAGATTCCCTTTAAAAGTTAAATAGACTCATACCAGTAACTTCATATAATATTTATGCATTTATGATATAGTTAAATTCGTAGAATTTTTCTCATTATCCATTTATTTGTGTGTAGAAGCCTCAAATTATCTCTAAATAACACTGATTTTAAAAGCATTTTATAAGTAGGAGTAAAAAAAAATAAATTGGAAAGGAGCATTAACATAACCTACTACTTAACATTTGCAATATAGGGAGGAAACCATAAATAATAAATACACTAAAATATTACTACCTTATCATCAAATCTGAAGAAATGACCTTTAAATGTAAATCCATATGAACAGAAAACCTCTCCATGCTGCTGGATTTAAAAGCAAGTATATTACAGTCTCAAAGCATTAACCATCTAATAATATTTAAATTTATGTATAGTTAAAAAAAAACATAATGCATAAAACGCTCAGCTTTTATTTATGTTTCCAGCTATATCCTGTGGAATTGCTCAGCCACCTGGAAATGGCACAGTGTCTGGAAATGAGTTTACTTTAGGAAGCAAAGTGATATATGAATGTAATGAAGGCTACAGATTACAATCTAGTCAACAATCAACAGCAGTATGTCAAGAAGATGGATCATGGAGTAATACAGGCAAACCACCTGTTTGTCAGCGTGAGTATAATGGAATGATATTTTTTTCAACATTCAAATAGCTTGTCATGTCATTGAATCAGATTTCAACTGAAATGATGGCAAAGAAGCTAGTCAATCCATAGCGGAACACTGCTCCCTACGTAATAAGAATTGTACTTGTCAGGTATGTTTAAAATAATTAATATGGAATACATTAAGGGGTATATGGAATAAAAGTTTGCATACCCATCTTGGATTCTTATTCATTTGTTCTCAGAGGTAATAGTACATGCCATAATGTATGAAAGTACCGATCAGACCTCTACATTTTGGTAGAGCAGTGTCCTGAGATAGCTATTGTGCTTGGCTTTGGTGGCTGTAAGGGCCACATCACACCAGGTGACGTTGCCGGAGATGTCGGCGGCGACGGGCGGGATCGCACACGTTTTTGGCGCCCGCCAGCATCGCCGTTGCATGTTTGCATGCGGCGACACCTCCGGTGATGCACAGGCGATTGCACAGGCAGCATCGCCGCTGGGGTGTCTAAAAACCCCAGTGGTGATGCCATAACATGGGAGCCTATGGCTCCCATCACCTGTGAGATCGCCGGTCGGCGTGTTACATGGGGCGATGTGTACACATCGCCCCAGAGTGCTCGCCTGGTTTCTCAGCGCTGCTGTGAAACCAGGTGACCACTCAAATGCATCACCCTCGCATTTAATTGCTGATGTCAATCACTGACAGTGACATTTAAGCAACTTGTTTGGCCATGCAGGTGCCTAAACTGTTTTTAACTTCTCCTTCACTCATACGTTATGGCTTGGAGTAGAAAACCTCAGCTTCACACCATGGTTTTTCAGGTGCGGGGCTGTCTGGTGTGATTCGGACAGCCCTGGATCTGATTTTGCCCCTATTATATCACTATGGTGCCGAATGGGGCTGGATGGCAGTTATTTGCCATCCGGTTCAGTGTCTGTCCAGCAGGATCCGGTTGTTTTCGTTTTTTGCCCCGGACACAAAATCGGAACTTGCAGCATTTTTTGGTTCAGGGCAAAATTCAAACAAAACCGGATCCGGGGAGATCCGGCGCCCATAAAATGGGGGTCTATGGGCACCAGATCGTGTCAGATCCAGCAGAAAATCATGCTGGTTCCTGGATGCCGGGTGCTAAAAAAGCGGCAGCTGTCAAAAGCAGCTGCCGCTGAATTTCCGCACCTGGAGAACTACACGGCTGAAATATAAGCACCATGTCCAGCTTCCGTGCAGGCCGCTGTGCTGATATTTCAACATTAGAAAGCGGCACAGATGATTCCGGCACAAAACAGGATCGGATAGCATATTTGCCCTCCGGTTCTGTTTGTCTGGGGCTTTCAGGTTGTGTCCGGTGCATCCTGCAAAACACCAGGCAGAACCTGACAGGGAAAAATCATGGGCTGAAGCTACCCTTAAAGTCAAGTTTAAAAAAAAATAATTCCTCATCTTGCTTGTCTCATGTAAAGCTAAAGCTGCTTTCACATCAGCGTTTTCTGCCAATTGTGGCAGATCTGGCAGTTTTGCCGGATCTGCTGTGTATTGGCTCACTTGTGGCAAGCCTAATGTAAGGTGCAGTAAGTGCTGTTTTGCCTCACCTGACGGAAAGTCCCATAGGGAATCAGCTGAGCTTTCCGCAAGTGAGCCATTACGCGGTAGATCACGGCAGATGAGGCAAACCTGTCAGATGTGCTGCAAATTTCAAAAATCGCTGATGTGAAAGGTGCCTAAACCCTTTATTTTTAACATCATATAGTAAAATTAGATTAGCTTCATATTTTTCTTCCAATTGAAAATGCTAAATTTTGCTTATTATAATTTGTAGAAAAAGACATGCTATTACAATCCCTGATTATTTTCGCCGATATGATTGATCAAATTCACTAAATTCTGTGTTCCTACTGGGATTGCAATACTGTAAAAAACTGGCAAGCCTTCAAAAGAGGTATTTATCATAGTTATTTTCTGAGGCTTCAGTGATCAGAGCCTTACAGAAAGGAGAGACAATTACAAGGCCTTGACAGTTTAATTTACTTTTTACTTTTAAAGGGAGGGTTAAGCGGAGGATTTGAACATTTATATTGATTAAAGGCTCTATATGATGATAGTATCTTGGGAACTCCTAATTAATAGATCTTAGGTTCTTCTTCTGGTTTACACAAACATGACATTGTATTGTTCTGCAGCCATAGTCTCAAGGATTTGTTGTAATGATTTGAACTAGTTGGAAGATTTATGTGACTTATGGCTCTACTCTATAGTGCTTTCAATTAATGTCAAGTGGTTGTGAAGTTAAACCCCAGTATGTTTACCTGAACAGAATATAACTGTCTATATTAAAAAGCTTTAGGACTATGAGTAGTGTTAATTTAAATATAATATTGACCTAATACTAGCTTTTTAGTAATTTTTGTTTTCATTAAAGTGGATTTTCTTTAGGAAGCTATAGGGTCTCACCCATTGACTAGAATAGATGTGCGCCAGCCAAGATACGCTGCCAGTCACAGCAAAAAACATTTTTCATGCCAGCTCAGCATGAGAAAGAAAATGCTAGTAGGCATTGCCCAATAGAACAACATTGGAGCCAGTGCTATCCAATAAAGGTGAATAGCCCTCGTCCAAATTATATGCAACCTGTACGTTAATGTGAGCAAACCCTTAAATGGGTGGCTTGCCACTCAAAATGAATTTTCTAACAATCTATTTTTACTCCTAACCACTTTTGTAATAATATTTATTATTTAATTCCCTACACTTCTCCCCTAATTTCTGAAGGCTTTGTTTTTACTGTACTTCCTGTAACATTTCTTTTGATAGGCATCTCAAACATAACATCACAGGAGCGGATTCTGCAGTTATTCCCAAAGCATCCATCTTCCCTCCTGGAACAGGACATCACTAGTAGGCAGCGATTTACTAGTCTCTTGCATTGCTGCAGCCTCCAAGGATGTCCTGGATTGTGGATGATAGATGATGTGGCCATGTTTAATGGAGCGCTGGCATGATGCTTCTTTCTCTGCTCCTGCTGAGAAAGATGTCAGCTGGGGCAGTGATAGATGCCTTGAGTGACACCAGCGCTGCTCCAAAGCGTTTAGCATGCCCTTAAATGAAGAGTCATCAGCACTGATGTCACTTACTTCCACTAGCACTGACCTCAAACAAATCATCATCAGGAAAGGCGATGGTGTCTCTCACTACTTCTACCACTGTCCCTTTAAGATACTTTGTTTGAGGGCAGTGCTAGAGTGCTAGAAGCAGTAAGTTACATGAGTGCTAATGACAATTCATTTGAGGATTGTGCTGAAGCCTGTGATAGAGGCGATGTCATCCTTTAATGCATCTACCAGCCCCAGCCAATGTCTTTCACAAAAGCAACAGAGAGAAGCATCATGTCGGCACTGCAGTAAACATGGCCTCATTGTCCATCATCCAACATTTACGACACTCTCAGAGGGGACACGATGCCATGAACTAGTAAGTATCTGCATCACTAGGTCCCCAGTTCTAGGAGGGGAGATGGACGCACATTTGAGATCCCTTTCAAACCAAACGTCACAGGAAGAACAGTGAAAAAAAATTAGATAGATTGGGGAGACGTGTATGAAATTATATAATGAGGATAATTACAAAAGTGGTTAGGAGGTAAGGATAGAAAGTTAGTAAATACTTTTAAGGTGTCAGATCACCCCTTTAAGGAAATGTTATGGAAAATATGAGCGTAGAAAATAATATTTGAATAGGTTAATATAATGCAAAGAAGAATGCATCAATATCCTTCTTTAAAGGAAATAGAGGAACATTTTTGCATAACAACACTTAATGTGTTATTATATATGCAAGGCAAATTCTTCATAGAACACTTTAAATATTAATATAATAAAGTTCCAGTACTGCATAGCTTAAAACTACTGATGTCAGTAATTGTTTGCAAATAAGCAGGGAGTAGAGAAGAGCAAACCTGTACATGGCCTGTTCAGGGCTGGAGTTCAGGTGAATTCCATCATCTAAATACTGGAGCTGGGACCGCTGTGCTCCTGTACACTGGATGGTCAGGTCAGTTTGAGCCGCTGGAAGTGCGGAATTGGTTTGTACTAGGCTTAAATCCAGCGTTATCATCTGTAATGTGGTTTGAATTAAATAGCTAAAAACCGTGCCCTTACACCACTTGAAGTCCTTTGCTTATGCCTGACTGTATGTGGGCAGAGAGTCAAACAGGCAATCAGTGGCTTCCGAGGGCATTCGGGGTCATGTGCAAGCCCCGAACGGCAGCACTCAAAACCAAACATCCAGACGTTTGCTCAACTCTAGCAGGGAGCACTAAGGCTACGTTCACACATTTGCGTATTTTGTTGCACTTTTTGCAGCGTTTTTTGGCTACGCAAAAAAGTACAACAAAATACGCTGGGGCTTTCACACACTGCACTTTCTATATCCCAGAAAGCGCAGGTGATGTCACAGAGGGGAGGAAGAAGTCTGCTTCCTCCTCCCCTCTGTGACATCTGTGACCGCCCATTAGATTTCGCAGTGTATTAATATACACTGCGAAATCTAAATTAAACAAAGCCAAATGTATGTAAAATAAAAAAGAATCACATACTTACTTCTCCGATGATTTTTCCCGGTGTCTGGTGCCGAAGACAGGCGATGTGTGTCCTGTAGGAGCCTGTCGTGATGTCAGAGGGGGCGTTCCTGGTGCTGATTGGACGCTCGCGGAAATGTGATATGTATCACATGACCGCGAGCGGCCAATCAGCGCCGAGAACGCCCCCTGAGATCACGGCAGGTCTTGGCAGTACTACACATCGCCTGGCCTCGGCACCAGACACCGGGAAAAGGTGTCGAACAGGTAAGTATGTGATTCTTTTTTATTTTACATACATTTGTTTAATTTAGATTTCGCAGTGTATATTAATACACTGCAAAATCTAATGGGGCTGTCACAGCTGTCACAGAGGGGAGGAGGTAGCAGGATTCTTCCTCCCCTCTGTGATGTTAGAGGGAGAAAACGCAGGAGCTCCTGCGTAAAGAATTGACATCTCAATTCTTTACGCAACTGCGCTTTCTGCCATAAAAAGCACTGCGTATATTTGCGCAGTGTCTGCATGGCAAAGTGAATTTCCCATTCACTTTGCTGGCAGACACAAAACACATTGCGTATTTTGGAAAGCGCGCGTAAAAAAGCGCTCCAAAATACGCAATGTGTGAACGCAGCCTAAAGCTGTAATTTTTTTTCAGGCGATAAATATTTTGTAATATTTTGCAGTATGCTCACAATGAGTGTTTAACACTGTATATCTTTACTGCATCAAAATTGCAGCATCTTACAGTTTCATCAAAGTGGATTGGATTTATACAAATCTCATGCCCACTGTAAATCTTTTTTATTTAGTATAAATTGGCTTGTAGTGTGGGATTCAAATCTGCAATGTCTCTTGCGGCTATGCTGAGTTTTCTGTGTAGATGTTCTTCATACTTTTGCATTGGATGCAGAAAACCTGCTGGCAAAAAACGCATAAGCATTATTACTAGGTTTCTGCTGCAGAAATGCATTAAAAATTCATGTAATCCACACATAAGTATAAGGCCTCCTTTACATCATGTTTTTTGCACATCCGTGATTATCCTTGAATTTCAAGGGTCACACGGACAGGCATGGATCTGTGCCAACAGATGCCACTGATACCCACATATCCGTGTTTTCCATGGGTCCATCAAGAGTTAGTAGAGATAGGGCTGTACCTTGCTTCTGAGCATGCGCAGTACAGCAAATCGGATCCATTTTACGGATCTGATTTTTTGACGGATCTGTTTTGACCCCACGCCATAGAGCTCCATGTTATTTGAAACAGACAACAACTGATCCGTTTCTGTCCAATTCTGTCTAAGGGAGGCCAAAATAAGAGCAGGCTCCGATTTTGGGGACAGGAAAAAATCTGACACCAACGGATCCATCACAAAACTGACACAACCAATCCGTGCACATCCTTGCCCATAGGGATTCATGGAGACCAAATCAGATCCGTGTCTATCGGTTATACAATGGATAGACATGGATCCACAAAAAACGTGATGTGAAGGGGGCCTAACAAGAAAGTTTTGTTAAAGCAAAATAGAAAAAAGTATCAAAAGCAAAACAGCTTTATTTAAAACATGACAAAACAAGAAAGGACAAAAAAACGCAACAAAAACACATGTGAAAAAAATGCAAGTAACTTAAATTACATAAATAGATGTAAAAATTGTGCCAATATCAAATAGTCACCAAAAGGTCATTGTGGGAACATAGCCTTGTGCTATTTTATCCAATTAGGCATCTAGAAAAAGAAGACTTTCATGTCATTAAACCACTCTTTGAATTTAAACTACACAAGCTAAAAGCTAAAAAACAAGTTAAAGGGATCCTGTCACCCCCAAAACACCTGGGGGCTGTATGACGCGATTTGCGTCATTTCCGGCGCCGGGTGACGTATTTACACCCGCGCCGCTGTTAGCTTCAAGTCCCGCACTGCGCATGCGCATGCGCATGTACAGTACGGGGCTTGAAGCTCTAACAGCGGCGCGGGTGTACATACGTCACCCGGCGCTGGAAATTACGGGAATCGCGTCATACAGCCCCCACACTGATGCCCGGACGGAATGGGAGAGTGGGGAGGTGCGCAGGGAGGCGCGCATTTGAATCTATGATGAAGATCACGCCTATTCAGGCGTGATATGATGAAGAGGGGCAGCCTGGCTGAGTGACTATGAATACCATAGTCACTCATTATCATCAGTAATGAGGTACTTTTAAAACGTTTATATTCAGTTTTACTATATGCATTTAGGAGCTAAAAGGAGTGTAGGGTAAGTGTTAATATGCTCTAGGGACAGCTTTTAATAGTTAGGAGGTGTTTTGGGGGAGACAGGATCCCTTTAACTAAACTAATCTTCCATATAAAATGTAAAGAGAATATGTGAATTGATCTTATTAAAATAATGAGAAAAAAATATAACATAGAATATTGAAATTATTACAATTTAGAAATTACTGAAAAAAATCTGACTGTGTCATTTTTCAGCTATGATTTTATGTGGTTTAGATGTTTTATGGTGGGTTTACACGCCACGATATCGTTTCGATATCGCAACTCAATGGCGCGGGAGCGCGCAATTAGTGCACGTTTCACCCGCCTCGCATTGACTGTTTAGACGCTGCGATATCGTAATACAACGTCCGTGCGATGTCTCCGCCTCCCAATCCAGGATCGCATAGTTAACATGGGAGTGAATGGGTGACGTATCAAATCGCATCGTAATTGGGTGTTTACACAGCACGATCTGGCTTCAATCGCTATGCAATATCGGGGCATTGAATAGCACGCTCATTCGATCCCCGATATCGCATTGACATCGTTCCTGCATCGCATTGGACGTTCACACCATACAACGCAGGCACGATATCGGGTCCAACGATTGAACCACGTGACTTTTGATTGAAATTGTACTGCGATATCGCGACGTGTAAACCCGCCATTAGAGAAATGTAATTTAAATATCACCAGGTGTACTGAAGAAGCATTTTGTGGATTCAAGGACTGAATTAGCCTGATAATGGGTCCTGAATTGATTTGTACATAGGCAGAGTGTTGGTATGTGTCTGCTGTTGCCTGGGGAGGATAAGCAACATGGGTTTGTTTCTGTTACAAATAATCTACTGACTCTCTGGCTTGGCTTTTTGAATAAAGTGTTCCTTTCATGCCTTTTGTGCGCAGTTCTTTCAAATGCTGATATGCTGACTCATGCATTGGCATTCATTTACTTGAACATTCTCCTTCAGCTGTGGAATTAATCACCTAGTTTCCATCAACATTAGAACTGCATATTCATGCATAAAATAGAAATGCATTAATATTATTTTTATGTTTTCTTAAATATTTTTCAGATATTGAAACTATTAAAAGCATGTTTTTTGTCTTGTTTTTTTTCTCTTTCACAGAGCGGTATTGCATGCTATAATACAGAGGCATTTTGCTCTAAAACTAAAGGGTCTTAAATATAAAACTATGTATCTATAACTATATATTATCTATTATGAAATAGTGACAGATAGGTGGATGGGGATTTTTATATTTCACCAATTCTCTCATATTCATACTAAGCTACAAGAAGCAGAATAATTCTAGCAAAGTACTATTTGATCATCCGATCATCAGTAAATACCTTCAGGGCTTTTTTTTTTCTAAGGGTGCATACTCACTCCCCGAAATAGCCACGTTTTGGATGCAGCAAATTGCTGCTGCATCCAAAACTCTCTGTTTTGCAGTACAAGTGACTCGCTCTGTGGGGACCGTGGGGTACTCGGTGCCGGGCCTGTCTATGTGCTTAGGCAATGTCACGGTGGCGTGGCTCGGTCCGTGGCCCCCTGCAAGTAGTCAATAAAAAGGGGGTTGAGGTTTTTTTGGGGGAAGTGATGAGGGAAGGTGTCCTTAGGAAGAGAATCACTGGACTTCGGGATTATTGTTCAAGTGAAGCCACCAGTGGGTAGCGGCTAGTGATGGTTGCCGCTGCTACACAGTTCCTCTGGGGTTGGTGACAAGGCAGCTTTTTTGAAAAGTCCTCCACAGGTAGGGCTGACCCAAGGGCAGCAAATGTTACTGAGTGAGTTGGTGCTAATGTTAGAGTGCAGGGTTGATGGAGCAGCATAAAAGTTCACACACACAGCAGGGTGCAGTCTCAAGATGTTTTCTCACAGCTTTGTTGTTCCCGGTTACAGCAGTCCTCACTATTGCAACAATCTGTGGAGTGAATGAACTAAAAATGAGAAGCCTACCAATTATTGATGAATGTCTTAATATAGTATAAATAGAAAAGCTTTATGCAAAGAAGTGAAAACTGTAAGGAGAATGGCTTCCACTGTATTATTTAGCAACATTTCATCTGGTTTGGACTACATTTGCATTTATATGTCAAAAACTTGGCCCAAAAATTGAATTTTGGTAAGTTTATTGAGCAGCAAGTTGGTTGAAGGACAGAATTGTAACATAACATTTCGGCCCTCTGGCCTTCTTAAATTGCTAACATAACAAACAGAAAACAGAGTATATGATCAATTCTCATAGTACTATGAAATAAACCAACAGGAGTAATAATTAACATAACACTGGTACGTACCAACACCATCAATTCTTGTCTCTGTGCTGCTGACTTTTTGTATAAGGCAGCAAAGACTTTCACATAAGCTGTATGAAGAAAACAGAAAGGCATTTCTAATCAGGAAGAATGTATACAGCCAAGGTATATAAATTAGTATATAACAAGATATGGTCAGAGAAGGTGAGGTCAGAAGCCACATTGTTAACATTATTCTGCAGTACAATATAAGGAAACATCAAAATAAATAAAAGAGTCATAAGGTAATCACTCACCAGTATAGGGCACTATGATAGTACGTACCGTAGCGCTAGAGAATAGGCGTAACACTAGAAAGAATCTGCGGCGTCTTATAGCCGGAAACCCGGAAATGCGGGCCCTGTCATATGATGCTACATTCTCATGATGCCAGCACATGCGCTGTTAAGTGTTGTTTACCATTGCCTAGACAGCAGATCATGTGATGTAGTCACATGATTGTATTACCCTACTGATTTAATCAGTAGGGAATGTAAGATTGTCTCCGATCCTCTTTTGTGTAAAACTCGAGAACTTGAAATGTGTGGGTGATTTTCTGAGAGGGGCTATCGTGCACGATTACTATATTCCCAGGTTTCTAATTTGGTATAAAGTAGAGGAGTGGGTAACAGAATTCCATTGGTTCACACTTTCCATCCATTTGTATATAAACTACATAGTTTTATCCGTACATTTTTGGGCATATTACGGACAGGTTATCCCTCCGTACCAGAGTTTCAAAATAATTTCTCCTATGTTTCAGGAGGGCATAGAATTTAAAAGATATTCTGGTCAGAGCCGATATTGGTTCAGTTTCCAAAGTTTCCCGACAGACCTTTTTATATGGTAGAAAATGGGGTACGTTCCCTTGTTTAAATTGCTTACAGTGCAACAATGTACAAAAGGGAGATAAGATTTACCACCCCCATATGGGTCAAGAAAGTCAAATAAGAGGTTTCTTTACATGCCATTCGACTAATGTTGTGTATGCCATTAAGTGTCCATATGGACTTGTTTATGTGGACGAGACAACACAGCACATACGGGATAGAATTTCCCAACATAAATCTAACATTAGGTGTGAGAAAAAAGCATTACCTTTACCCTATCACTTTCTATCGGCTGGTCATAGGGTTTCACAACTCAAATATCAAGTACTTTATATAAGTTTCCGTACCACAAATTTACAAATTAAAAAAACAGACTATAAAAGAATATACCAAACTAAAAAAGAATCTGCATTAAATTTTAGTTTTAATTAGCAAGAACTATTTTTTTTTACATTTTTTTAATACTAAAAAACAATGTTTTGCAAGTTGTTAGAAAACATGAGAATACAAACCATCAGGTCCAGGTGCTTTATACACGTTAATCTTTTCTAATCCGATTTAAGCCTTACTTTATTCACCCAGGGTGAGTTATTTTTTTATGAAGCCATGAGCTGTGTTATAAAACATATCCCAGCAGTATGTTATTTTTGCAAGCACAGACAAGAAAAATGCATTTAATAGCTCTGCTTTTTCTGACCAAATGACCTTTTGTATTGTCTGTGGGACCAACATGTTCAGTAGTTGCTTTTTATACCTAAAGATTTTTGGGGGATTAATTTTAACAATCTTGTCTTTAACAATTTGCTTTTCATTTAATATTTCTTATTAGTACGGTAACTTTCAGGATAACTCAAATTGAATTGACTTTTTTCTTTATAGTTGAAGTCCCTCTGTTCCCCACAGGTATAATCAGCCCATTATATTGGCTTTAAATTCTTCCAAATGGTCTTGGCTTTTCTTCGGTGTCCTTAAAATACTTTTATTTAAAGGAAAAGGGCACCTTTGAGCACATATTGTAGACTAGAAATAAAAAATGTTTGATTGGGTTTCTTTAAAAGTTTAGCATTGTTTGATATTTACAGGCTCTTTATTCATTGGTTACGCAATATGATGCTAAATATGATTAATAAGAACCCATCAATCAGCCCCCAGAGTCTTAACTTTTATCTCTAACTGTTGTAAACTCTTTTTATGACTTCAAGATTCAGCTCAACTTTCATGTGGTTCGAAAATCATAACTTTGCAAATTGCAAACTGGCCTTTCAGAATTATTTGCCTGACGTATAATTAGATAACTCATTTGGTAGCCGGCAATAGACAGTTTAACACAGAGATCATAGAAGGCAAACAGTGTTAATGGTTTTTTGTAAAATCCAATTTTAAAAATGATTATTATCCCAAAATAAATGCTTTTAATTTAAAAAAAAAAAAGCTCTTGAAATAACCATATCCTTTAAAATGGTTGTCCACAACTAGGACAACTCCTTCCTATTCCACATGTCTCCCCCAGGTAAAAAAAAAGGCCTATAGTCCTCCCATGCTGGCATCATTCCAGAGGTGTCAGTAATGCAGCTCTGGGGCTCACATGACATTGCCGACTTCTGTCTTCCTGCCTTTGGATCAAATGAGTTAGTCAACAGGAAGTGATGCTCTGGCTGCCTCTCACTTCTGGTTGATTGCTCATAATAAGCATGAGTGAAACAAACAACTTCTGGCTGCATCACGCAGTGGTCTGCTTTGCTTTGGCTGGTTATCAAAAATAGAGGGATCCCACACATATAATTACAATATTAAAATAAATAATTTAAAAACTGGGGGCTGGTATTATCAGGGTGGGAAGGGCCATGGATATTTGGCCCCTCTCAGACTAAAAATAGCAGTCTATGGCCACCCCAAAAAAGGTGAATCCATTAAACTTGCCATTTTAGAGGCTTTATCCTGCTCTCCCAGTTGCACTGGTGCATTAGCAATTGGGGTAATGGTTAATGGTGTTGATGTCAGCTGTTAATTGTCAGTTGGCATGAAGCACAGAGACACACTTCATTAATAACCTGGCAAGTGAATGGTTAAAAAACACACACACGGGAAAAAGTACTTTATTTGTATAAATACCCCATTACACTATCGCTTGTTCATCAATTTGGAAAAAAAAGTTTCCATGAAGCTCTGATGTAATCGACGATTTAAATGTAGCTGCAGCAATTTTGAATAGCATTAAAGTACAGATATTCACAGGGGCAGGGCACTAACTAACAACTCCCAACTGCTGGCTAATAATTGTGCTCAGTGAGACCCAGCAGCTCTGATGATTATTATCATTGTACTTGACATCTATGAACAGCTGTACTTTACTGTTATTTACAGTTTCCAAGGCAGCATTTGGAGATTGTAGATTATGTTGGAGCTTCATGAGATTTTTTTTCATAAATTGATGAACGAGGAAATGTGTTGTTGAGTCCTTATTCAAGTAAAGTATTTTCTCCCGTGTGTGGTTTTAGCCATTCACTTGCCAGGTTAGAAATGGGGGTGGCTCATAGACCCCCTATCCTTTACTAACCTCTGGGCTTGATGCCAGCTGACAATTCACAATTGTATTTTTTGTAATTTGCAGTATACAGGAGCAAGGCAGTAGCAATGCAGTGACATGACAACAGTCTGCTCAACTAATCATATGCTAAATAGTTGCAAGTCAAATTTATGTCTGAGATAGCCAGGATGATTGACTATAAAATGAAGGTAGTCTCATACTCAAAGCTGTACTGCATGATGAGATAGGAAGCCTTCAAGATAAAAGTTCAGCATTGTTACCCTTTTGTTTGTCAGTGTATGTCACTAAAGGGTTTGATGCTTCAAGCTTGTTTACTATTAATGGTTTTATAAATATATCTCCCCATATAACTTTTTAATAACCTGTTGTATAGCCCACATGTTTTATTTATTATAGCTGCTGAAGAAAATGAATTATCTCTCTGTATATGTCACAAAATGTGCACTTATAGCGGCCACATTTAAAGAAGCCCATTGTATTAACCATGTCTCTTATCTACTATTATCTCCGTTGACATAAAGACTTGGGGTCAATAATAGATCCCAATGCAGGAGCCTTCTTGTGCACAAAATTAACTTGTTCTTCAAGAATTATTTTTAACCCTTTCCCGACCCTTGACGTAATACAACATCATGGGTCGGGTCCCAGTGTTTGATGTGAGCTCTGCTGCAGCGCTCACATCAAACACCCGACATCGTTGCTGATCTCATCAGCTGAGATGTCGGGCTTATAGCACTGATCGGATTCGAAATCCGATCGGTGCTATTAACCCATTGGATTCCGCTTTCATTCACTGACAGCGAGATCCAAAACTCCCGCAGCGGGGATGGCGCTGTTCCCTACCTGCACCAGAGATTCCACGATAATATCGCGAGATCTCTGGTCTTCACTTGACAGCCTGGAGTCCTGCCGAGACCCCAGAAGCTATCACTGATCACAGGCTGTGAGTGGTTGGAAAGCACTGCCAGCCATTCACAGTGCAAATTTGTGACAGGTCCCGATGTACTGCAGCACATGTGTTTTTAACAAGGCCAGCCATTGTGTAATAGTGGCACAGCAGGTGCAGGCCCATAAGGTTGCGACCCTTACTGTTAGGCAGGTAATCTACAAGATAGTACATACAGTTTATTACCATTTTCTTGCATTGTAGCTATTTTTATTAATGTAATGCTCATTAGTGATGAGCGAGTACTAAAATGCTCGGGTGCTCGAAGCTCGGGCCGAGCATCCCGAGATACTCGTGTACTCGGCCTGAGTACCGAGCCCAATGTTATCCTATGGGAAACCCGAGTATTTTTATGAAATGACTGCCGGCAGCATGTAGAAACCCTAAAAATGTCACAAAAGTCTCAGAAGAGTGCTCAAATGACATGGCAACACCATGGGGAAGACCCCTGGAAGCATTTCTCACTCAAAAGTCAAAGCTGTGAACAATGTTGTCCGAGTTTCACGCCAATTTTACGGAGTCACCAGAAAACCTTCCAAAATGACACCAAAATGAATATTTAGGGTGGAAATGTTAAGGGTACATACCCAATAGTGAGATACAGTTGGTGTATGTTACTTTTTGTGATTACATGAAAGATTTTACGTGAAAACATTGTGCGGCACTCCGATGACCCTGAGAAGAGACGTACATGAAGCCCTGTCTTGACATAATGTGCCCATTTTGAGGAACTGGGTCTATTGTAGTATTTTCCTTTGCCAGGGCAGTCCAAAATTGGGAGGTTCACCAATGCTCCTGGATAGAGACGTGCAGGAGGGCCTGTAAACCTGAAGTGGGTGTATTGTAGTATAGCCTTTGGCAGGGCAGCCAAAAATTGGGAGGCTCCACATTGTCCCAGGATAGAGACGTGCAGGAGGCCTGTAAACTGAAGTGGGTGTTATTGGAGTATAGCCCTTTGGCAGGGCAGCCAAAAATTGGGAGGCTCCAATATGTCCCAGGATAGAGACGTGCAGGAGGGCCTGTAAACCTGAAGTGGGTGTATTGTAGTATAGCCCTTTGGCAGGGCAGCCAAAAATGGGAGGCTCACATTGTCCCAGGATAGAGACGTGCAGGAGGGCCTGTAAACCTGAAGTGGGTGTATTGTAGTATAGCCCTTTGGCAGGGCAGCCAAAAATTGGGAGGCTCCACATTGTCCCAGGATAGAGATGTGCAGGAGGGCCTGTAAACCTGAAGTGGGTGTATTGGAGTATAGACCTTTGCAGGGCAGCCAAAATTGGGAGGCTCCAATTGTCCCAGGATAGAGACGTGCAGGAGGCTGTAAACCTGAGTGGGTGTATTGGAGTATAGCCCTTTGGCAGGGCAGCCAAAAATTGGGAGGCTCCACATTGTCCCAGGATAGAGACGTGCAGGAGGGCCTGTAAACTGAAGTGGGTGTATTGTAGTATAGCCCTTTGGCAGGGCAGCCAAAAATTGGGAGGCTCCACATTGTCCCAGGATAGAGACGTGCAGGAGGGCCTGTAAACCTGAAGTGGGTGTATTGTAGTATAGCCCTTTGGCAGGGCAGCCAAAAATTGGGAGGCTCCACATTGTCCCAGGATAGAGATGTGCAGGAGGGCCTGTAAACCTGAAGTGGGTGTATTGGAGTATAGACCTTTGGCAGGGCAGCCAAAAATTGGGAGGCTCCACATTGTCCCAGGATAGAGACGTGCAGGAGGGCCTGTAAACCTGAAGAGGGTGCATTGTAGTATAGCCCTTTTTGGCAGGGCAACCAACAATTGGGAGGCTCCACATTGTCCCAGGATAGAGACATGCAGGAGGGCCTGTAAACCTGAAGTGGGTGAATTGTAGTATAGCCCTTTGGCAGGGCAGCCAAAAATTGGGAGGCTCCACATTGTCCCAGGATAGAGACGTGCAGGAGGGCCTGTAAACCTGAAGTGGGTGTATTGGAGTATAGCCCTTTGGCAGGGAAGCCAAAAATTGGGAGGCTCCACATTGTCCCAGGATAGAGACGTGCAGGAGGGCCTGTAAACCTGAAGTGGGTGTATTGGAGTATAGCCCTTTGGCAGGGCAGCCAAAAATTGGGAGGCTCCACATTGTCCAGGATAGACACGTGCAGGAGGGCCTCAAAAATTTTTTCCCATTGAAAAGGAGCGGGTCTCCTGTCGTTGTAATGCCCATTCTAAAAGAATGGGTGAAAAAATTTACCACTGGGGGTATACCTGAAACAACAGCCTAATTATTGTAACGGTCATCATGGTGGCACATGAGGAGAAGGAGGAGCAGTCCAGCGATTAGCCAAAGTGCAGAACTGTGTACCCATGGGTGAGTGGAGGTACATGGCAAATTCCCATAACAAAATTTAAATTCAGTTGTCATTTGTTGGTGGTGTGGTGAAGTTGGCCCAATCCAACCCTTGTTCATCTTGATCAGAGTCAGCCTGTCAGCATTTTCAGTTGACAGGCGGGTGCGTTTATCAGTAATGATTCCACCTGCGGCACTGAAAACACGCTCTGACAAAACGCTAGCGGCAGGGCAGGCCAGAACTTCCAAGGCGTAGAGAGCCAATTCATGCCACGTGTCCAGCTTGGAGACCCAATAATTGTAAGGCACAGAGGAATCGCGCAGTACAGTTGTTCGATCTGCAAGGTACTCTTTCAGCATCTGGCCAAACGTAGCATTTCTTGTGGCACTACCCCGCACCTCAGGGGCTGTGGTACGTGAGGGGCTGAGAAAACTGTCCCACATCGTAAAGACTGTTCCCCTACCTCTGGCGGATTGGACTTGTGCCCCTCTCGGCGTACGCCTTGGTTGTCCTCCGATTCCTGACCTATGCCGCTAGCGTTTTGTGAGGGGAATGCTTTGCCTACTTCCGTTACTATGGCCTTCTGGAGCTGCTGCATTTTGGCTGACCTCTCTGCCTCAGGAATGAGAGACATAAAGTTCTCCATGTAGCGTGGGTCTAAGAGTGTTGCCAACCAGTACTGATTGTCGGCCAAGATGTTCTGAACGCGAGGGTCACGAGCCAGGCAGCTTACCATAAAGTCAGCCATGTGTGCCAGACTCTTAACAGCCATCACTTCAGTATCCTGACCAAAACGATGACTGAACATGCTGTCCTCCTCCTCCTCCTCATCTCCCCTGTCCTCTGGCCAGCCACGCTGAATCGAGGGTATGACTGGTGTGCATGTCATATCCTCAATTTGGCCAGAGAGTTGCTCCATGTCTTCATCCTCCTCCTCCTCGTCATAGTCCTCCACTGCACGTTGTGATGACATGAGGCTGGGCTGTGTGTTATCACCCACACCCACTACAGTTTCTTGCTCCAAGTCATCGTGCTCCGCCTGCAATGCATCATCTTTGTTTTTCAGCAGAGACCGTTTTAGAAGGCAGAGTAGCGGTATGGTGACGCTAATAATGGCGTCATCGCCGCTCACCATCTCGGTGGAGTCCTCAAAGTTTTGGAGGACTACATAGGTTGGACATCCATCTCCACTCCTGAGGTGTTATGTGTGGAGTTTGACCCATTTCCTGACGGCTTAGGTGATGCAGGTAGTCAACAACTACCCTCTTCTGCTCACATATCCTGACCAACATGTGCAGAGTTGAAGTCCAACGCGTGGGGACATCACACACCAGTCTGTGGGCCGGAAGACGCAAACAGCGCTGAAAGCCGGCAAGGCCGGCTGAAGCAGCAGGTGACTTGCGAAAATGTGCAGACAGACGGCAAACTTTTACCAGCAGTTCAGACAGCTCTGGGTATGACTTTATAAACCTCTGAACCACCAGGTTGAGCACATGGGCCACGCATGGAACATGCGTCAGCTGGCCTTGCCTCAAAGCTGCCACCAGGTTCCGGCCATTGTCACACACGACCTTTCCTGGCTTTAGATTCAGAGGTGTGAGCCAGTGATCTTCCTGCTGTTTCAGAGCTGTCCACACCTCTTCTGCATTGTGGGGTTTGTCACCTATGCAGACTAGCTTCAGCACAGCCTGTTGCCACTTCGCAGAGGCAGTGCTGCAGTGCTTCCAGCTTGGGACTGGTGTGGAGGGTACAGTGGATGAGGATGCGCAGGAGGAGGAGGCTGAGGAGCATGACATTCCGGAGCTGTAGAGTGTCAGTGAAACCCTGACAGAGGTAGGGCCTGCTATCCTTGGTGTGGGAAGGACGTGTTCCGTCCCTCGCTCAGACTGGGTCCCAGCCTCCACAATATTAACCCAGTGTGCCATCAAGGAGATGTAGCGGCCTTGCCCACAAGCACTTGTCCACGTGTCTGTGGTTAGGTGGACTTTGGCTGAAACAGCGTTGTTTAGGGCACGTGTTATGCTTTGGGACACGTGGTTATGCAATGCTGGGACGGCACATCTGGAGAAATAGTGGCGGCTGGGGACCGAGTAACGTGGGACAGAAAGCCCCCATCAGGTCGCGGAATGCTTCCGTCTCCACCAGCCGGAAAGGCAACATTTCTAGCGCTATGAGTCGCGAAATGTGAGAATTGAGGACAGTGGCATGTGGGGCGTTGGCAGCGTATTTGCGCCTGCGTTCATAGGTTTGCTGAATGGATAATTGAACGCTGCGCTGGGACAAGGACGTGCTTGATGGTGGTGTTATTTGTGCGTGGGCAACTTCAGGTGCAGGGCCGGAGGCTTGTTCGCGGCCAACATGGATAGGGGATTGGCTCGCATGCACAACACGTGAAGACGTAGCAGTGACATCAGCAAGCACCGCTCCTCCACTCTGTTGTACTTCCCACAAAGTCGGGTGCTTGGCTGACATGTGCCTGATCATGCTGGTGGTGGTCAGGCTGATAGTTTTCATACCCCTGCTGATACTGGCATGGCAGGTGTTGCAAATGGCCTTTTTAGAGTCATCTGGAGCCAACTTAAAAAACTCCCAGACTCGGGAAGACCTAACATTTGCACAGGCACCTTGAGTCGTGTTGTTGTTCCGGGGAACGGTTACCTGCCTTCTGCCTGCGGACACGACCCTGCTTCTTACTGCCTGTTGGGATGCTACGCCTCTCTCCCCCTGTGCACTGCTGTCCTCGCTCTGCATATCCTCCTGCCAGGTTGGGTCAGCTACTGGATCATTCACCACGTCGTCTTCCTCTTCCGCACCCTGATCCTCCTCCTGACTTCCTGGCAATTGTGTCTCATCATCGTCCACCCCTTGTTGAGACACGTTGCCAACGTTCCGTTCGTGAGAACGTGGCTGCTCAAATATTTGGGCATCTGTACATACCATCTCCTCATCACCCACTTCAACAGGAGCTGGCGAGAGGCCAGATTCTGCGAATGGATACGTGAACAGCTCTTCCGAGTGTCCAACTGTGGGATCAGTAATGTCCGTGGACGTGTACTCGGCCTGGTGGTAGGAAGGAGGATCAGGTTGGAAATGTGCGGTGCAGTATCACGGCTACTGACACTTGACCGTGTGGAAGACAGGGTGTTTGTGGAGGTGCCCATCTGACTTGAAGCATTAATCCGCTATCCAAGTAACAACCTGTTGACAATGGTGTTGGTTCAAGAGCGGTGTATTGCTGCGGGCCCCAAGAATTTGGGACAGGACGTGCGAGTGAGTAGATGTGCCACTTTGTTGTTGCGAAATTAGTGCTTGCACACGACCTCGGCCTCTGCCTGCACCACCATCACGTCCACTTCCTTGTTCTTGCCAGCCCTTGCCAACGCCCTTGCGCATTTTGCCTGTATGCAGCGACAACAGTCTGGTGACTGTAATGGTCACAGGAGAGAAGGATTTTAGTCCCTAACCTGTATCAAGGTAGTAAGTACAGCAGTCTGGTGACTGTAATGGTCACAGGAGAGAAGTATTTTAGTCCCTAACCTGTATCAAGGTAGTAAGTACAACAGTCTGGTGACTGTAATGTCACAGGAGAGAGGATTTTAGTCCTATCCTGTACAAGGTAGTAAGTACAACAGTCTGGTGATGTTCAGGTCACAGGAGAGTAGGATTTTAGTCCCTAACCTGTATCAAGGTAGTAAGTACAACAGTCTGGTGACTGTTATGGTCACAGAAAAGCTTGGATTCCGATCTGGATTACCCTGCCTATCTCCTCCTAGATTTGTCCTGAGAAGGACTGTTGTGGTCAGCAGCAGTTTGCAGCCCTGCTCTGGATCTACCTATGAGGGCCGCAAATCTGTCCCTAAGCAGCAGCAGACACTCTCCCTACACTCACTGTCTGGATGGCTGTGTGCAGAGCACAGCGCGGCCAGGTCTTATAAAGGCTCGGTCACGCTGTGCAGGCCGGCCAATCACTGCAATGCCACAACTAACAGGGCTGTGACATTGCAGTGGTCTGCCAGTCAATCCCTGCATGTGGGCTGGCTCTCTAAAGAGCGCCAACATGCAGGGATGAGGACCACGAGCACAGCACAAGTATCGCGAGATTACTTAGTGTTCGCCGAGTAGCCCGAGTACAGTGATACTCTGCGAGTACCGAGCAGCGCAGAGCATGCTCGCTCATCACTAATGCTCATCATTAGAGATGAACCAACTTCCCTGAACATGCTCCTCAATTACAAATTTGGCATGAACATTGCAGATTCGGTTTGCTATCAATATCCAAGCTATTTCCAAATAATCGGCAAATACGGTTTTGTTTGGGAAAAAAGTTTGAAATGAAAAATGACGTTAACATTTTCCCTGATTGTTCTGGGACAAAACGCTTGCCGAAAGACCCGCTGGACAGGAACAACACCTAACCTTATGGTTAGGGAGTTCTCAGCCATCGGGTCTACCAGCTTGTTTGAAGCTGTAAATTTTTTGCGCGCTTTTTAATGATTTTTCAAGCTTCCTGGAGTTTCCAGGTGGTTTGATACCTGTAAGGTGGGAATTTTTTAAACAGATGCCAGTTAATGCAGCAGCTGTAAAGTCCAGGAACCTTACAATGTCCTCTAAACATCTATTTCAGAGAGCTTTGCATTTTTAAAAAAGAAATTAAAAATATTTTTAATTTTATTATTTACTTTTTTTTTTTATTTATATTTATTTTTTTAGAGAAAGCCTTTATTATTGCAGAGGCTCATCAGCGTGCAAAACCATCTCTTCTACTGTTATGTGATAGCAATTCATATACAAATAGTATCGGCCATTATATGCTTCACATACTTGGTCTTATAGGTCTGTTCACACACATGAAACACATACTATGGATATTGCTTCTTGAAAAAGTGAAATACTTTATTTGTTTTTATTCCATACATTTAGAATACAGATATTTGGCATGTCCACAAGTGTGTGACTTGTATCATTACGGTAATCTGTGAATTGCTGCCCACTAACCTTATTTAGCATTCCAGATGAATTTGTGGTTTTGATTTGTCCTCCCAATTTGTCAGGCTTCAATAAATAATCACTCCACCAAACTGCAAGCCCAGGGCCATGGAAAATGGTATTTGTGAGTTAGATGCCTTCTGCAACCCACCTAATGGAAAAGTTAATGAGGAGCTAGGCAACAAGATTGTATAAACAATAATATCCTGTAAGCAATTGTGGCATAATGCTGGCGAACCCCTTGGCAACGTAAAGAGGCATCGCTGCATAGCCTGACACTATCTTTGTAGTGCCATACAATGCAGCTACACTGTACTACCTTGTGCCTGCAGTGGCGCAGTGGAAGAATGATAGATCCACCCCAAGAAATGCTAGCTCTAGAGGACGTGATCTTCCTCACCACTCTAGGGACAAAGGGTTCTTCACCACCAGAACTGGATCAGCCCGCACAGGACTTGGACATGGTCACATATGGGACCTGAGGTTCCACCTCGCTACCTTCATTGGGCTTGATATGCAGCGAGGTCAGAATCCAGTGCAGGACTTGCATGCCTGAAAAGGTCCAACTGCTCACAAAGGTGAGCAATTTCCCATGACTGCCAAGACCAGCACAGGTCCTGTCAGAAGGATCTTGCAGCATGCCTAGCCTTAAAACACCTGCAGCCACTGCCGCAGCTTGTGGTTTGGAAAATCTAGAAGGAGGACAAGGATGATGAAGAGAATGAGGAGGATGAATAGGATGAGGAGAACAAGGAAGAAGAGGAGGAGACATTATAGGCAGAAGGCCCTGTTTCCCAGCCTTCTGTAGCACCCCTGCTAGAGGCCTTCAACATGGAGAATGTCACATGGGGAACCTACCCCCTCCAAACAACTATTTTATTAGATATGAACCACTGTGGCCTGTCTCATTTGTTGATGAGATTAGGCTCGGGAATACCATCGCCCAAGAGTGGTTGCATGGGCCTATTGCCAAAGATTATTGTGAGTAAGTGACCCGAGGAATGGTGGGGGCATGCCTCCAGGAAAGGAGGTTTGGGTTCTTAGCCAAAGAAGGGACTGGCCATAGGTGCTATGTCAACTGGTCCACCATTCTGCATGACTATCTTCCCTCAAGACTTCACCCTTTGCTCCAGTGGTGGCCATGATGGGGTATGTGGGAGGCAGGTGGTGATGGGGAATTCCCCTGGAGGAGCAGCCCCTGCACCCCCTGAGACCGTTTGGCAGCGGAGTACAATTTTGAATGGTAAACTTCATGCTGGGCAGCATTCAAAAAGCTGCTCCAGTTTTTTTTACTCTGAATAAAGAGGACTGCCCTAGGTCTGTTGTCAGGTTGCTGACCCTTCCATTAGATGGCATGTTGTCCAGAGAAGGACTTGTTTTCAGTTAAAAAGGAGGGGGTTGGGGTTCCAGCTCACTGCTCAGTTTTTACCACAGCTCAAAAGACATCAGACCAGATGTAAAAAACTGTAAAAAAAAAATAGATAATTTACAGCTCCAGTAATACTCTGTGAAAAAGTCTTTATTAAATAGAATTAAAATTACCCATATACAAAGCTACACATTTCAAAAATGCAGCACATTTTTTATCAACCTCAGTACATGGAATGAACTCAAACACTTGATAAACAGCTTGATAAAGAGTGTGCTACATGATTGAAATGTGTAGCTTTGTGTATGGGTAATTTTATCCCTATCTAAAAAAGACTTTTTCACATTTATTACTGGAGCCAGAAAATCATCTTTTTTTTTCTACATTTTTTTCAGTTGTTGTTGAGTTCTTAGAAGAGTAAAGCCTGTCTTTTGTGCATTTTATTTTTCCTCTTACCAAGTTTTATGCCAGTTGTGCTTTCACCTTGCTGGATTAGTGGGACTGTAGTTTTCTGCTTACACCTCAAAGACCTCAATGGACCATGCCCTTAATGGACTTTGCCCCATTATCTTGATGGACTGTACACCATTGTAATGGAGTCTACTGATCCCTGAGGGACTTTCACAATATACAGTGTATATTTATATACATTTGAAACCAGAAGTTTACATACACTATATAAAAAGACACATATGCATGTTTTTCTCACAATCTGACATGAAATCAGAATAAATCTTACCTGTCTTAGGTTAATTAGGATTACCATAATTATTAATTTTTGCCAAATGCCAGAATAATGATAGAGAGAGAATGTTTTAAGGCATTTTAATTACTCTCTGCAAAGTCAAACGCTTAAATAAACTAAGGTTACTAATATCTTACATACAATAAAATTACTAAGATTAAGCTGCTTTGCCTATTATCATGGATAGTAAGAAGCCATCTGAAATGTGTAAGGTGGGGCCACTGGGCCTAGGATGTACATGATTTTATTTTGTATCTGAACATTGATTACTAAAGGAAGATTTTAACCTACTAAAGACGTGGTGCTGGATTAGCACTTGATGGCCCTTTTTCCTTCACTCTGCGGTGCAGCTCACCCCAAACCATCTCAATTGGGTTCAGGTCTGGTGACTGTGGAGGTCAGGTCATCTGGCGTAGCACCCCATCACTCTCCATCTTGGTCAAATAGCCCTTACACAGCCTGGAAGTGTGTTTGGGGTCATTGTCCTGTTGAAAAATAAATGATGGTCCAACTAAACGCAATCCAGATGGAATAGCATGCCGCTGCAAGATGCTGTGATAGCCATGCTGGTTCAGTATATCTTCAATTTTGAATAAATCCCCAATAGTGTCACCAGCAAAGCACCCCCACACCCTTATACCTCCTCCTCCATGCTTCACGGTGGGAACCAGGCATGTAGAGTACATCCGTTCACCTATTCTGCGTCACACAAACACACGGTGGTTGGAACCAAAGATCTCAAATTTGAACTCACCAGACCAAAGCAAAGATTTCCACTGGTCTAATGTCCATTCCTTGTGTTTTTTAGCCCAAACAAGTCTCTTCTGCTTGTTTCCTGTCCTTAGCAGTGGTTTCCTAGCAGCTATTTTACCATGAAGGCCTGCTGCACAAAGTCTCCTCTTAACAGTTGTTGTAGAGATGTGTCTGCTGCTAGAACTCTGTGTGGCATTGACCTGGTCTCTAATCTGAGCTGCTGCTAACCTGCAATTTCTGAGGCTGGTGACTCAGATGAACTTATCCTCCCGCAGCAGAGGTGACTCTTGGTCTTCTTTTCCTGGGGCGGTCCTCATGTGAGCCAGTTTCTTTGTAGCGCTTGATGGTTTTTTCAATTGCACTTAGGGACACTTTGAAAGCTTTCCCAACTTTTCGGACTGAATGACCTTAATTTCTTAAAGTAATGATGGGCACTCATTTTTCTTTACTTAGCTGCTTTATTCTTGCCATAATAAAAATTCTAACAGTTTATTCAGTAGGACTATCAGCTGTGTATCCACCAGACTTCTGCACAACAAAACTGATGGTCCCAACCCCATTTATAAGGCAAGAAATCCCACTTATTAAATCTGACAGTGCACACCTGTGAAGTGAAAAACATTTCCGGTGACTACCTCTTGAAGCTCATCAAGAGAATGCTAAGAGTGTGCAAAGCAGTAATCAAAGCAAAGGGTGGCTACTTTGAAGAACCTAGAATATAACACATTTTTTCAGTTGATTCACAATTTTTTGTTAAATATATTTTTCCACTTGTGTTCATTCATAGTTTTGAGACCTTCAGTGTGAACCTACAATTTTTATAGTCATGAAAATACAGAAAACTTTGAATGAAAAGGTGTGTCTAAACTTTTGGTCTGTACTGTATATATATATATATATATATATATATATATATATATATCACGACAGTAGAAAACAGACCAGCGGCACTCACCGTAGATGAATCTTCTGATTTATTAACGATTCCAAACAGTTACATGAGGAGATCGTGCTGTAGGGGAGGGAGGTGCGGAGACGTCAGGTGGACGACGATGACCGTTTCGTAGCGGACAGCTGCTTCGTCTGGTCCTGACCATCAGTCAGGACCCGTCGAAGCAGCTGTCCGCTGTGAAACGGTCACCGTCGTCCACCTGACGTCTCCGCACCTCCCTCCCCTACAGCACGATCTCCTCATGTAACTGTTTGGAATCGTTAATAAATCAGAAGATTCATCTACGGTGAGTGACGCTGGTCTGTTCTCTACTGTCGTGATATGCATGCACTTACCTGAAGCGAGCACCATCTGGATCTACTAGTATAAGTCATACCACGGATAGTGCCCGGTTTTTTCTCTTCTCTTTGTCAAGATATATATATATATATATATATATATATATATATACCAATCCACAAAGTGAGGCAGCACTCCAAGCAAGTTCAATTTTCAGTTTTTATTCGTCCATAAACCTCCACAACGTTTCAGACCGTAGTCCTTTCTCAAGTGACATCAAAGGACTACGGTCTGAAACGTTGTGGAGGTTTATGGACGAATAAAAACTGAAAATTGAACTTGCTTGGAGTGCTGCCTCACTTTGTGGATTGGTATGAATAACAAACAGACTGAAGGAACTGTTTTTTGAGGATTTTTGCACCCTTTATTTGATGTTTTTCAAGTGCTGCTCTATTTTTGTTTTTATATATATATATATATATATATATATATATATATATATATATATATACATATAAGGTGGATCATTTTTGTGGATGCACCTAAATAAAATGGGAATGGTTGGTGATGTCAGCTTTCAGCTTCCTGTTATACCACCGCATTGACAATCCAAAACAATAGGCAGCACTTTGAACACATCTTACAAGTGGTTATAAACATGTAAATCCCTCATGGGTGCAATACTTCCTGTGTGCAGCGCTCCAACTGCAGGGCCATGTAGAATTGAAAAAAAATCAGGCAGCACTCCAAAATTGTGGTGTAAAAGGACATATTTTTAATCCAGCCACATGATGCGACGTTTCAACCTAAATGCTTTTCATCAAGCATAGTGCATCTTGGGTATAGCAGTGTTATATATACAACCAGTGTAATAACATCAATTATCCATAATTTCTCATAAAAGGTTAATATCAAACATAGTGAATAAATGAGCTCAGAATAGGCAGAAACCAAAGCATTTAATCAATATGGGAGGCTGAACACCCTTCCACAATTTTGGAGTGCTGCCTGACTTTTTTCAATTCTATATGTAAATGTATGGCATGACAAGAAATAGTGATTGCACATTTTCAAGGAGCAATATCAATAGTATGGTGTTTTTGGAGTGTGAACATGAACAGACCTATAAGAACATGGGTGTGAAGCATATAAGAGCCATATTTTTATATGAACTGCTACCACATCAGTGTGGAAGAAATGACCAAGGTGTTGGAATCATAACCTCGGCAGGTGATGAAATTTGCATTTGTGCAATGTTAAGGAAATCCTAAAATTTTTCACTGTTTTCAGACCTTGAGAACTGTAGCTGGCCACCCTTTCCCTAGAAATCTCTATTGGGGTAACCTGAGGAAAGATGAATTCTCAAGCCATTTCACTGCAACTGCAGCTCTTCTTGGACCCTCTTAGGCCCTGTGCCCACGGTGCATTGTTTGATGTTTTTTGTGAGGCCAGCAAAGTCTATGGCTAAGTTCACATCTAAGGGAGGTTGCGTTTGCATCACTATGCATTTCTTGGCTTTTATCAAAATTAGAGGGATCCCGCAACAATTTTTTAATTATTTTTTACATTTTTACAGTAATCTGATATCAGTTTGGTTGCCATGACGGCAACCAATCACAGACGCTGGAAGAGACGTCGGGCGCACCAGGTCTGTCTTTAACCAATCAAGGAGGGAAGCATTCAATATGTCTGAAGTTCACGAGTGGGCCCAGAAGCATGGTAATGGTGTAGGAAGATAATGTCCTTGCCAAAATACCAGGGCTCCACTGTAAAATGGTTTGAACTGTGTTTTACAGCTGTTAGGACCCCTTGGAAGTGTTTTCCATACCTATGATTTTGCCTCCCTTTGATTTGAATGGGGTTCAGAAGCTTGCTGAACTGTTCATTGAACGATTTGCTGAACATATGCCAATTCGCTGAACCGAATCAAACCCGAACTTCAAAAGCTTCGTTCATCTCTACTCACCATGCATGGTTTTAATAAGTTGTAATAAAGTTGATTTTATCAGTTGATTTGCAAACCTATGACTGTGCTGTTAGTTTAGCTACTCCGCCTATCTTCGGTGAGACATGGTGGATGTACACCCTGAGAATACGCATTTCTCTGCGACTCATAGACAGTACAAAATCTACCATTACAAATAACAAATCGGTTTCCTGATATCTACAGTTATATAAAGGGTTCATTTTGATCTACCAACAATCAATTAGGATTCAAATTGTTAAGGTTCCAATTTAGAGCAAGTGATCATGGGAAATAAAATTTATACCTGCATTTTCACTTTTCTATATATGATGATAAAAAGGTTCTTCTAAAATGTATTTTCTTGAATGCTAATCCTTTATATATAGTGAACATCAAGGTATTTTAATTGCTATGAAATAAAGAATATATTTTTATACTAAGAAGGAACCAGGGGCTGAATTGTTCCATTATGAATACCAATATATGAACCAAAACAAAGAAATCAGACAATTCTATGGATCACAGAATAAATATGTATTTGAAATGTTTATAAGAATGTACATTTGTTTTCCTGAATGTAATGAGTTTCTTCTCGCATTTATAATAGAGAAAGAAAAAAAAAGAAATATGCTACCTCATACATATTTAAGGTTTGTTATCTCATTCTTTTTTTAATGTAGAATTTTCTGAAAAATAATAATATTCAAATATTGTACTTTTTACAGCTATATCTTGTCCCAGCTTGGATTCTCAACTCTCTGAACATGTCATTTGGAGACTGGTTTCAGGTTCCTTAAATGAATATGGATGTCAAGTTTTACTGAGTTGTAGTCCCGGATATTTTCTTGAAGGATTGAGACTTTTACAATGCAGAGCCAATGGAACGTGGAGTGGAGGAGATGTCAAACCAAGCTGCATGGGTATTATTATTTTTTTATTATCATTTACTATTATAGCACCATTTATTCAATGGTGTTTTACATATGAAAAGGGCATACACAGACAAGTACAATAATCATGAACAATGCAAGATACAAACGGGTACAGGAGGAGAGGACCCTGCCCACGAGGGCTTACGGTCTTCAAGGGATGTGTGATGATACCACAGGTGAGGAAAGAGGACCCTGCCCATGAGGGCTCACAGTCTACAAAGGATGGCTGAGGATACAGTATGTAAGGATAGAGCTGGTCATGTGGCGGTTGAAGGGTCATTGCAGGTTGTAGGCTTGTCAGAAGAGATGGTTATGGAGGATCTGGATTTGGAGTAAATACGTATAATTTCTGCATCCTTCTTAGATTCCCATTGTCCTATTATTATTGAAATACACGTCTTGAAATATCGTTTTGAACATAGCATTTGAAATGAAAAAAAAAAAAAAATTATTAAGTGATGTACTAAAAAACTTCAAGATTTAAAGTATTTTTTGTTATGCTGAAAAGCAGTTCTCATTATCTACACTCAATTGTCTAACAAAATAGATGTAACAAACTGCAAAGATCAGGATTGTGTCTAGACATTATCAATCTACAGAATTTTTTAGGATAATTGTTTTTAAATAAAGTATTTTATTTTCATCTATCATGTCTTTTAAGGAAAAGTAAAATGGAGATTCAGAAAAACATAGATTAACATAACTAAAATTATTACAGAAAGCATTTGAGTAATTTAGCTATTGCTGCAAGGTGACATCGCACAACAGCAAGTCTCAGACCAGCTACACAGCCAAAGAACGGCTTTGCAACTTGTCCACAACAGTTTGTCATGCTACTATCTTAACTCCTTAATGACATTACAATTTCCAGTTTTTGCGCTTTTATTTTTACCTCCAGCCTCTCCCAAGAGCAACAAATTTTTTATTTTTCTGTCCCCATTGCCATATTGTTTTGCAGAACAAATGGTACTTTTGAAATACATCATTCATTTTATTATGTGGTGCACTGGAAAGTGGAAAAAAATCCAATTCCAAATGCATTCAAAGGGCATAAAAAGTGCTATTCCATAATTGTATGTTTAGGCTTTTATTTAATAGGTTTCCTCTATGGTAAATCTGACTGGGCAATGTCATTCTCTATGTCAGTAAAAGTACACAGATGCCAAACATGTCTAGTTTATTTTCTATTAAAGTAGTTAAAATTTTTGGGAAATTTGTACGGAAAACATTTTTCCTTTTGTCGCCATATTCCTTGACCATTATTATTTTAATTTTTCAGGATATGGGGTTGTTTGAGGGTTAACATTTTTGCTCCCTGATCTGATTTTTTTTTATATATATACTATTTTGGCTAGATACAATGTTTTGATGGCCTCTTATTGCATTTCATTGCAATGTTGTTGCAGATAAAAAAATAATAATTTTTAGTGTTGTACGCTAGGTATATATCTGCCTGTAGATATAATATATACGTATAATCTGCATCACATAACTAGCATTCCAAAAGGGTTCATATTTTATAGTTTGGGTTTTGGAGACCTTTCAATAGATACACTAGAGTCTACAGGCTCATATTAAAAGACTATTTACCAAAACCTGTAGTTTATAAAAGAGTGCTTCCATGGGTGCTTCCATGACACCCGATCCAACACCATCTCACTCCCCATTGGTAATTATCAGGATTCATTTGAAATCTGCCATAAGATTGGTACATTATTTTGCTGAAGTAATTTCTCCTCCTAGGCAAATACAAAGTCTATTATCACTCTGCCTGAAGATTGTCTTTGGAGGCAGTTTCCACTGACACTTATTACTGCCATATATGTATCATCCGAAGATATATTTATCTCTTTGATTTTAGAACATGTTGGCAGGGAAGGAGTGAGATATCTCATAATTGTTATTTGTCAGCTGTACAATCCATACTTCATAGGATTGTATTCAGATTTGTATACCTGGTTGTCACCTTGCCTGGCTTTACCTTGGCTGGCAATCAAAAATATATGGGAGTCCAATATTTTTTGTAATTATTGAAATAAATATTTAAAAAAAATGCGTTGGCTTTAACCTATTTTTGATGGTCAGCTGAGGTAAAAACCGATCAGCTGGTGGCTGGTATTCTCATTGTGTTGAGGTCCATAGTTATTAGGCCTGCCAGGCTACAGAGTAACAGCCTGCAGCTGACCTAGAAATTAACACATTCATTAGAATCGTCAACTCCTGATGTTTTACCAGGCTTTTCTGGATGCCCTGGTGCAGTGACATTGGGGTGATAGATGGGGGTCAAAAACAGCTGAGAATATTGACAGCTGTGTCAAGATTTCATCAGACTCCTGGCTGTCAGGAAAGCATATTGATGTCCCACAATCACAGATGAGAGGTCAGAACAGTGTGACATAACATAGTAACATAGTATTTAAGGTTGAAGCAAGACCTTAAGTCCAACTAGTTCAACCCATAGCCTAACATGTTGATCCAGAGGAAGGCAACACAAACCAATGTGGCAACACTAAGCTCCACATTGGGGAAAAAATTCCTTCCTGACTCCACACATGGCAATCAGATTAGTTCCCTGGATCAGCGCCCTATCAAAGAATCTAGTATATATAAACAGTAATATATTTTTCAAGAAAGGCATCCAGGCCCTTCTTAAATGTTAGTAGTGACTCACTCATTACAACATCATGTGGCAGAGAGTTCCATAGTCTCACTGCTCTTACAGTAAAGAATCCACGTCTGTGATTATGATTAAACCTTCTTTCCTCCGGACGTAGAGGATGCCCCCTTGTCCCCGTCTCAGGCCTAAGAGTAAAGAGATCATTAGAAATGTCTCTGTACTGTCCCCTCATATATTTATACATTATTATAAGATCACCCCTAAGCCTTCGTTTTTCCAAGCTAAATAACCCCAAGTTTAATAACCTGTCTTGGTATTGCAGACCCCTCAGTCCTCTAATAACCTTGGTCGCTCTTATCTGGACCCGCTCTAGTTCAGCTATATCTTTCTTATACACCGGAGACCAGAAATGTACACAATATTCTAAGTGTGGTCGCACTAGTGACCTGAATAGAGGTAAAATTATGTTCTCATGAGCATCTAAGGCTAGGGTCACACTTGGCATGCATATTTTGCATGTTTTAGGCAGCCTGCATTTTTGGGCTATGTTTTTGCTGATAGGTGTGGGGCACCCTTAAAAAACACATGCAAAAACGCACACGGAAACGCATGGTGCAATTAGACACTTTCAAAAATGCATGCGTTTCCCATAGGGCCCCATGTTATAAAAACGCATGCGTTTTGTAAAAAACGCATGTGTTTTTGAAAAAGCACCAAAAAATGCTGCTTGCATTATTTTTTAGTGCTGAGCCAAAAACGCATGGTACATTTAGACTTGCATTTTTGCTATTGGGGCATGTGTTTTTTGCATGGGGGCCTATGGATGCGTTTTTGCATGCTTTTTCACAAGTCTCAAAAACGCATGTAAAATCTGCAAGTGTGACCCTAGCCTAAGCCTCTTTTAATGCATCCCATTATTGTATTTACCTTTGCAGCAGCTGCCTGACACTGGGCACTAAATGTGAGTTTATCATCTACCCATACACCCAGGTATTTTTCAGTCGTAGTTTTGCCCAGTGTTTTAAAATTAAGCACATAATTATACATTTTATTTCCTCTGCCCAAGTGCATGAGCTTACATTTATCCCCACTAAAGCTCATTTGCCATTTATCAGCCCAAGCTTCTAGTTTACATAAATCCTCCTGTAATATAAAATTGTCCTCCTCTGTATTGATTACCCTGCAGAGTTTAGTGTCCCCTGCCAGCACATGTTAAAAGCCACTGTCAAATATTGACAGTGGCATTTAATTGGTTAACAGGCATTGGCAGAGCACACTTCCACCCGCGGCTCATGGAGCCAGGTGATGGCTTAATAATTGGGCTTTTACTGCATAGAAAGATGCAGACTCAGCTGCCAAGAGTATCAAAGCCAGGGAAACAACTTGTGATTTACATAGTACATAATAAGTTATTATAAGATAAAGTAGCAGCAAGGCATGCATGTTGCTGTGCTGATTAAAGGCTATAGATCTGGACTATGTTGTCTATTTAAGGCTGGGGCCACACTTGGGAGCCTGAATTTGTTTACTGGATGCAGTAATGGATCCAGTTTTTCCCCTTGTCAATTTTGATGCATTTTTAGTGCTAGCAAAAACGCATGCATTAAAGCATGGTAACTATATGTACCATGCGTTAACACATGCGTTTTCCATATACCCCCATGTTAAAAAGTACCAAAAAACGTTGTAGACCCTATTAAAAATTGAAAATTTGAAAATAGCTTCTGTATGCTTACTCTTCTGCTGCTCCATATAAATTCATGTTCGCCTTTTGAAGAGGAAAATGTGACTAAAACCACCATTTTCATGATTGTTGGAGGTGCCCCCTGCAGAATTGGAAGTACTTATATCATCACTAGTGATGGGCGAATCCTAAATTACTCAGAATCGCTTGACTCTAGCGAGTCCGAGCACAGGACTCGCTACTCGTTGCGAGTCTAGCGAGTCCAATGTTAATGAATGGGGAAGCGAGTAATAGCGAGTAGTGTGAGATTTACAAATCGCAGATGTGTCTCGGAAGCTTCAGCCTGAAGCAATCCTAGTTTTGTCATTTATTTGCATTGCTCGTTTACTTTGTAAGTAATCGCTGACTCGCACAGATAAGATCCTGTCTCCTCTGTACAGGCTGCCAGCTCCAGGGTCCTAGAGCCCGCCTACTGCCTGATGTTATAGTGCTGAGATTGTTCTCAGTCTGCTCATTCCCTGTGTACAGACATGAATGTCTGTGCACAGAGATGATGTAGCAGAGCTGAGATTGTTCTCAGTCTGCTCATTCCCTGTGTACAGACATGAATGTCTGTGCACAGAGATGATGTAGCAGAGCTGAGATTGTTCTCAGTCTGCTTATTCCCTGTGCATAGACATCTATATTTATGCACAGGGGATGTAGCAGAGAGGACATCGCGTTTTGGACTGCGTCGGACGGAAGAGGATTTTTTTAATTAAAGATGGAGTCCCTAATGGCTTTTTTTTTTTATTTCTAATAAAAGATTTTCCTTGTGTTGTGTTTTTTTTAAAACAATTTAATAGAAATTCATGGCGGTCATGTCTAATATTGGCGTGACCGCCATAAATTTCGGGCTTAGGGTCAGCTGATAATACAAAGCTGGCCCTAACCTCTATTACCCAGCGTGCCACCGCTACCAGGGCCGCTGGAAGAGCGGGGTTCAGCGCCAGAGGATGGCGCTTCAATGAACGCGCCATCTTCTGGGGCGGCTGCGGGCTGCAATTTGCAGCGGGGGGGGTGCCCAGAAAGCTTGGGCATCCCTGCGCTGCGGATTCCAGCCCCCAGCTGCTTAGCTGTACCTGGCTAGACATAGAAATTGCGCGGAGCCCCACGCATTTTTTTTTAATTATTTCATGAAATTCTGAGATTCTGACTCTGAGACTCTGACTCTGAAATTCATGAAATAATAAAAAAAAAATGCGTGGGGCTCCGCGTTCATTGAAGCGCCATCCTCTGGCGCTGAACCCCGCTCTTCCAGCGGCCCTGGTAGCGGTGGCACGCTGGGTAATAAAGAGGTTAGGGCCAGCTTTGTATTATCAGCTGGCCCTAAGCCCGAAATTTATGGCGGTCACGCCAATATTAGACATGACCGCCATGAATTTCTATTAAATTGTTTTAAAAAAAACACAACACAAGGAAAATTTTTTATTAGAAATAAAAAAAAAGCCATTAGGGACTCCATCTTTAATTAAAAAAATCCTCTTCCGTCCGACGCAGTCCAAAACGCGATGTCCTCTCTGCTACATCCCTGTGCATAAATATAGATGTCTATGCACAGGGAATAAGCAGACTGAGAACAATCTCAGCTCTGCTACATCATCTCTGTGCACAGACATTCATGTCTGTACACAGGGAATGAGCAGACTGAGAACAATCTCAGCTCTGCTACATCATCTCTGTGCACAGACATTCATGTCTGTACACAGGGAATGAGCAGACTGAGAACAATCTCAGCACTGCTACATCATCTCTGTGCACAGACATTCATGTCTGTACACAGGAATGAGCAGACTGAGAACAATCTCAGCACTGCTACATCATCTCTGTGCACAGACATTCATGTCTGTACACAGGAATGAGCAGACTGAGAACAATCTCAGCACTGCTACATAATGTCTGTTAGCAGGCGGGCTCTAGGACCCTGGAGCTGCACAGAGAAGACAGCTGGACTCGGCTCGCAAAGAAACAGCAGTTATCTGCGAGTTTCCCTGCTATCACTGGCACAGTAGCCAGTGATTACTCGCACGAGTCTAATGCAAACAATGGCAATCCTAGTTTTGTCAGCGTTTCTGACAAAACTAGGATTGATATTGATTTGCATTGGACTCGTGCGAGTAATCACTGGGAAACTCGCAGAATACCGAGTCCTGCGAGTCCCTTACTACTCGCCGAGTAACGAGTCCTAGCGAGTAGATTCGCCCATCCCTAATCATCACCTATTAATTTTCTTTGTGAAAATATCCCTTTTACATTTCAGAGGCAATTACTTTAAAATCAAAGTAACTATTATTACATTGAGAGATTATTGATAGATTTAACTCTGAAAATGTTGTGTAAAAGCAGTTAAAGCCAAAAAACATTCTTAAAACAATGAAAAATACAATAAACCTTTTTAATATTTGGTCCTTGGTTCTAATGTGATGCAAATAGATAACTTTTATGAAACACCTCAAGTCTATAAATAGTGGCTGTTGCTTAAAGTCATGTGTAGGTCAATGTGAACTGTATGTGTGGCTATATATAAAAGTAAGTAAAATTGGCTGGAGAATTGATGACTACTGTGTGAATGCAATAATATGTCTTATGTATTCTCAGTTGGTTTGAACGCACAGTCCCTGGATATGAGCCTTGACACTCATTATGAGTTTATAGCCATGCTTTACTGCTCATATTGGAGCATTCAGCTCAATGGCTCCAGAGAGTTCACTATGACCTTCATTGTCTACTAGTTGGCAGATATGAATGCTCTGTTATTGGAAGGGTGGTAATATTGTCCTCTCTAAATACATTGACCGTATCAAAGTGTATTGCTTTAATTTATCACCATAATATTTATTTTTATTTACAAATTATTACATGAGTTTTTAATGTAATATGCCAATATATGAACTCCAAAACAAAATATGGTACTTTTAGAGAAAAAAAATAATATAGAGAAAAAGGTCATTTTTTAATAGGTAATAAAAATTTGAATTTAATCATTTATTCTAAACTTTAAGTCCTTTTACAGCTGTAATTAATACATTCTACGTATGTTATCATACTAAAGTTTAGAAACTTACTATATAGAAGCTAACTTAAATGTAACAAGATCACTATGAATACAGAGCAATAACATTAGATATCCAGAAGTGATTGAAACTCTTCCCTATGCCAGTGCCTACAAAACTCCACGGGAAAAAAAAATCTGAAACCAGCTAAGATATATAAGAACATCTAGCTTTACAATTGTTCTGGGAGCATACTTTTATATTATTCTAGAAATATATAACATATTAATGTTGTTGATTAAAGATAAAGGTCCAATTTGTACACCAGTCTTCATGAGCAGCATGATGGAGTAAGTGCACATGCATCTTTTCAGTGGTGTGTGCCCTGGTGCACCTTGCCAGAATTTATTCTCCAGTGCAGAAGAACATTTATGTAGTACAAAGTGCTGCTACTTTTGAGGAATTTACTGTTTTGATGGTGGTCCCGAGAGACCTCATCGTGAACCTGACAAGATATTCTGGAGAGGCTTTTTCCTTAATGATAGCCTCCAGTGTTTCAAATTTGTTCTTTAAATCTGTCAGTGTGGAAGTGTTAACTTCAATTAGGAGACCCATAAAACCTTTGGAGCACGTATCTGCTACTTCCTCCCACTTCGTATTGAACTCCATATCCTCCACTTCAAATGATGGAAACACCTGGAAACGCAATCCACGGGGAATTAGATCACCATCAACATATCTTGACAAAAAGGCACGATTCTACCAGGTCCACACTCTTTTGCGTAAGAGGTTTTTATACTCAGATGTCACCGCTGCAAGCGACTGGTCCACATCTGCCCCCACAGAGAGAGGATCACTGTTTTTTAACACGTTTTCCACCTCATCACGCCAAGCACTGTCACGTGACTGGAATTCCATGGTCAATGGGTACACTGTGAAGAAACAGCAAAACATATAATTAATACAAAACACATATACAACTCACTTAATATTATACCGCAATTGAGAAATATCAACCCTCTGGGGTCAGTTAGCATACTCAAGCAACATTTTAAAACGGGAGAAAATTTGAGTATCTCATGCAAGTATGTCTATTCATTTTACATAAAAGACAAAGACAGGTGATTCTTACAGTAGAAAATAGGGATATATCCCTTGTTACAATTCCATATACAGTAATGTTGTACAAACATGTTTACATAAAACTTTGGTACATATCCATATAATGGGAAATAAAGTGCATACACTATAGTGCAGGCTGCTGTGAATTCTATATTCAACAGTCTATGTTCACCCAACCCAATAAATCACATTAAGGATGCTGAAGGATTTACTTAACATCAAACCATCTCAACCAGCTCCCAATGGGTACAGATCATAGCTTTCAATAGTCACAGTCTGTGCACATTCATAAATCAAATTACATTTCCCTTTACTTTAAGAAGGATGAAGTACAGCATCACATAAATACAAGTATTTCTGAGGGAAATGAAAGAGAAAATGGATCCTTGCGTATATCCCCTACACGTGTTTCACACACTGGCTTCCTCAGGGGGCGAGGGTACTGTGGTGTAGGCAGGCAAATCGCTCTGTTCCTACTTAAGTAGGCGCCATTATATGCCCCATGTCGGCGGTGACTGCCGCCCGCATTTCCGGGCTGTGACATCACCGTGTGCACCCAGTCACGTCATCTCTCACTGCCGGCCAATCCTATCACAGCATCACTGCGCATGCTCCCGGCCCGGGACGTGTCACCAAGATGACCGGGCATGCACAGTGTGCACAAGCAGACATACAACACAGCAGAGGCGGACGAGGGCGCTCAGTGCTTGTCACCACAATAGAAAGACAAACTGTTTTAGACTAGATTTCTGATGTAAACACTTAATCATATTATATTGATAGTTTAAAGGTTTGAGGCTAGGATCAGACTTATGTCTGCCCTGAGCCTGGGGAATATGTTAAAAACTTAGTGGCCGGCAGGCAGAACACATAGCGTTAATGGAATGTAATGCTGTGCGCCGCCTGCTCTATGCATCACTATAGTTACCCGATATTTACTGCAGCCGGCGGCTCCACAGGGTATCCCCTGATATGCATTACTGCAGAGCGTACATGAAAACGATGCAGACAGCGTTTCCTGTGCACTCTGCAAAAGCACATATCAGGGGATTGTCTGTGAAGTTGGTGGCTGCGGTAGCCATCACATTAACATAGTGACGCATAGAGCAAACTGCGCATAGTGTTACATTCCATTAACGATATGTGCTCTGCCTGCCACTAAGTTTTTAACTGATTCCCCAGGCTCAGGGCAGACACAAGTCTGACCATAGCCTTGGGTAGACTTTAAGTCCATCGAGTTCAATGTATAGCCTAACATGTTGATTAAGAGGAAGGCAAAAACTCCATGGGGCATACACTAAGCTTCATATTGGGGAAAATTTCCTTCCCAGCTCCACAAACGGCTATAAGACTAGTTGTCTGGATCAACGCCCAATCACAAAATCTAGTGCGCATTACCAGTAATATTGTATTTTTTAAGAAAGGCATACAGGTCTCTTAAATTTTAGTAGTGAATCAACCATTAAAACATCATGCGGCAAAGTTACATATTCTCACTGATCTTTATGTATTCACCCCAAAGTTTCAAATGAGACCTGTGAACGGTTTTACGTATTTTGGACTCTTTAATATACCTAAATAAATCTCCAAGAGTAATGTGCAATATTTATTTACTACTAGTATAATTTGCTAGTTTTGTACCAGTCTATTTCGTTTAACTATTTTTTTTTTTTGCGTCGGACCAACTGAGCAGCGCATGTCCCTCGTGAGCTGAGAGGAGAGTGAAGTGTGATCTGTTCATGTGTGGCCAAACTGCTGTCACTCACAGAGAGGACTGCTGCCACCAGTGAGTATGCACTGCTCAGTTGGTCTGATTTCTGGCCTACAGCCCAAAAGGATTTAAGCTGCAAACACAGTAAAGATATTTATAAGTGTCTTAAAGATAAGAATACAGGAACAAAGTGGGTAATAGAAGTATATTAGGAAATTGTTAATTAGGACATGTTAGGACAAAAGAAAGAGGATGAAATTAGTTGTGGAAACCTCTTTACATTGTTAAAAACGTTTCTTTTTGTTGACATATAGCCATCTTGTCTCAAAGAATATGAGTGCTGAGTTGTTATTAGCAGAAATTTTACATTACTCCAATGGTGTCCTTAAAATATTTAAAATAATATTTGCTTTTGTATTCCATTTTTTATTTTTTTGCAAATATATATACAGAATGGTAGGAGCTAGTGAGCTAAAACCTGGTCTAAAATCTTCCAAAGTACCTGATTTACCCATTGACCAAATTATTTGAAGATTGGTCCAGTTGGTTGGCCATAGATTGATATTTAAAAAAACAAAATGAGTTTGGCTTATGATAATCCACTTACTAAGCATTAATATATAAAATATAATACCGATTCAACTACCATGTGGCCCTCGTTGGAAATATTGAGAGTAAAGGAATGCTAATTACATAAAGTCATCAATACTGATGAAGAATGTATTTGATTAACGAAATAAACTAAAATTAAATAGAATAAACAAACACTGATAATAAAATACTTGCTAAGCAAAAACATTTAACATACGTAGCGGTCTGAATATAGACTAGCAAACCTGTTTGTATTAAGAGTAAGTTTTTCTCCTTTCTGAAAAACCACATTTCAGGTACTAGCATAGGATATGGTTGATATAAGAGTATACCCATTTGATTTAATGCAGTTCAAATGATAATGGTCTCAGTTCCTTCATCGATAATCTTATGCAGATTTGTCAGTACTATGGACTACACTGAAATAGATGATTGGGTAGTAAATCACACACAGAAATGGCTTCCACTCCTAAATGACTCTTGGGATCAACAAGTGACTACGGTGACCTGGACAAAGTAGCAAAAAGCCATCCACCTCATCACAGCTCAAACGGTGATGATAGCAATTCTTTCGATGATATCTCTTTGCAGTGCTGACTGATATACACCAATAGTTCAATAATCCTATTGTTCTAAGCAAATGTAATACTTACAAAAAAGGAACTCTGCTTCTTTGTGCATCCAAGGATCAGCAGGCATCTATTATACACTGAAATCTCCATTGGCAGTATATTGTGAATCACTAGATGCGTTTCAAAACCCCCAAGGTTTCTTTCTCAATAGTGAAGTTATTTGCTATATAGCAGCCTTTTGTGTATAATTAGGATTAGTCATAAGAAATGAAATGAATCAAGGTGAAGTTCAGCAGAAAAGAAAAGAAAACATGGACCAGAATACTTGTAAAGACACTCACAGTTATGACACAACCAACAAAATTAGGACAATCAATCGCTTGCAATAAAAAGAGTGCTTTTCATTTCTTGATCTTAATTTCTAATTTCTTAATTCATAATTATTTTTTTATTTTATATTTTAAATTAATCCCCAAGAAAACCAGGAGATAGGTGTCTCAAACTCATACATTTTTCTGCATTTAGCTCTAGACATCTGGGCCATAAAATTAAACCCGCTCAATTTTTTTTAACTAAAGATAATGCTGTGAAAATTAAACCATTTGGATTACTATTATGACATAACTTGTAATGATTACGGTAGATAAAGTATATTCCTCAAAATAGTTTTTAATATCATTTATATATTCTGCTATTCTCTTTTTCAGTGGTCTAATTGTTCAACCAATACACTGTTTGGAACATGGACATTATATTAAATAAATAACATATTCATTATTACCATATTTTTTGCTTTATAAAACGCATTGGATTAAAAGAAGCACCCCAAATTTGGTGAAGGATATGAGAATAGAAATTATTTTTAATGTTAAATGGGTGAGTCTTATAATGCCAGTATCTGTCATACAATCAGACATTGCTTTTCAACCCTGCTTACACAGAATTTAACCCTGCTGTTGTCTTCGGTCAAAAATGACCGATTTTGAACTTTAATATTTTTTAAAATATTCAAGATGCGGTTTTGAAACTTGTGGTTAATTGACTTTTCCTCATTTGAGGGGTTCTTACTATGAGTATTTTTATATATTTTTTTTATGTTTGCTTTTTGCTCCACAATTTTTTATACACTTGTAGTCTTCGGTCAAAAATGACCGATAGCCTTTTATAGTGATCTGCAGCCATTTTATGAGTAAAATAAAGGAGCTATAATCTCATTTTGGACTATATATTACATCTACTATTATTTATCAATTTATTTAGGTCCTTTTGGTCCATGCAGATTTACACATACATACATTTTCTCATTACAATACTGCTGATGGATTACCTTCCAGTATAGTTATGTGCCAAATATTTTTACCCTGCTGTTCCTATAAAATAGTTCAATTCAGTTCTGCATTCATGCTATGGAAGGAAATAGACCCAAATTAGAACACAAATAAACTATATAAGAACATACTTTTTATAGAGGAGTTGGGAAAATCACTGGTTAGCCCATATATTGGAGAACGAAAGGTAACACCCAGAGCTGATGGAGCGGCAGCCATTGTCCACAGGATCCAACAGCAAGATAAAGAAAGTGAACCAACAGCTTACACAAGCACTGCTACAATACCCACGGACGCCACCAGCAACGCAACCAGCCTAAAACGGAAACAATGCGACTTCTGTCCAACATCAAGCAATCACAAATCAAATGTGATATGTTACAGATGTGAAAAATATTTATGTAAAAGACGTCAATTTTACCTGTGACAATTGCAAACAGTAAACTTTGCACCGTGTGACTTATTTATCATTTTACATAAACAAAACTGAACTGTTAATTTTTTTTGTTATTTTTTTTTGTTGGAAAATAATATAATTACATTTAGTTTATTGTTATTAGTTATAGTTTACAGTTGGATGAATAATTATTTTTGTATGTGCAAATATGACAATATGCATAAATATTCCATGTTAAATGTTTTTACACAAAAAAAATAAAAAGTAAGTTTTTCTTTCCATTTTTCATTTGCTTATAAACAACCAGGTTCACACAATATAATACTGCAAAAATTATTCAATTAAAACACTTAAATTAGCTAAAAATCAAGACTTTATCAGGTCCGGTCAAAAATGACCGGAGGATAACAAGTGTATAGTGGTAACGAGGAGAATAGCAGGGTTAAAAAAAATTAAACTTATGAAATAGACCTAGACAGAAATGTGGTACCCTTAACTCAATATTTTGTTACACAACCTTTCGAGGCAATCACTGCAATCAAACTATTCCTATAATAGTAATTCTCAATGAGACTTTTACACCTCTCGACAGGTGTTTTGGCCCACTCCTCAAGAGCAAACTGCTACAGTTGTCTTGTGTTTGAAGGCTGCCTTTTCCAGACAGCATATTTCAGCTATTTCCAAAGTTGCTCAATAAGATTTATGTCAGGGCTCATAGAAGACCAATTCAAAATAGTCCAATGTTTTCCTCTTAGCCATTCTTGGGTGTTTTTAGCTGTGTGTTTTAGGTCATTAGCATTTTGCAAGACCCATGACCTGCTACTGAGAACAAGCTTTCTGACACTGGGCAGCATATTTCTCTCTATAATCTCTTAATACTCTTGAGCTTTCATTGAACCCTGCACAGATTCAAGACACCCTGTGCCAGATGCAACACTGAAGCCCAGAACATAACACAGCCTTCTCCATGTTTCACAGTAAGGACATTGTTCTTTTCATGATATGCTTCATTTTTCCATGTGTGAACATAGAGCTGATATGCCTTGCCAAAAAGTTAAATTTTTGTCTCATATGTCCATAGGACATTCTCTCAGAGGCTTTGTGGCTTGTCAACATGTAGTTTGGCAAATTCTAGTCTGGCTTTTTGTGATTTTTTTTTCAACAATGGTGTCCTCCTTGTCGTCTCCATGAAGTTCACTTTTACTCAACAACGGATGGTGCGAACTGACACTGATGTTCCCGGAGCTTTACGTTCACCTTTAATCTCTTTAGAAGTTTTTCTGGGCTCTTTTGTTACTATTTAAATTATCCATCTCTTTAATATGTCATCAAATTTCCTCCTGCGGCCATGTCCATGGAGGTTGGCAACAGTCCTATGGATCTTAAAATTCTGTATAATATGTGCAACTGTAGTCACAGGAAAATTAACCTGCTTGAAGATGGTCTTATAGCCTTTTCCTTTACCATGCTTGTCTATAATTTTCTTTCAAATCTCCTGAGGCAACTCTTTCCTTCACTTCCTCTGGTCTATGTTGAGTGTGGTACACCTCTCCCTCTGTTGCTCTCTGTATACACGATATTCAAAAACAAAAAGACAGGCAGCACTACATAACTACCAAGGTGGTCTTCTTTATTGACCAGTGACCGCGACATTTTGGTTCCAACAGAACCTTTCTCAAGCAGTCAAGATGGGGAGCATATACCAGGAGTAGGTGCGGGGAAGGAGGCTTACAGGTGTTTTGCCAGTGTCCTTCTTGACATGTGCGGTGTCTACCACTAGGAATAAAATTAATACAGAAGTTTGATTTACTGATGTACACTATTAGCAATGTATTTGCTATTAATTTGAGTGTGTGTACTAGGACTGGATAGTGTATCGCCTTAGTGGTGTCAGTACACCATTGACAAATTCTAGTGCCACTATAATCTTACAAATTGGAGATCCTTTCTGGTACCTTATCCAGGATAGCGTACAGTGTTATTATTAATAACCTCCTGAGTGTCACCAATACATTTCCAGGAGCCATTCCAACCGGGAAGATGGTGATCATATAAAGGTACAATGCAGAGCATATCCGAAAATAAGCATTATGATGGAAGAATAATGAGTGGACGCGCATAGTGCATAAGTGCATAATATGATTGCATCCAGGAAGGTTTTAATATAAACACTATATACCACCTTATAAAAGGGAGTTTCTTAATGGTGACATACACTAGTAAATGCTAAACCTGATAATAGCACACAGAAAAGTAAACCCCTAGCAATTGTTGGACTGCACAATGGAGGTTATTAAAAATAACACTATACACTACCCTGGATAGGGCACCAGAAAGGATCTCCAACTTGTTAGAATATAGTGGCAATAGAATTTGTCAATGGTGTACTGACACCTCTAAGGAGATACACTATCTAGTCCTAGTGCACACACTCATATTAATAGCAAATACATTGCTAATAGAGTACAACAGTAAATCAAACTTCTGTATTCAGTTTATTCCCAGTTGTAGACACCACACATGTCAAGAAGGACACTGGCAAAACACTTGCAAGCCTCCTTCTCTGCACTTACGTTTGTGTGGGAACAGGTAACAAAGGCATAGGAGCTTTACCAATATTAACACATAGATATAAGATAACACTATTGGTGTTTGTTTTAGACACCACAACCAGATTACTAAAGATACGCTCCCAAGAAATAGTGGAGACTGTAGACTACTGCAAGATAGGGCATATTGTATTTATGTTTAGTGCTATCCTATTCTATAGTAAGTGCTGGCAGATTGGAAGAAAGGAGATTTGATTTGTCATTATGCTCTAATTTCAGAGCAGATGCCATAACTGAATTTCCTTTGCATATAAATACATCCCAAACTAATAAGATCCCTTTTGTCCAGAAGATCACCAATTATCTAAACATCGTCCAATGATTCAACACCCCTGGAAATAACCCTTGATCCAACAGTAAAGGTAACTAAAGCAACCAAAGACATTAATGGTGACTACCAGTATACCTGTGTACTAAAATTCATAATTTCATTTTTTAGCATCCCTTTATCATGACCTACACTGGCACTGAAACTTAGCCAATACTGATAAGTCATCAAGATTATTTCAAAGGGTAAGGCACTATAAAGACATATACCTTTATAGTAAACCAGTCATAGGTCAATAGCCACACTAACTCTTGGTATTGCATTTTTAGGATGCAAGGGATATAACAACAGCACCCAGATCAGGTCCAATCAACATCGGACCCTAACGCTCGAAGGAGCAAACCACCTACACTAACAGAATCTTGTTAGATTTTATTGTTTTTGTTAATTTTTTAGTAAAACTTTTTTAATTTTAGTAAAAATTGCTTAATTCCATTTTATATTTAATTATTAATAAACATCACGACAAAGGGTTAACTATACAATGGAAAACAGCTCATTATTTACATGCCATTGATAAGGGGTTAGCACTGGGCCTACTCTGATATATAAATTTGCCTAAGATACATTCAAGCTGAAGGACTAATACACGGTAACCCTCCACGGCTTTCTAGCAGCAACCACTCGAATAATAAAAAACCCCTCTGACTAGTCCCCTTTACTCGTCAAAGTCCCCTTTTGACTAGCTCCAGTGTTTAATAACCTATCAATTTAGAATTTGACCCAAATTAAAATAATATCTATATACCTGAGCCAGAGTACAAAGCCATCCCCAAGCCATGGTAAGACTGCATGTTTTTTCCAATGGGACATAAAGATGTTGCATATTAGAGAATAATGAACGTGGCAGGGGAGCACTATGACAGAGACCACAGAGAAGGGCAAATTATACTTAATATTTAATGTTATAATCCACAATGCATTTAAACGGTGGAATGCCGTCTTCCTCAGGTGGGAGTTACAAAGGCAAGGTGGGGCAAGTGCATTATTAAGAGATATTGACCAATCAACACATTATTATGATCTAGGCTTCTTTAACTCTTTCTAAGCACAATCAATACCTGGAAACTTGAATGTGGAATTACACACATACAATTCAATTAATAAAATTCAATAATCACTTTGACACTTAATTTAAATAAAAACAATATAGTTAAAATAATATAGTTAAAGCAACATAAAAACAATAAAAATTAAAAAAAAAACAATTAAACACCTCATATACTAAATCTCAATACAAATATCACATTATACAGATCACAATCCTATTTGTTTAAGATCAGGAATAGATCGTCAATAAAACGTCGATAAAATTTAATGTGGCAATTGGCCAGGCGGGAGTGTGTGACGAAGATGGATTCAAACAAACCCATAAATAGGTTGGCGTAACTGGGTGCGAACCTTGTCCCTATCGCATGCGATAAAAGTCTGGTTTTCCAAAGCAATACGGATTTAGAAGTAAAAAAGTAAGGAAGAAAAATGAAATAGGGCCCCCCTTGAAAATGTGGGATGTTTCACTTGCAATAATTCAAAATGCCTATGTTTTAAAATGATTTTGAATGGTATGGCCACGTTCCAATCATTAACAACTGGGGAGACTTTTTAAATTAGGTGCCACTTGGATTGTCAGTCCTCATATGCAATATATTTATTGCAATGTCCTTGTGGATTCCAATATGTGGGTTATACCATCCAGACAGTTCATGCAAGGATGAACAAAATGTACGCAATGGGTTTTTTACAGCACAGCGTCTCTAAACATTTATTGTCTATTTCCTCAAAAAGATCCAGCACGCTTACAGCTGTGCATTATTCATCAGGTACCATTCAATGTGCAGAATCGCTTTAATGTTTTGATCAAAAAAGAAAGCTATGGGATCTATAAGTTTGGTACAATGAATCCTGAGGGCCTGAATCTAACTATTGAGAATGTGGTTAAGTAAGGGTACATGAATTCTCAGAATAATGATTGCATGATTAATTAATTAGTATAACAATTGGTGTAACAGTTGCGATCATAAGGGGCACTGGAACCTAGGGGGCCACAAAAGTCCCTATGTCCTATATGAAAAGACCAATGCTGTTAAAGACTTGCAATAATTGGGGGCCCTGTTGGGGTGATTGCATCGGGCCCTTGAGCTTCAAGTTTCACCACTGAGTATTACATTGGCTCTGAGGGGATCCACAGACTTATCTAACAATTTAAAGTAAAGTGTACAAGAGCAACTTCAATTCTGGAATGACTTTTCCTTTCACAAATCCATTTGTCGAGGCTGGTTAAGTGTGTGACTTTTCTCCATCTTAGGCCCCTTTCACATCAGCGTTTTGCGCTGATCATGGCAGTTGCGGTGAAAAAGGGCCGCACTTGCGGTTCACTTGCGGCAAGCCCCATACAATGTCTATGGGAGCTTGCGGCAGGTGCGGCAAAAGCGGTATCGGCACTTGCTGCAGGTGCGGCCGCGAAAAAACCACAGCATACAGCGTTTTTTTCACGGCCGCTCCTGCCGCAAGTGCCGAAACTGCACTTGCCGCACCTGCCGCACACTTACCGCAAGTGCAAGTGAACCACAAATGCGGCCATTATGCGGTAATTGCGGCAGTTGCAGGTTTTTCACTGCAACTGCTGCGATCAGCGCAAAATGCTGATGTGAAAGCAGCCTTAGTCTAATAATGATTGAAGATTGTTAGAGATAGATAAGAAGATTTTTAGTTGAAATACCTGTTTTTCCAGTCTATTTTATATTGTGTAAATAACAAATTAATTTATTATGTAATGCAAACATTTTATTCTGTAATTTATTATAACATTTTTTTACTATATTAGTCTAACAGCTTATTTTTTATTCTTTTATGAAATAGCAGCTTATGCCTCTGAATGGAAATTATTCTTAAAATATATACTCTTTACCACATGAAACTCTTTCTCAGTTGTATTGTATTTTGCTTGTAAGAAGTAATATTATTTTCACTCAATTTGTCCATTTTTAAACAACAATATATCCAACTACGGTACATAAATTTGGGTTATTGATCTAAATTTTGTACTAGAAACATTTCAGATCAATCGTTGTGCCATTAGAGCAATAGGAAATAGTGCAGCATTTCTACAAATGTCTCAGCGATTGTTACATTTGATTAACAGTAAATTTGAGTCAAAAGTGAAGCCATAATTGCTTTAGCTATAGGAGAAAGCAAAAGATGACTTTCTTTGCTGTGCATTGTCTGAAAATATGTACCAGAATGTATTTTTGATAAGTTACAGTGTGGAGAATCATCACATTGATTTTGACTTAAAAGGGAATTTATGTTAGATGTGCTCTTACAGTCACTGTACTCAACATACACACTTAGTACACTGTTCATATGGAATAAAATACACACAGCCATGTAGAGAAAATGGTGAGATAATACATTTTTATTCACATGGCATTTCACTTTTTTCCAGTTATTTCCTGTGGCGATTTACCAATACCTCCAATGGTAACCGGATTGGAACTTTAAACATTTATGGAGCGACGACAATATTCACCTGCAATTCTGGTTACACTCTTGTTGGGTCCCATGTAAGGGAATGTTTGGCGAATGGTCTATGGAGTAGCATTGAAACAAGATGTCTAGGTAAGCAGACTCACTTGTGCCTCAAGTCATGATTCTATTGCTCACAAATTTCATATAAAGTACAAAATTGTACAGAAAGATAGTAGCAAACTGTATAGATATGATGAAGTTGCTGAAATAAAGACCATAATAAATATTTTTATAATGAATATTGCATGGTACAATATACCAATAATAAAATGATTCTTTTTTTCATAGTCTTAAAGTGAACCTATTACCATTTTTTTGTATATAAGCTGTAATCACCACCAGTAAAGCCTTTTTTAAAGAGCATTCTGAAATACTGTACATAAGTACCCATGCGAATCTGCATAATGTAAATATCAGCAGGGCAGAGAAAGTGCACATAGGCAGGAGCGCAATGAAGGAGACTTGTGTGGGTGAAATAGGATGTACCACCAATACTTAGGTGAGTATAATAAGATATGTTTTTTACATTATGCAGATCAACCTTGGGACTTAAATACAGCAATCCAAAATGCTGTATATAAAGCTTTATGTCATGAATTGCAGCTCAGGAGTCTGTGATAAATATTAAAAGTGTTTAGGTCCTTTAAGGGCCTGTGAGGGTTAATGTCTTTCGCTGCCGCTGGTCAGGTGATATAGTTATGCTGATCATTTCCACTACCCTTTAAATAGGCACATGACCCATCACCTGGGATCGTTTATAGAGGTCTTTCTATACTTGATCATCCTGGTGTGTGGAGCTCTCTTGTGTCTTCTGGGGATCTGCTGTCTAGGAGACGCACATTTTGTAGCGTTGGAGTTGGGCTACTTCCCAAAGCATTTGTATCCTTTTTGTCTCCTCTGTCTGTCAATCTATCCCTGTGTTGTGTTACCTGAAGAGGCAAGGTTAGTGCCTTCACCAGCCAGTGCATTAGCCAGGGTTACCTTAGGTGACAGGCAGGGATTAGGTATATGGTAGCGGCAGGAGAAGGACCTACGCAGGGTGTCAGTGAGGGACAGACACAGGGCATTGTTAAGAGGTGTCCCTATCCCCCTCTCCCTACAGCTAAAGCCTTCCTTCCCTTTATCATCCCATTGTCCTTTTGTGTTACCATCTGCAGCGGACATCTTTATTGTATGCACATGACACTTACTGATGATGGCAACAGCTTATATGCAAAATAATATTGACAGGTCCACTTTAAAAATGATGTAACTTAAAGCAATGTAAAAGATACTCCAAGGAATTATCAAAAACAAAATCTATTTTCCTGTTCAACAGGCTATGTGTTATCAAAATGTATGTTTAGACCTTAGAATCAATTCCCCTGGTAATTCCAAGGTTTCAAATCTAACATCATTATCATTCAAAAAAAGACAACAGAATACCCTCTTGTAAATTTGGAAGGAAATAACTTCTTGCTTGAAATCATTTACCCTTTATTCGGTTAAAATCCCAAAGATATTGAAACTGTCACAATATTAAAAATTGGAAAGATTGCAGTAGTATTTACAGTTCTCCATGTAAAAATATGCATGTACATCCTAGTGCATCTCAATGAATTAGAATATCATCAAATAGTTAATTTATTTCAGTAATTCAATACAAAGTGAAACACTTATATTATATAGAGTAATTACAAACAGAGTGATCTATGTCAAGTGTTTATTTCTGTTAGTGTTGATGATTATGGCTTACACCCAATGAAAACCCAAAGGTCATTATCTCAGAAATTAAAGTAGGGAGGATGAAGGGTTAAAAAAAGGTGAAATAATATTGTTTTATTAGTCAACGTGTTTCAGGCCTCCCTGAGATGCAATATTACATTGATTTTTGATGATATTTTAATTAATTGAGATACACTAGTATACCGTATATATTTATGTAATTACAAGGTGGGCCATTTATATGGATGCACTTAAATAAAATGGGAATGGTTGGTGACATCAACTTCCTGTTTGTGGCACATTAGTATATAGGAGGGGGAAAACTTTTCCAGATGAATGGTGACCATGGTGGCCATTTTGAAGTCAGCCATTTTGGATCCAACTTTATTTTTTCACAGTGAAGAGGGTCATGTGACACATCAAACTGATTGAGAATTTCATAAGAAGAACAATGGTGTGCTTGGTTTTAACGTAAATTTATTCTTTCATGAGTTATTTACAAGTTTATGACCACTTATAAAATGTGTTCAAAGTACTGCCCATTGTGTTGGATTGTCAATGCAACCCTCTTCTCCAACTTTTGAAACACTGATACGGTAGGAACACCGCAGAAGAAATGCTAGAACAGGCTTCTAGTATCCATTGTTTCAGATACTGCACATCTTGTATCTTCATAGCATAGATAATTGCCTTCAGATGAGTGATGAGGCAAACTTTTTTGTTAATGGTGAAGTTAACAAACAAAACCACCGCTATTGGTCTGACACTAACCCACAGTGGATAGATCCCTCCAAGACTGTTGGAACACAAAAATTGATGGTATAATATGGTATAAGAGGTACAAAGTGGGGGCCATTGTTCATCAATGGAAACCTCAATGCCACTGGATATCTGAAACATGTAGCAATTTTAGATATCCAGTGGCATTGAGGTTTCCACTATCTTTGTACCCCATATACCACGCCATACCATCAAGTTTTGTGTTCCAACAGTCTTGGAGGGATCTATCCAATGTGGGTTAGTGTCAGACCAATGGTGGTGGTTTTGTTTGCTAACTTCACCATTCACAAAAAAGTTTGCCTCATCACTCATCTGAAGGCAATTGTCTATGCTGTGAAGATATGAGATTTTCAACATCCAAAATAATGGATACTGGAAGCCTGAGCTAGCATTTTTTCTGCGGTGTTGCTATCAGTGTGTCAAGAGTGGGAGAAGAGGGTTGTATTAACAATCCAACACAATGGGCAGCACTTTGAACACATTTTATAAGGGGTCATAAACTTGTAAATAACTCATGAAAGAATAAAGTCACATTAAATCCAAGCACACCATTGTTTTTCTTATGAAATTCTCAATGAGTTTGATGTGTTAAATTACCCTCTTCCCATTGAAGAAAATAAAGTTGGATCCAAAATTGCCTACTTCAAAATGGCCGCCATGGTCACCACCCATCTGGAAAGTTTTCTGCCTCCCATATACTAATGTGCCACAAGCAGGAAGTTGATATCACCAATCATTCACATTTTAATTAGGAGCATCCATATAAATGGCCCACCCCATATATATACTGTATATAAATATATATATATATATATATATATACACTAGAGGTTGATGCGAAAGATTTCTTTCGAATAGGAGCTGATCTGCCATGCTCCACAGTGACTGCCACATGTGAAGTGCAGCTATGTGACATGCAGTTTCATATGGCTTGACAACCCTTTTACGTTAACGATATAAGCTAATGTTAAAATAAAATGTAAATTAAGGTATGACTTGTAGAGATGAGCCATGGAAATTTTGTTTCTGGAAGGTATGACTTGTAGAGATGAGCCATGGAAATGTTTCTGGTTGTTCAATCAGACTCTTTATAAATGCCTGTTCAGGATAAAATTTGACCTGAACCTTATTTAAAGGCACTGATTGGGCAGTATGGCTCTCCACCCACATATCCAGCCATAAGCAAACCCCTTCCAAGGGACGGAGGGTGGGACTTTGTCATTTTTTACATTTAGGCTGAAGGCACGCTGGGCGAGGGACTCGCGCGAGTGCATTGTGAGGGAAACTCGCATTGCACTTGGACCAGTGTTGCCCTATCAGGCAGGGCACACTGGTGCGAGTCTCCCGTACCTAACTCGCATTGCGAATCAGAAGCGAGTGCAGTCGGAGCATGCTGCCACTGCACGCGATTCTGACGCATGTGAGTGCAATGCAAGTCTATGGGGGCAAACAAATCTCGCCCCTATACAGCACATGGTGCGATATTTGCACTAGTGTGCTGCGCAAATTTCTTCAAACTCGTCGGCAGGGTCCTGAACAGCTAAGTAATCAGCACAGGCAAACTACTGTGCTGATTACTTAGCTGTTCAGGATGCTGGACAGTGTACATTAACCATTTATGACCTCAGCATGTGTCCAGGAGGTTGGACAGTCTCAGGACACATGCTGACATGACTGTTAAAGCACATTATAATAATCATCTTGCACCGCTGCTGTCACAGCGGGACAGGATGATTATTACTGTATGCGCATGGTGGTAAATTCAAAATCGCCGGCTGTCAAAAAGCTTGAATTCCACGACAAATGCTCCCGCGGTCCTTCAGGACTGTGGACAGCATCACATATACGCACCACACATGCACTCACACCTCATACTCGCAGCACACTCACATCAATACATGCAGGCACACTCACCACACGCACCACACTCGCACACTCGCACCACATACACCCACAAACACGCATTACACTAGCATCACTGTCATGCATCAAACACGCTCCTTGTTTGATGCACGACAGTGTGCCTTGAGCCTTAGAAACACACTACAGCTGATAACTCTGCTTTTATCTCCAATGTGAGCCAATCGAATACTGCAAGTGGATCACACTGGGCCAAGCACCATACATACATGAGCAAAGTGATCCTTGCTGGAGTTCTTTGGATAAGTAAGGCACCCAAACTCCGGCCTTGAATGGGTTAGGACACCTCTAATCAAGTATGCTGAATTAAGCTTTGAGCCAGCATTGTTTTTTTATTTTTTAACAAAAAACTTAGAAGACACATACAAAAAATTATTTTCATATGATTAAACTTCTAAATTGGCACTAAATTTGCATCCATCCCTTGAAAATTGCAGTGATTTGCATACTTGTATATCATTTATGTATGTTCAATTCATGTATGCATATTGTGTTCTATACATATTTGTGTTTTGTCTATATCCACAGCAGGCCATTGTGGCTCTCCTGATCCAATTGTCAATGGACATATCAGTGGGGATGGCTTCAGCTATCGAGACACTGTGGTCTATCAGTGCAATCCTGGCTTTCGTTTAGTAGGCACATCTGTTCGTATATGCCTTCAGGATCACAAATGGTCAGGACAAACTCCAGTTTGTGTTTGTAAGTATCTTTTATTATATAACTTAAAGAACAGGGATAAGTTCTTTAAAACTCTTTAGGTGCTGAAGCTTGGCAGTAGGATTTTCAAGCAATTATAACATTAAAATGCCTCGAGTCCCTCAGCAGCAGGGAACTGGAACATAATTATTAGTAAAGTAAGTGCAATGGGTTATTATTTTTCAATTTTAAGCAGATTTTTGTAATATTTTTAAATAGTAAAAACACTTATAATTGAATTTTAAAATGCTGATGCTTAGCAGTAGGATTCTAAAGCAATTATAATATTATAATTCCACCAATCCAGTCACAGGGGACAGAAACAATATTGGTAAAGTAAGTGCTACTGTGTTTTAATGGTTGAGAATTTTTAATTTCTAAGCAGGATTGGTTTTGTTTTTCAAATTCTGCTAAACACCTTGTATTGAAATTAAACCTATACTGATCCTTTAAACAGGAGTTAGTATGTCTGCTTTTGGGAAGCTATATAATGTAGAATTTATTTCTATTTTTCATTTTTTACCTATTATATCAAATGTGAAATGACTCTTATATTAAAAATTCAATTATTCCACAGGTGGCAGTTTATTAATATATCCGTACAAATCAAATTTACCAAATTTTCTCAGATTTAAGATTCTAATTACTACTTGAATTATTTTAGATGGTATGACTATTAAATGTACCACCTATTAGTATTTTATGGGTACCAAATAAAGGTTTCAAGAAGGTTTGAACAAATGCAATAGCGTCATTCACTATTACCAAATTATAATGCATATCATAATTATTAGTTAAAAGCAAAATATCTTATTTCCCACAGTAATAAACTACTTCTTAGGGCAGAGACACTCTTATGCAAGCTGCATGTGAGTGTCTAGCATGCATCTCACATGAGTCACCTAGGCCGATCGCCAACTCTCTGAACAGGAGCGTGGAGCTGCTTGCTTTTTATGGAGCTTTACGCTCCCATTCAGAAATGCATGAGCCGGATATGGTGACTCATGCAAGATGCATAGAAGATACTCATATGCAGCTCCAGTAGTGTGCCTCTGCCCTTACTGAAACATTTGCTTTTATTACAAAATAATTGGGAAAATAGTGCATGTGTCCCAAGACATCTTATCATTCTTTAAGTGGGTTTGAAGTTCTTTAAAAATTGCATGGAAAGTATCTAAACACAAAATATTTTCACCTCCAACAATGGACTTTCCATAGCCAAAATACCTGAAGTAAACCAGTTTGCACCCTTGCCCACTTGACAATTTTCCACTTTTCGTTTTCGTTCTATCCTACCTTACATCTAAGTGCAGTAACTTTTTTTCTTTTTTTCAGTTACACATTTTAAGGATCAGATACATTTATTTTAGATTTTGAGAAATCTGGCATTTCTAAACATGGCCATACCAAATTTATTTTAAAAATAGTTTTATTTTAAATAGGGCAAAAGGGGAATGGTGTGAACTTTAAGGATTTTTTTCTAATTTAAATTATTTTTTTACTTTTTCTGTATTTTATTTGGCCCATTAGGGTACCTCAACACTGCACTTGTTGATTGCTTATGCAGAACAGAGCCATGCTAATGCACGACTCTGCACAGCAGAAATTATTATCTTATGAACGCCAGCGTTCAGCCAGTGTTCACGAAAGGTGAGTCATAAAAGTGACAGAGGTCATGATCTGACCCCTCACTGTCATGGCAACATCTCAGCATGCCATGATCGCGTTATGTGGCCACAGATTTTTTTCCATGTCATTCCAATACAAAGAAATAAACATGTGAATGACAAAACATGTGTAAATGCAATAATATTCTGCAAGAAATACTACATCTTCAGGAACAATTTCAAGAGTACCAACACTTATGGCTATTGCTGTAAATACCAGTTATTCAGCACACAGACATCTATGACGAGATTACTCCTACAGCATCTTCCCCACCTTTACTCCAACTTTTTTCTTAACCTATATAATGTGAATATGTCTTCTTGTGCCTTACAGAGAAATATTGCCCATTTGTGGCCACATACAGTGGGTGAAATAAGTATTGAACACACCACACCAATTTTCTAAGTAAACATATTTCTTAAGGTGCTATTGACATTAATTTCTCACCAGATATCAACAACAACCGAGCCAATCCACACAGGAAGGGAAATCAAATTATAGATGCCCATAAATATAGTTTGTGCAGGGTTACAATAGTAGCTGGGGTTACAATAGTAGCTTGGCAAGCACCACTGAAGCTTTTAAGGTCCATTTTATGCCTCTCTATCCAATTGTTTAATTATATTCCCATTTACTCATTATTGCAATACAGCAACAAGTTTCTAAATCCCAGCTTTACTACCTTATGCTAGGCTATTTTTCTCTGCTATGCAGAGTCCAAGTAAAAGAAATCAAACCGTATCAGCTATCAAGATTCCAGATTAGCAACTTCTCTCCACTGTTCTTAGGCTGGTTTCACACTGCAGTCTTTCCCTGATCAGGTTCGATCAGGTTTGTGTGCCAAAACCAGGAGAGTCTCCAAAACTCAGATCAGGTGTCAATCTTTCAATTATAGTTTTTCTCTACAAGTTCCTCTCCTGGTTCCTCTCCTGGTTTTGGCACCCAAACACTGATGAACACTGATCAGTGAAAAACTGCAGTGTGAAGCCAGCCTTAGTGTTTTCTCTCCTCTTTCTCTGTTATAAATTTACTTGATAATAAGCTACCTACTGCTATAAATTAACTAATTTTCTTATACACCTCTATGTATCTGCACTTCTGCAAGCATGATACGAGTTTGCCTTTATATAGCTGCTATTTCAGTGTGTAAGGCTGTGGTCACAGTTGCCATGCGTTTTTTTTAGTGATTTAACAAAACTCATGCTTTTTTTCATGTCAGCATGAGTTTTGTATAGGTGTGTGATGGCTCCCTGCGTTTTTGGCTGCGTTTTTGAATCTGCACATAAAAATAGTGCTTGTAGTATTTTTTTGTGCGTTTTGAAAAACGCATGCGTTTTATAACATGGGTTCCTATGGGAAACGCATGCAAAACCGCATGTACACTTAGTACCTTTTAGTGCCATTCAAAAACGCATGCGTTTCCCATAGGAGCCCATGTTAAAAAAAACGCATGCGTTTCCGGAAACGCATGCGTTTTTTTAACATGGGCTCCTATGGGAAACGCATGCGTTTTTGAATGGCACTAATTGTACATGCGTTTTTGCATGCGTTTTCCATAAGGCCCCTTATTAAAAAACGCATGCGTTTTTGGATATGCTCCAAAAACGCATGGGACAGTCACACATGCTTTTTGGCTATTAGTGCATGCGTTTTTTAACATGGGGGCCTATGGGTGCGTTTTTTACATGCGTTTTTGAAAACGCAGGTCTCCAAAAATGCATGTGAAAAATGCTACTGTGACCACAGCCTAACTGTATTTCTTCATGCAGGACCTGAGTTTACCAAAATATCTCTCTGTGTAACCACATTTCTTCAAGTAAGGCTGGGGTCCCAGTAGCATTTTTCACATGCGTTTTTGGAGACCTGCGTTTTCAAAAACGCATGTAAAAAACGCACCCATAGGCCCCCTTGTTAAAAAACGCATGCCCTAATAGCCAAAGAGCATGTGTGACAGTCCCATGCGTTTTTGGAGCTTTTCCAAAAACGCATGCGTTTTTTAATATGGGGCCTTATGGGAAACGCATGCAAAAACGCATGTACAATTAGTGCCATTCAAAAACGCATGCGTTTCCCATAGGAGCCCATGTTAAAAAAACGCATGCGTTTCAGAAAACGCATGCGTTTTTTTTAACATGGGCTCCTATGGGAAACGCATGCGTTTTTGAATGGCACTAAAAGTTACTAATGTACCATGCGTTTTTGCATGCGTTTTCCATAGAGGCCCATGTTATAAAAACGCATACGTTTTCTACAAAAACGCATGCGTTTTTCAACACGCACAAAAAATACTACAAGCACTATTTTTAGGTGCAGATTCAAAAACGCAGCCAAAAACGCAGGGAGCCATCACACACCTTAAAAAACTCATGCTGACATGAAAAAACGCATGAGTTTTGTTAACTCACTAAAAAAAAACGCATGGCAACTGTGACCACAGCCTAAGATAACATTTTATCTACAATATAAATCTCTGCAATTCCTGTATGTAAATGCACTCCTACATCAAGATACCTACACATATTAGCTACCGTGTTTCCCCGAAAGTAAGGCCCCCCCGATTGTAAGGCCGCCTGGGGGTAAAGGGGGGGCCTGCTAATGTAAGGCCTCGCCCGATTATAAGGCCTTACAACCGGGGGGGCCTAATGTAAGGCCCCTAGATCATGTGACCCGTCGCAGCGCATGGCGTCATCGCGACTGCGACCGGTTGGTCACATGATCCGGAAGACAGCCGAGGACAGAGGACGGTCGCGCTGGCTGCTGCAAGAAGACCCTGGAGGGTAAGATGTCTGCAGCAGCAGCAGCGGTGGGGGCCTCAGAACAGGGGGGTAGTGTGCCAGCAGGAGGGGGCCCATATATACCGTATAATGCACTGCTCCCCCTGTCGCTGATTGACAGGGGGATGCAGTGCATATGTAATGAGCGGGCGCACGTGACGTGCGACCCGCTCCAGCAGTGTCCCAGCAGGAGGGGGCCTGTAGGCCACACTGCTGGGGCACCCAATGTAAGACCCCCCCCCGAAAGTAAGACCGGGGGCCACTTTTGGCCCCCAAAAAAATGTAAGACAGGGTCTTACTTTCGGGGAAACACGGTATTGGTATACTATTTGAAAATGTGTCATAACTGCATCTACTGCTTCCAGCAACACTTGCCCATTTTTTATTCTGAATACCTTGCTGGACTTGTCCTGTTTGATCCACATGCTGTCAGGCAAATCCAGTTCTGTTCCATCATCTGCTTCAGGCCATGCAAGTCCTTCTGACATATGGCTTAAAGAATTCACCTCACCATGCATGCCCATGCCATGGATTCCAGAGGTTCAGCACTTTAACACCATTGGCTTTGAATATGGAGGATTTATCTGGATTGTCTATGTAAGGCTGGGGTCACAGTACCATTTTTCACATGCTTTTTGGAGACCTGCGTTTTCAAAAACGCATGTAAAAAACGCACCCATAGGCCCCCATGTTAAAAAATGCATGCCCTAATAGCCAAAAAGCATGTGTGATTGTCCCATGCGTTTTTGGAGCATATACAAAAACGCATGCGTTTTTGTAGAAAACGCATGCGTTTTTGTAGAAAACGCATGCGTTTTTATAACATGGGTTCCTATGGAAAACGCATGCAAAAACATATGTACAGTTAGTACCTTTTAGTGCCATTCAAAAACGCTTGCGTTTCCCATAGGAGCCCATGTTAAAAAAACGCATGCGTTTTTCCGGAAACGCATGCGTTTTTTTTAACATGGGCTCCTATGGGAAACGCATGCGTTTTTGAATGGCACTAAAAGGTACTAATTGTACATGCGTTTTTGCATGCGTTTCCCATAGGAACCCATGTTATAAAAACGCATGCGTTTTCTACAAAAACGCATGCGTTTTTCAAAACGCTCAAAAAAATACTACAAGCACTATTTTTATGTGCAGATTCAAAAACGCAGCCAAAAACGCAGGGAGCCATCAGAGACCTTAAAAAACTCATGCTGACATGAAAAACGCATGTAAAAAAGCATGCGTTTTTAAAAGGCACTAAAAAAACTGTGACCACAGCCTAATTGCTTTGAGTTAACTGGAGGTCACCTAGGCTGCACAAACTTTTAAACCTGTATGAATGCTTTGCCTGAAACATTTGCTGCATCTCAGGCCTTATCAACATCTTAGGCTGGGGTCACAGTTGACTTAGTGCCTTTTAAAAACTCATGCGTTTTAACATGCGTTTTGTCATGTCAGCATGAGTTTTTTTAAGGTGTGTGATGGCTCCCTGCGTTTTTGGCTGCTTTTTTAAATCTGCACCAAAAAATAGTGCATGTACTATTTTTTGGTGCGTTTTGAAAAACGCATGCGTTTTTGTAGAAAACGCATGCGTTTTTATAACATGGGCTCCTATGGAAAACGCATGCAAAAACGCATGTACAATTAGTACCATTTAGTACCATTCAAAAACGCATGCGTTTTCCATAGGAGCCCATGTTAAAAAAAAGCATGCGTTTTCTAAAACGCTTGCGTTTTTTTAACATGGGCTCCTATGGAAAACGCATGCGTTTTTGAATGGCACTAATTGTACATGCGTTTTTGCATGCGTTTCCCATAAGGCCCCATATTAAAAAATACATGGTTTTTGGAAATGCACCAAAAACGCAAGGTACTGTCACACATGCTTTTTTGCTATTAGGGCATGCGTTTTTTAACATGGGGCCTATGGGTGCGTTTTTTTACATGCGTTTTTGAAAACGCAGGTCTCCAAAAACGCTTGTGAAAAATGCAACTGTGACCCCAGCCTAAGGCTGTGGTCACAGTTGCCATGCGTTTTTTTAAGTGATTTAACAAAACTCATGCTTTTTTTCATGTCAGCATGAGTTTTGTAAGGTGTGTGATGGCTCCCTGCGTTTTTGGGTGCGTTTTTGAATCTGCACCTAAAAATAGTGCTTGTAGTATTTTTTTGAGCGTTTTGAAAAACGCATGCATTTTTTTAACATGGGCTCCTATGGGAAACGCATGCGTTTTTGAATGGCACTAAAAGGTACTAACTGTACATGCGTTTTTGCATGCATTTTCCATAGGAACCCATGTTATAAAAACGCATGCGTTTTCTACAAAAACGCATGCGTTTTTGTATATGTTTCAAAAACGCATGGGACAGTCACACATGCTTTTTGGCTATTAGGGCATGCGTTTTTTAACATGGGGGCCTATGGGTGCGTTTTTTACATGCGTTTTTGAAAACGCAGGTCTCCAAAAATGCATGTGAAAAATGGTACTGTGACCACAGCCTAAGACATTTTTATTCTGTATTATATCCGAATCTGTCTACTACAGCTTATTTTGATAGAGATCTTAAAACCTTCAGTGGTTTTTGAATCCAATGCAACTAAAATTTTTAACTGTGTCCCCAAGAATTTTTTTCTGATCAGTTAATAATATCTCTTATTTTTCTTTGCTGTCTAGAATTGCTTTGGTTCTGATCACTTCTAGTCATGAGTGAGTAACGAAATATTCTTACTCGCTGTACTCATAACAAGTAGTTTTTAATACTTGTATAATCATCCAAATAGCGAGCCCAATGTTAGTCAATTAGTTATAGACTTCACCTACACACATATCCGGCTATAAAACGAGTCTTTCCGGGGTTTCTTTTTTGCATTTCTACTGCATAAAACACCTTGCTATTTCCCCCAGAGATATCCTACCATTCAATCTGCTCTCCCTTAAGTGCCAGTTTACTTTGAGCATTGAAGGGAGCTGGCAATTTGTGTCAGATTGATAACGATCCACACATCACTAACAAGCACCAGCGATACTCACCGAGTAACGAGTATCGCAAAAACCGTACTATCCGTGCGAGTAGCAAATAATGAAGATTACACTTGCTCACGACTAATCACTTCATTAATGAAATGAGACAATCCTATCATGCATTCTCTTGCATGCATTTACTTCCTCCCTTGTCTGCCTTTTTATATTGTTTGATGAAATTGGTCATGTCAACTCAGCTGCTGACTCTATACTTGGTCTCAGACAATGGACTGACTCTGCAGTATGTTGTGCAATCTTGTTCTGAACACTGACTTCAGAATTGGCCTGGAAGAACAATGTTCTCCTGACCATCTTCTATGCTGGCCTAACAAGTAATTTCAAGAATGAACTTACTGGTAGAGATTTGTCACCTTCCCTTGATGATCTTGTTTCTTTTTTCACCTGAGTAGTCTTGCATTTTAAAGGAAGAAAGTTCAAGATGCTACAGTCCCAAATACAAACTTTTTTTAAAATGTGCAAGAGGCCAATATGAAATCAGGGCATTATTATTGCCTCAAAAACCAACTTCTGACTGAGGGCCTTAGTTTAAATCATGATGAAAAGGTTCACTTTTAGAACTGTCAGGGCCTAACAAGTCATGGCCTAACAAGAAAATTTTAGCTTCTAGTCAATAGAGGATTGTCTTAGGGATAACACCATCAAAGACAAGCTCATCTTGCCTAAGTTTATTATCTTTAGTTACTCTGAGTTCAAGGGACAATAATGTAACAATTTTATTGACCTCTTGTTTAAATGGGTATGCTTTCCTTTTTTAAATTTCTTTGCAGAAATATTTGAAACTTATTTCTGTGAAAGATTTCATATTTCTTAGTATTTAAGATAGTTCAATTTCAGACTGAAAAGATGACTCTTCTATTTGGAGCACTACATATTGAGTCCCTTTATTTTCTAGATACCACTATTAGCTCTTGATCCTGGGAACTTCAGTTCCAATGTGCCTTTGATGCTGTAGAAACAAAACTGACTTGCAGAGCAACTTTCGAGTGCGAATTTTGTGCCAGCATTTTAAAAATGCCCCTTTCTCGATGAAACAGCAGTGCCTATCCCTCCCCACCTCAGGGTAAGGAAGATGACTAGCTGAGATGTAGTGCACTTATAAAAAAAGATAAGAATAACCCCTTTTATTTATTTATTTTGCATAGTGCCTATTATTATGTGAAAACAAAAGTAACACATCATTTTCACAGTATAGGACTTATCCTAAGAGTCCAGGCTCTCCAAACTTTGCGTTCAACTTCAAAAGAAATAACTTTATTTAGAGATGCGTAGTTTTTACTTTCTTCACTTAATCCTTGACTGTATCACTCAAAAGGATTCTGCTTTTATCTTCAATAGTTTCAAAAGGATTGCAATGATTATTTGTGTTTGCCTTTTGCTATCCTACTACTAGACAGTACATTATATAAGTCAACCTTTTTCCTTTTCCCAATTCCAAATTCAAGTTAGTAATAAATTGATATAATTTTAGAAGAGTGTAAAGTTCACTGAATCTTATTGCATCAGATTGTATATATACATCTGTATGAGCCACAAAGGAAATGTGAAAGCAATTGTCTGATTGCACTATTTTCTGGGTTAGCCAAGGAGAGAAATAAAAGCATGATTTTAAATGAGAATTTTAAGAAATACAGGGAAGTTAACTATGCCGGTGAAGAGAGTTTACAATGTACAGCAGTTTATATTATGCTAATGATTCACCTACTACTATAAAGGCCACTCTTGAATCAATATGAAGAACTGGCTGCAATGATCAAAAAGTCTCAAAGCAGACAAGATATCTACTATTATTCCTAAAAACTAGACAAATTTAACATCAGTGAATTCAGCCTTACATGAACAATAAGAAGGTTTGTTTCTTAAGACATATTGACTGCACATACTGTATGTAAGAACTATCATTTCCAACCAAAATATAGCATTCTAGTCTGTAAATGCATTGACCATGCTTTAAGATAATCTCATTGTTACAGCTAGACTACTAGAGTTCAAATGCTTCAGACATCCAAGCATTAATTCATTCTGATTTTTGTTACAGTTAGAATAAAACTTTGTAAACAATTGTTCAATGCATAACAAAATGTAGAGCAATCAAAATATGAAAATGTGGGGGTGCTCAATATGAACAAACCAAATGGAACTGCAAAGGAAGAGTTCAATATAAAGACAGAGCACACCACCAAGTAGCAATAAAATACAAAAACGTTATTAAGCACAACATATTAAAACACTTAAAAACACACAATGCTAAACAAATGCCTTAGATAAAGGCAGCAGACACATAATAGTAATAGTCAAGCCTGTGATAAGTAATACCATAAACAGTTAAAAAGTATCACACCGGAGCTGTAATCACATAACAAAGTGATGAATATAGTTAAAAACAGCTGTCAATAAAGTCTTAGAGGTTAATATGGTATAATGCAGGTATGCTAAACATAGAATCAATCCAAGTGGAATGAAAGAATGGAGATGAGTGCAATAACAAGCCTCACAAAAAGCAAATACTTATAAAGAAACACAAGTTTTGTATAGATACCAAATAGTATAAATGGCAGAGAATATGGCAAGTGGTTGTACATCCAACGTGTATCCCAGCAGCTTCATCAGGGTAGGCAAGTGTAAATAGAATACAAGGTACTACCATCTAGAGAATAAATATTGTAAGTAACCGGCTGCATAGCTCCTATGGCATCCGAAAGTAATGTGGTATGAATGCCCGAAGCAATCTTGATAGCTTGGTAAAAATGTGGACATGAACAGATGAGTCAGATGCATAACAAAATGCCTGTTTTCTTTATATATATCTTAAAGGAATTGTTCACCCTCAGACATGTACAGTATAGAAAATTTGATGGATGTGAGTCCGTCATGAGTGCACTGTTTGGAATGAACAGGTGGCTATTGATAACTAGAACTCTCCATTAATTTGCATAGAAGTTTTAAAAATGGTGGAAAGTCATATTAGGAAATTTTCATAATGCCCAAACAAATTGATAGAGGCACTCTCATATGTGACTTTCTTTCCACAAAAAAACAATGTAACCCTATATAATTCATGTATGTATGTGTTGTGGATATGACAGAAGAAAAAGGTTTGGTACCATGTTAGCCAGTTGAGAAAATGTTGATTACTCTTAGTGTGAGAACAAGATAAAAATCTTGTGGTTGTGATACTTTTTAATGGCTAACAAAAATAAAATAAATGATGTTATAAGGTGAGCTTTCGAGACAACTCAGGTCTCTTCATCAGGCATGGTATGACAAAATATTGAATGAAACTCAAAATATATGCATGCACAACTAAAATGATTGGACATTTGACTGAATAAACATTACAGGGACTGGACATTTGGCAAAATAAACAAAGCAGCCTTGAAGAGGGTCTTCAATCAGGCAGGCGTAGTGGTCATAAAGTCTTTAGGACACTGATTTATAAGAAAACTTGGTGTCTAAGATTTCCATGTCTTTGAACAACATTGTTTAGACGTGGTAATGAGCCATAAAACCATCAGCGATGTTCAGTTTGTTCTGTAGACAATTGAAACTTCTAATTAGCTTGTATTCACACACTCTTCGATGTTTTGGGGACTTGAAATTACCTCTCAAAATTAAAACCTTCATATTATCAATGTTATGTCCGTGGCCAGAAAAATGCTCTGCTACTAGAAAATTTATTTTTTTCGTGTGTAATTGTGTGACGATGAGACCTCATCCTTGCTCTTAGACGTTGCCCAGTCTCACCAGCATAAAAAGACCGCACTGGGCATATGGTGCACATAATTAAATATACACATTGGAAGAGGAGCATGTGAAAATCCCAGGAATCTTATAATCCTGCTGTGTGTTGGGGATCTGTATCCTGTCTCTGGTCTCTATGTGAGCACAGGTCTTGCAGCTCTTCACATTGCATGGATAAGTTCCTTTTGGTGTATCCGAGGGCATCAAACTTCATACCATGATGTTTCTTAAATTGGGAGGCTGCCTGTAGCACAACAAGGGAGGGTCTTTGAATATTATTTTTAGTCGGTCATCCTTGTGTAGGATTTTTGGTAGAAGAAAAGGAGAGGAAGAAAGCGCACCGATCTAAATGTAAATGTATATCAGATCGTAGGTGGATGTGGATGGCACTCACCTTTTTTAGGTCTTGTTCACTTGCGTATCGGTCACTAGGGACCATTAAGTATCCAGGCGTAGGTTTCCTCAGTAGTCGGTATGCTGCAAATCCCTGGTAGCTAGTAAGTAGCTCAGACTGAGTTACCATAGGAATATAGATCCAAAAGAGTTTTTTACCAGGCTATTTGCGCTCCCAGAGGTCTATGATCCAAAGCTTCTTGTAATTTCATAAAGAGTTTTTTAATATTTCTTAAGAAAAGCACATACAACGCGTTTCGACAGTATAAAATGTCTTCCTCAGGTATATTGTTAAAAGTATTCCAAAATTGTGGATAGCTTTATAGGAAATAGTTTTATGCTAAATAGGGTGTGGACCACTAAGGTTAGTTACTGACACACCTGCTGTATAGCTGCTATACAAGTTTGGTATATTCAGAAGCACATACTAAAGATAAAACAAAAAAAACAAAAAAAAAAAAACAAACACATTACATGTATATATAGAGCATAGTAAAATTTGATTATGACAGATAAAATGTGAAATATAATTTGATCATAAATAGCATAAAATGTTCAGTATAGTTATATAACAAATTTAAAATTGTTGTATGTGGCTGAAATCCATTTAAAATACACATACAAAAAAACAAAACAAAAAAAAAAAAAACAACATACATACACAGAGACTTTCCTGTGACAGCCAATTTGTGGTGTATGTCATCACATGTGCCTGTGGCATTCAGTACGTGGGACGTACTATCCAGTCCCTGGGAACACGTATGAATGGCCACAGAGACAATGCGAAAAATGGCTTCATGAAACATAGTTTGTCCCGGCACTTGTGTTTGAAGCATAATAAACAATTCAATATAAAAGTTACACCAGTTGAGCAAATTCCGGAGAACTGCCCAAACCGCACTGAAAAATTAAATCGTAAAGAATCTTATTGGATTTTTAAAATGGGTTCTCTACACCCGGACGGATTAAATGAGGTGATTGAGGGAATATAATATTAATCCTTCCTTGGATACTGTGTGTTTTCTCACAATTCTAATGAGCACAGTTTTTTTTTTTGTTTTGTTTTTTTGTATGTGTATTTTAAATGGATTTCAGCCACATACAACAATTTTAAATTTGTTATATAACTATACTGAACATTTTATGCTATTTATGATCAAATTATATTTCACATTTTATCTGTCATAATCAAATTTTACTATGCTCTATATATACATGTAATGTGTTTTTTTGTTTTTTTTTTGTTTTATCTTTAGTATGTGCTTCTGAATATACCAAACTTGTATAGCAGCTATACAGCAGGTGTGTCAGTAACTAACCTTATGTGGTCCACACCCTATTTAGCATAATACTATTTCCTATAAAGCTATCCACAATTTTGGAATACTTTTAACAATATACCTGAGGAAGACATTTTATACTGTCGAAACGCGTTGTATGTGCTTTTCTTAAGAAATATTAAAAAACTCTTTATGAAATTACAAGAAGCTTTGGATCATAGACCTCTGGGAGCGCAAATAGCCTGGTAAAAAACTCTTTTGGACCTTGTGTAGGATGTGATGAAGTTTCCTGGCAGTTTTCCTTAGTACCTCAAGCTGTGGGTTGTAGGTCACCACCAGAGGAACACAATGGTTCTCTTCATGGATATGACAAAAATGTTTGAGAAACAAGTGATTATTTTGTATTAGAAATATTTTTTTCATATCTAAAAATTCAGTGTCAGAACATCAAGATTCCATTAGGAGCAAATTACTGTTAAACAGCTTAACTCACTATGATCTATTGAGAATGTGTAATTGAAAATATGATAGCTTCCCAGACCACCCAAACTGCCACCATATATATATATATTACTACTATTATTTTCTTACTAAGAATCCACTTTTATAGTCCCATTGAGTACTGTATATGGAAAAAATATACATTTTATACTTGCAGTGGTGATACACTAATTAGTGGGTGACGGTCATGGGAGCAAACTAGTCAACCTGTGGCCTTGAGTAACATGATTTGCTAAAGCAGAGTCATAACTGTCTCTTTGCAAAGCTGTTCCTCCATGGCAATGTGCTGTAAGTCAGGTAAATGCAATTTCGGCACTTCATCAATGCACTGTACAAACCAAGGGTGACAGCCGTGACGCAGGACACAGGTAACCACAACATTTTTGGAGCAAGTGGTAGTGGCTGAACGAGTGATGTCTCCCTCGCTGGGCATGCGTAATATACTAATGAAGTCATGATACAAACATTTAGCTTACTGTATATTGTCAGAGAGGCAGAGACTTGAAAAGAGCTGGAGTTGACGCTGCTTTTGAAAATCATGCTATTCATACCTACAGGGGTGGGATAACATGATTATTGGGATGACTAGTCTTGGAAAATAAAGCCCAATGATTAGTCACATACTAATTAGCATATTGCCACTGCAGTAATAAAACATTTTTTTTCTAGATACTGTAATCAGTAACACTTTACATTTGCTTATTAGGGAGGCTATAATGATAGCAAAAAATACATAGTGGCAGTTTCCGGGGCCTGGGAAACTGTCATTTTTGCTTAATTTCTAACTGACATGTGCGGTCATTTTGAATATGATGAGTTGTTAACAACATATAGTGATACATTCATATCAATAGCATATTTAGAAATATATTTACTTAGAATATTGAAACATGTCCAATGCTTATTTCACACCATTTTTACATAAGCTTCTCTCCTGATGAAGAAGTTTACACTTAAAGGGAACCTGTCAGGTCACTTTACCCCCCTCTCCTATCACTACCTGTCCCTGCACCTTGGTAGCTGTTCCCTAATCTCCGTCTGATCTAAAGGGGCCCTATAACAATTATGAAAAATAACTTATAACTTACATACAGTCTCCATCTAGGAGACTGGATAGGCAGGCTCCGGGCTCCATCTCCCCTCATTGCTGTGTCCTAGCAACCCCTGCTGGGCGTCCTTGCTCCTGGTGATTTTCGGCCTCCCTTTGTATTTCCTGCCCTCTCTGCTGCTGTAATGCCTGGCCGGAACGTCATATCCGGCAGGGGTATTGTGGGCCAATCACGTGATCGGCCTGGCTTCAATATGTGCATTGCGCATGTGCTTGAGCAGGGTCGATCACGTGATTAGGCCCACAATGCATCGGGCCGATTGGTTTTTCTGGTTTATATATATATATATATATTATATATAATATCAGTACTGCTCTGTAAAGCAGAAATAATGATTTCCTATAAATGCCGGCTTGTAGCCAGCATTCACAGGTAATTCATCATGGCATACATGGAGGTCGTCAGTTGACCACTGGCTATCAAGACGACCCATTGGTGATCATGTCACAAGAAAGAAGAATGACAGAATCCATGCCTGCATGTGTTAAATCCCACTGTTAGAGATTGACGGCAGATTTTAACTGGTTAATAGCTGCAGATATTTCCAATATACCAGCGGCTGTTAGAAGCATGTGTCCGCTAATCAGATCAGCTAAGCATGCAGGGAAAGATTTGTGCTCAGCGTGTGAGCCGCATCAAATGCAGGAATATGACCTAGGAAGTATCATTATGTCCTATTTAGAAAAGGGTTTAAAGATTCATACTATACTTAAATATTTTTCCAAAATTATAGAAGCACTCACTTGCATTATTGAATTTATTCCTTTTTCTTTACAGCTATCACTTGTGGTCACCCTGGAAATCCAACTCATGGAATAACAAATGGAAGTGAATTTAACTTAAATGATGTGGTAAACTTTACTTGTAGCATGGGATATGTACTTCAGGGGCCTTTTCAAGCACAATGCCGCAGTAACGGAGCATGGAGCAGCTCTCTTCCAACTTGTCGAGGTAAGAACTTCTGAATCATAAGCATCTGTGAGGCATTTTTGTATTTGTCATATTTACTTGATTGCACAGTTCTTTATGAAGTCTTTACAAAATGAAAAACATTAGCAATATTTGGTGAAGCGTAGTACAGATTGTCTTCACCACAAGGAATTTGAACAATAGTATTGAGCAGTCAAGCACATCTAGTCATAATGCGGCCTGCAATATACAAATTGCATAATTAAGGTAATTTGACCCCTCACATTTACCGTCAATTCCAGAGATTCCGGACAGTGTGCAGTGCACATATGTAAGTATTCAAAGTATTCAGTCACATGGAGTGAGTGCAAACTTTTTATCAGATGACTGGACAATCCCTTTAACCAACTACCCTATAGACCACATGAATATGCTTGTATTGAACAAAGCTTAGCGCATCTGGTCAAAATGAATACAAATCGCATATTTGTGCTCACAAGACCACCCACTCCTGCCTACAAGACTGGAAAATCTTGATTGCATGTGATGCACATGCTGTAAGAATTTAGAAGTCTCCAGTCAGACACAGTGAATACAGATCCTAAAATTACAAAAATCCCTTAACCACTCATATGAAAAAAATCCCTAAAAATATATTTTATTAGGTATTAGGGACTATGTGGGGTGGTGGAGCTATGAAGGGGAGAGGCTATATGAGGGTGTGGCATTATGAAAGGGGCAGTGCTAATTGGAGGGGTGGGGCTATATGTAGGGGTGGAGCTATTAAGGGTCAGGGATACATGAAGGGGGTGGGGCTATGATACATACACAGACATCCATAAATTACCATATATGAGCAATATTACTATATATGAGCATTACAGCCATATATGGGCATTACACCTGGGCAACAGTGCTCTACAGCTAGTAATATATACATTTCACTTTTTGTATTGAATTACTGAAATAAATTACATTTTTTATTATATTATAATTTATTGAGATGCATTAGTAGATGCCTATTTTGCCAAAGGCTATTATTTCATATTTAACAGAGTTATCTTATAATTAAGTTATATCTGCATTGTTGTATATTCTGGTACAGGTAGTTTATGGACTATTATTATTTAACCCCTTCTCAACCTTTGACGTTGTGCAATGTCATGAAAGTCAGTGCCTTCACGACCCATGCATGATGTTGCACAAAGTCATGGAGGTTACCGTGGCACCGTTGCCGGGTAACCACCATCGGGCCCTGGTGCTCTGTGATTCCTATCACAGAGCACCGAGGCTCGAGGTCAGGGGGGGTAGATTCCCCACCCCGTCCCCAGGATACTGTGATTTGCTGTTGAAACAGTCAATCGCAGTGATCCTGTCTCCAGCTATAGAAGGGGCGGTCAGAGCCCCTCCAATAGGCTGGAAGCGCTGGAGGGGCGGGATCACCCCCTCCAGTGCTGATGGGGACACTCCCATCATCTTCATCAAGATGGCAGTGGTGCAGGCTTCTTCCCGCCGCCCCTGGATGGACAAGGTCAGCCGCCGCCGCCCTTCACTGCAGCCTGATCCCCTGCATGGGAGATCGAGCTGCAGAATAGCGATCTGGCAGCCCGGTCGCAGTGATCCACTTAAGGGATCACTGTGCCTGGCTGTCAGATCACTTTCTGCAGCTCGATTCCCATGCAGGAGAATCGGGCTGCAGAGTAGCGATCTGGCAGCCCTGACTCAGTGATCCACTTGGTGGATCACTGTGCCTGGGCTGTCAGATCACTTTCTGCAGCTTGATCCCCATGCAGCGATCTGGCAGCCCAGGCACTGTGATCCACTATGGACGCTGCATGTAGCAGAGGCGATCGGGTGTCGTGGGACCTTTGTTGTGGACTACGTCGTAAGCGATCGAGCGTCATGGGACCTTCGTTGTGGACTACGTCTGATTTTTATAATAAAGATGGCGTTCGAATTTTGTTTGTGTTTTTTTTTCAAATAAAAAGATTTTCCTGAGTGGTATATTTTCTTTTGATTATTTACTGGAGATTCCTAATGGCCAGGTCTAACATTGGCCCGACATTATGAATCTCGGGTTTAGTGCCAGCTGCCAATAAAAAAGCATTAACCCTTTATTACCCATGTTTGCCACTGGCACAAGGGCAACTGGAAGAGTTTGGGTACAGCGCCAGAAAATGGGCTTCAATGAATACGCCATTTTCTGGGGCAGCTGGGGCTGAAAATCACAGCATGGGGGGCCCAGAATGCTTGGGCCTCTCCATGCTGAGGATTCCAGCCCCCAGCTGCCTAGTTGTACCTGGCTGGACCAAAAATATGGCAGAACCCCACGTCATTTTTTTTCTAGAATTCTAGAAATAAAAAAAAATGAGCTTCACTGTATTTTTGGTTACCAGCCAGGTACAACGAGGCAGCTGGGGGTTGTTGGCAACCCGTAGCTGCCAAGTTGTACCTAGCTGGACCAAAAATATGGCGGAGCCCACGTCATTTTTTTACTAGAATTAGTTCTAGAAATAAAAAAAAGATGGGTTTCGCTGTATTTTTGGTTGCCAGCCAGGTTCAGCAGGCAGCTGGGGGTTGGTGGCAGTCCGTAGCTGCCAAGTTGTACCTGGCTGGACCAAAAATATGGCGAAGCCCCATGACATTTTTTTTTTAAGTACTTCTACAAATAAAATGATGGAGCTTTCCCTTATTTTTGGTTACCAACCAGGTACAACCTGGCAGCTGGGGGGCTGTAATCCTCAGCGTGGAGAGACCCAAAGGTTGTGGGCCCCCCACAATGCAAATTGCAACCCACAGCCACCCCAGAAAATAGTGCATTCATTAGAGGCACCATTTTTGGTGCTGTACCCCAACTCTTCCAGTTGCGTGTGCTGGTGGTACAAGGGGCTCTCCGTACGCGACATGGTGTCCGCTAACAAGTTAAATGGAATATTAGCTTCAATTGTTAGTGGAGCAACATGTCGTGTATAGAGAGCCCCTGTGTGCCTAAATATTAGAGCTCCCCCAAGAGTGACCCCATTTTGGAAACTAGACCACCAGGGAACTTATCTAGATGCATAGCGAGCACTTTGAACCCCCAGGTGCTTCACAAATTAATCTGTAAAAATGAAAAAAGAAAGTTTTTGTGGAAAAAAAAATACTTTTTCATTTTTACGGATGAATTTGTGAAGCACCTGGTTGTTCAAAGTGCTCATTATGCATCTAGATATGTTCATTGGGGGATCTAGTTTCCAAAATGGGGTCACTTGTGGGGGAGCTCCAATGTTTAGGTACACAGGGGCTCTCCATGGGTGGTGAGCACTTTGAACCCCCAGATGTTTCACAAATTCATCCGTAAAAATGAAAATCTACCTTTTTTTTCACAAAAAATTTCGTTTAGCCTTAATTTTTTTATTTTCACATGGCAACAGGATAAAATGCATCCTAAAATTTGTTGGGAATTTCTCCTGAGTACACAGATACCTCATATGTGGTCATAAACCACGGGGCAGAGGGCTCAGAAGTGAAGGAGCGCCATTTCACATTTTGAATGGAAAATTAGCTCCAAAAGTCAAATTGCGCTCCTTCCCTTCGTTGCCCTGCCGTGCGCCCAAACAGTGGTTTATGACTACATATGAGATATCGGTGTACTCAGGAGAAATTGCCCAACACATTTTAGTATCCATTTCATCCTGTTGCCCATGTGAAAATGTAAGAATTGAGGCTAAAAGAAATTTTTGTTAGAAAACAGTAAAATGTCCATTTTTTCCTTCCACGTTGCTTTAGTTCCTGTGAAGCACCTGAAGGGTTAATAATCTTCTTGAATGTAGTTTTGAGTAGCTTAGAGGGGTGCAGTTTTTGCAATGGTGTCACTTTTGGGTGTTTTTTATCTGTCAAGTGTCACAGCAATTTGCTGAAAAATGAGAAATGCGATAACTTGAACCCTTATAACTTCATACCGAAAAAAAATATTTTTCCCAAAATTGTCTGATGTAGACATGTGGGAAATGTTATTTATTAACAATTTTGTGTCACATAACTCTCCGGTATGCAGAATAAAAATTAAAAATTTGAAAATTGCTAAATTTTTAAATTTATGCCAATTTTTTTATTTTTTCGCAAATAAATGCAAAACTTATCAACCAAAATTTAATACTAACATGAAGCCCAATATGTCACAAAAAAACGATCTCAGAATCACTAGGATCTGTTGAAGCGTTCCAGAGTTATTAGTGCTATGGAATTAATAGGCGCTATATAAATGAATAAATATTATTATTATTATTATTACCTCATAAAGGGACACTGGTCAGAATTGACAAAAATGCCAAGGTCTTTAGGGTCAAAATAGGCTCGGTCATGAAAAGTTATGGAACACATAAGTATTGCTAGGGTAAGACAATATTGAGTAGGGGCGCCATAAATAATAAAAAAATATGTAGAGTTCTCACCATTTTGTAATTAGCCATAGTAAAGCGTTATCTGCGATCTGATATCAGGCTAGGAAGAGGCTAATATCTATAGTTCTTACCACCCTTATCAACTTACTGCTACCTGCAAATAGAAAACTACATTTACTTAGGTACAAAGCTATAACACTAGATAATATATAAAAAATTACAGCAGCACACTGTTACTACCAAAACATAAAAAAAAATATGCGCGGCTTCTGCCGAATGCGCAGTGCGCATATTGAAGCCGGCACTGTACCACATGATTAAGACCCACAATGCACCAGGCTGGATATCATGTACCTGCGGGTGCATCATAGGAGGAGAGGAGGGCGGGAGGTTTCAACAGAGGAGATCAAGAAAGAATAATGACGCCCAGCGGGGTATGCTGTGATGCAGCGAGGAGAGGAGAATGGAGCCTGGAGCCGCCTTTCCAGTCTCCTAACTGAGCGACGGCCTGTAAGTTATAAGCCATTTTTAAAAATTTTTATAGGGCAGATTAACAGAAGAGAAGGATGATTAGGGAGCAGTTAGGAAGGTGTAGGGACAGCTAGTGATAGGTCAGGGGGGTAGCATGAGGTGACAGGTTCCCTTTAAATTTGATGGGTCCTAACCTACACTGAACTTCGCTTGGACTTCTTAAAGCCTACTTTTTATATGGGAAGTAGGAGGACATACACACATCAGAGGCACTCTGGGGCTGATAGGAGGGGTGGAGTGCAGAGCTTAGCAATAAAGTCAATGACCTCCAATAATACAAGAAAAAGAAAAAAAAGCTGGACAGCACATTAGAAAACTAAACTTGCTTTGGTGCAAAGCCGAAACACTAGATAATAATCATAAAAAACTTAAAAAGGATACAGCAGCATAAAACTGAACGTTTAAGTTATGGTATGTAATTGCATATAATTGGCAATGATGTTCACAATTCTGTCATCTTTTTCGTTAACCTTTTATATTCTTGGACAAAAGGGTAAATCTGTACTTTGGGAAAGTGTGAATAGGGGAAATGCTGATAAAGAAAGAAAAAACTAAATGGAAAATAAATCTGTGAAGTGCCACTACTATGTATTTTATGAATAACAAATACAACATTAAATACAGAAATATCAGCATTCCCTATACAAACTACCATATATATACTCGCGTATAAGCCGAGTTTTTCAGCCCAAAATTTGGGCTGAAAAGTCCCCCCTCGGCTTATACGCGAGTATATAGAAAATACCGCACCAGCCCCGAAGGTATACAGGCCCCCCATCAAGTTCCAGGGCCCCCCCCCTTGCGCGCCAGCCTGTAAAGTAAAATCATACTTACCAGTGTCCTGTCGCGCCGTCCGCAGCTGCCGACACACGATCCCCGGCTTCATTCCGCGTCTTCCGCATTTCCTGTAGTCACGGGCAATGACGTCATTGCCCGCGACCACAGGAAGTCGGAAGCCGGAAGACGCGGATTGAAGCCCGGGATCGTGTGTCAGCAGCTGCGGACGGCGTGACAGGACACTGGTAAGTATGATTTTACTTTACAGGCTGGCGCGCAAGGGGCGGGGGGGGCCTGGAACTTGATGGGGGGCCTGTATACCTCCGGGGCTGCGGCTGTATAAAGCCCTGGGGCTGCCGCTGTATACAGCCCTGAGGCTGCGGCTGTATACAGCCCTGGGGCTGCTGCTGCTGTATACACCACTGGGGCTACTGTATACTATCTAAGGGCTGCTGTATATACGTCTGGGGCTGCATATGGGGCTGCATATGGGGCTGCATATACCTCTGGGGCTGCATATACCTCTGGGGCTGTATATACCTCTGAGCCTGCATATACCTCTGGCCCTGCATATACCTCTGGGGCTGCATATGGGGCTGCATATACCTCTGGGGCTGCATATGGGGCTGCATATACCTATGGGGCTGCATATACCTCTGGGGCTGCATATGGGGCTGCATATATCTCTGGGGCTGCATATACCTCTGGGGCTGCATATACCTCTGGGGCTGCATATGGGGCTGCATATACCTCTGGGGCTGCATATGGGGCTGCATATACCTCTGGGGCTGCATATGGGGCTGCATATACCTCTGGGGCTGCATATGGGGCTGCATATACCTCTGGGGCTGCATATGGGGCTGCATATACCTCTGGGGCTGTATATACCTCTGGGGCTGCTGTATACTACCACTGGGGCTGCTGCTGTATACTACCACTGGGGAGGCTGCTGTATATCTCACTGCTGGGGGTTGTATACCTGTGCTGGAGTCCACCCTCGGCTTATACGCGAGTCAATAAGTTTTCCCAGTTTTTGGGGGCAAAAGTAGGGGGTCGGCTTATACACGGGTCGGCTTATACACGAGTATATACGGGTATATTTTATTACTGCCTCTTAATCCATTGCCACAGGGAGTTAATACAAATCTATTCACACACAGCAAACCAAATCACTTGTTTCCATCTAAATATTCATTCTTCCTCTAAACATATGAAACTTGGAGGAAGAAATCTCCATATCTCCCCTGCTATATCTAGAATGAATCTCTTTTTACTTGTATACAGAACATCACATTTCACTACAGAACAGAGCACAGGACAGCCCTTTACTAGATTGCTGTCAAAGCTTCAAGGTCTAAATTGATTTAGTCACTAATGGAAATTCATGTCACCAGATCGCTGATAAGATAGGTAGTTTCAAAATGTTTTGTTCAAAATGTAAGAGGTGCAGGAAAGTTTCTGAACCAGATCACATCTAAGTCTGACATCCATTTGTGAATTCTACGCTTCTATCTGCTGAATTGACACCGTATTTATTCACGTTGAGAGGATCCTTATATTTATCATTATATATATTTTTTTGGGAATGAAAGAATTTTGAACTGCTTTCCTAAGTAATATTGATTAATATGCTTATTTAACGTTTCCATAACTTCAGACATAAAGTGAAGTTAACTTAAGAGTTTAGCCTATACTATATTCTGCAGATGTTGCTTGTGTTGCTCTCAGCCACCACCTGCCTGTAACAGCACCAGCTGGATCTAGCTCCATTCGTAGCTCTATAAATGAATATGCAGCTGTCAATCACTGAAAGAAGTATTTAAGTTATGCAATTGTCACTGCCCACATGCATGGTATCCAATTGGCCTCTCACAATACGATCATATGGAGCTGATGTCACCTTGGGGCTTGCTGAAAGCCCACCATATCTGCCATCTTTGTCCTTCTCTGAAACCTTACCTGGGCTTTCAGAGGCTACTATCATTTTTTCTACATATTAAAATAGAGTAGTCAAATGACATCCCCCAAAGGTACAAAAGTGTAACAAAAAATATTGTTTAGAAAGTATAAAGAGATGTAAATATATATATATATATATATATATATATATATATGTATATATCTATGTATAGATATAATATGAAAAAGATCCTTGCAGCACACAGCTACTACCAATGTTGTACATAAGCTACTAGCTATATATAATTGAGGAAAAAGTTTAAAAACTTTTTTATTTAATTCAATAATTTAGAATTAAATAAAAAATTGGAGATTTTTGAGTTTTTTGAAAAAAACGTAAGTTTTTAAACTTTTTCCTCAATTATATATAGCTAGTAGCTTATGTACAACATTGGTAGTAGCTGTGTGCTGCAAGGATCTTTTTCATATTATATAACCCTGCAGCTTTGCTAGCACCAGTTCACATTTGTCTTTGAGTGCTGTGCAGTTTTTTTTCTCTTGTTATGTATAGATATATATATACATATATATATTTATATACATGTACTGTATATCCCTTAATGGCTCCAGTATCTTGCAATGTGCTGTAGAATTGTAGTATTGATCAGGGATCTATTAGCAATGGGAGCACAAACTGCACACAGAAACCACAGTTTTAAGGTGACCAAGTCTATAATTATCACACGTGGCAGATATAATATGATGTGCAGCAAGTGGGAAAGTTCATTAAACAGGTAATACAGAAAGCCTCTGGAAATAGTTCTAGTAAAATAACATAACATGAAAGTCTTTGGAGGAAAGAAGGTTTAATCATAATCACAGACGCGGATTCTTTACTGTAAGAGCAGTGAGACTATGGAACTCTCTGCCACATGATGTTGTAATGAGTGAGTCACTACTAACATTTAAGAAGGGCCTGGATGCCTTTCTTGAAAATTATAATATTACCAGTTATACATACTAGATTCTTTGATAGGGCATTGATCCAGGGAACTAGTCTGATTGCCATATCTGGAGTCAGGAAGGAATTTTTTTCCCCAATGTGGAGCTTAGTGTTGCCACATGGGTTTTTTTTGCCTTCCTCTGGATCAACATGTTAGGCTATGGGTTGAACTAGATGGACTTAAAGTCTTCCTTCAACCTTAAAAACTATGTTACTATGTTACTATGTATGTTATTTGGAGAGTCTGATGGACAAAACACAGTCCAAGATTAATAAATCCCCAGAGTCCTGGAAAGGGAGTCACAAGAAAAACAAGTCCAATACTCATTGGTGCAGTACTACATTTAAAGAGTCCCGATGTCCATAGAGCTGTAATTGCACTATAAACAATAGTTCATTTGATGCTAATGTGGTGTCCCACTGGTCAGTGCGCCACAGAAGGGGTACTATACACAGACTAGCGTGTGCCGTGTACTGATCACCAGAGTATGGTAATGTTAATTTTAGACCTTATCCCTACATTCATACACTTAGAGCTAGGGGACCAATTGGCTGTACCTGTTACCAGGGTAATCAGTCCTGGGGGGAGGAGCTAAGGTGTAGTGAAACAAGATGGAGTGACAGTTAGTTAGAACATGAGGAGAGTACTGTGAGGGAAGGAGGAGAAGGAGGTCCCTGCGGGGTTTGTGTGGAGGGTGCCTGAAAAATGAAGGCAACTCAGATGGATAGGGGATCCCTGGCTTGTGCAAGCCCATGCCGGACTGAAGATTGTGAGTCCAGAAGGGAACCCAGTCCAAGACGGAGCACCGGCTCTGAGTGCGGTGCAGGAATGTTTAGCTCTGAGCCGCCAAACCCGGTGGGTCAAAGGCCTTTCATATAGCCCTGACGTGGTCTGACACGCACATCCCCACCAGGAGCTCCAAACTGGGTTGAGCCCCTTAGAGAGAAGGGTAACCTTTAGATACCCAACGGGCCTGGTAGGAAGAAGGCTCTGTGCAGGGCCATGCAAAGATAGTAAGGAGAGTGCAGTGAGTGAAAAGGACAGAAGTTGTTACCAGAAGGAACATTGTAGAGGGCCTCAGAAAGGCTTTGCATCCTTTGGTGACTACCCAGCCAGCTACCCGTGACTGTGTACTGTGTACCCGTGACTGGTGAGAAGTCACCAGTAAATACCCATGCAGAGCAAGAAAGTCTCCTGTGTCTTATTTCTACAAAGTTGGTCACCTGTGTTACAGTCTCAAGGAGAAGACTGCGCCTCTCCCGGTGTGAAACCAGTTCTTTACCTCACTGCCCTAGGGACTTCTCTCCGCCTGCAGGGAGCGACATCATCCGGCTGCCTACCCATCATCCCCGGAGGTCTGCTGGTAGCGCTGGTGCCATCACCAGATACTCCAGGTGACATCACGTTAAAAAAACTTTTATTATTCTATTTTTACTAAACCCCTTTTTCTTGACCACCAAGGCCACGGATCCGTGCACTGCTCACCATTGACAGTCCCTTAAAGCTACGCCCGGATCCAAGTACTACGGCCCTTGGGTGCGTTACTAGCAGGGCACACAAGGTTTACATGACAAAGGGTTTGTGAAGCTGAAACAAAGTCAGGAGACCAAACACATACAGCTGGAAGCAGAGAGAAGCTGAGACCAGTGAGATAGCTGGAGACCAAGGCAGTAGCTGGAAAAGCCGTAGCGGATCAGCAGGAGGTGGAGCACACTTGGAAAACACAGAAAGTCTGGAATTCAAATTGAATACTTGAGTGCAGGTGGATGGTAAGCAGAGGTTTATAAAGGAAGAAGGGAGGATCACATGATCAGGAAGCAGAAAACGCTATTTTGAAAAGGGGCAAAACGCATTGAATGTCAATAGATAACCAAAGTCCTAATATTTAGTCATTTTTATCTATTTCCCCTTGTTAAAATCTAGGGCTAACACAACATTTTAGTGATAAAAATTTAATTATTTTTTCTTCACCGCCTGATGCTATCGCATTTTGTGACAAATCTGTGGTGTAAATATGCCCTTTACACCCCTAGATGAATTAAATAAGGGGTGTAGTTTGTAAAATGGAGTCACTTGTGGGGGATTTCTGCTTTTATGGCACCTCAGGGGGTCTGCCAATGTGACATGGCAGCCTTAAACCATTCCAGCTAAATCTGGAATTCAGTATGGTGCTCCTTCCTTTCCAAACTTTGCACTGTGCCTAAAATTAGTTTCTAATCACATATAGGGTATTGCCAATACATTTTGTGATCCATTTTCTCCTGGTATCTTTGTATCCAATGGGTTCAAGATGCTTACCACACCTCTAGATATATTTGTTGATGTGGTCTAGCTTCCAAAATGGTGACACCTTTGGGAGTTTTCTGCGGTTTTGGAAACTTGGCGGTACTGTAGATCAAATAGTGCTCTTTCCCTTTTAAGCCATGTCCTTCACCCAAAGAGTAGTGTCCCACCACATATGGGATATTGGCGCACTCAGGAGAGATTTCAAAACATATTACATCTTGCAATTCCCCCTTTTATCGTTGCGAAATTGCTAAATGTGGAGCTAAAACAACATTTTTGTGAGAAAAAAGTATTTTTTAATTTTCACAGCTCAACGTTATTAAATTCTGTGAAGCTCATGGGGGTTGAGGAGCTATCCACACATCAAGATAATTCCCACGAGGGGTCTAGTTTCCATAATCGCAGCATTTGGGGGCGGGGTTTCCACTGTTTAGGCACATCTGGGGCTCTGCATACCATCCACCAATGATTCTAGATGATTTTGAGTTCTGAGCCCTGCCATGTGCCTAAACAGTAGTTTTTAACCACATATAGGGTATCACTGTACACAGTAGAAATTGTACAACAAATTTTATTAAGAAATTTCCCCTTTTTCTCTTGAAAAATTGCTAAATTTGTAGCTAAAAAATTTTTTGAGGGAAAAAACTTATTGTTTTATTTTAATGTCTCAAGTTTATAAAATTCTGTGAATCACCTGGGGGTTCAAGGTACTGACTACACACCCACATAAGTTCCCTGATGGGTCTAGTTTCCAAAATGAGGTCACTTAAGGAGTTTCTACAGTTTAGGCACATCAGGGGCTCTATATATACGTGACATGGTGAATGGTATAATTTGGGGTTAAAGTAAATTTTTTTGTGGGGAAAAAGAAAAATTAAATTTTTTTTGTTCCATATGCCTTTAGCTACTCTGAAGCACCTAAAGGATTAATAAACTTGCTGGATATTTTTTGAGAAGTTTAATGGGTGCAGATTTAAGAATGGTGCCCCTTTCGGGTAGTTTCTGTCACATGGGCCTATTAAAGTCCTCTTAAAAAATAGTTTGGTGAATTTTGTTGCAAAAAAGAGAAATTGCTGATTAAACTTTTAACTTTTAACCCTACTAACTTGTCTTTGTACAGTTGTCCATTCATCCTTCCTTCAATTTTATGAAGCTTGCCAGTAAAAGCCCCAAAAACAGCCCCAAGGAGTTAAATTATGGTTTCATCTGACCAGACTACATTCTCCCAGTATTTCCTAGGCTTGTCATAATGTTGTTGAGCAAACTTTAAACGTGCTTGACCATGCTTTTTGCTCAGCAATGGAGCCTTGCCTGGTAAGCGTCTTTCATGTCATGGAGGTAGGATGGATTAATATTTTCCTAGAAACAATTTTATCTATTAATTACAGGTCTTTCTGTAGCTCTTCACAGGTGGTCCTTGGCTCTTGCACAACTCATTCCTATTACTCCTCTGTCATGGTCGGTTTATGGGGAAATAATTTTTTATGTTTTTTACAATTCCAGATTATAGCTCTAACAGTGCACACTGGAGCCTTATGTTGTAGATAAATTCTTCTGCAACCAATGCTATTAGGATATTTTGCAACAGTAAGGTTGCGAAGGTCTTGAAATAGCTCACTGGTTTTACCCATCGTGAGATGTTTCTTGTGTGGCACCTTGGTAATTAAACATTTTTTTTATAGACCATCAGTTGGACCTGCTGATATTATTTTTTACTAAGTCGTAGGATTGCTTTCTAGTTACTGATACTGTACTGATACTTTCCATTGTTTTTTACACTTCTCTTTCACCATATGTTCAATAATTTTTCACTTTGTCATTTCTTTGACATGTCATGTCCCTTTTGTCATTTAATTTGTTATTTGTCATTACACTTAATTTATGGACATCTATGGTTTCAGTTCTTTTTATGTATGAATTGGATCACTAAATTTATGGACATGTATGATTTGATTACTTTACTATTTTGGATTGGATGCGTTTTTACTGACATATGGGGTGAAAAGCATGACAATAGAAAGTTGGTGGTTACTTGTTCATAATTGATTTCACCCACTGCAAAATATTATTGCAATTAGACATGTTTTGTTATACACATGCTTGAAAAAAAATGAAAACTAAACATAGTTTCACACAAAACTGCCAAAATTGTTAAGGGCAAATTGTTTGCACCCTCAACTTAATATTTGGTAGCTCATCTTTACGAATAAATAACTGCAATTAATCACTTCCCATAACCATGAACAAGCTTTTTACATCTCTCAACTAGAATTTTGGACCAATCGTCTTTCACAAACTGCTCTAGGACTCTGATATTTTAAGATTGCCTTCTCGAAAAAGTATTTTTAAGATATCTCCATTGGTATTCAATGAGATTAAATCTGGACTCATTGTTGCCCAATTCAGAACTCTCCAGCACTTTGTTTGCCTTCATTCTGGGTGCTTCTTGAAATATATTGGGGTAATTGTCCTTCTGGACCCATGACCCAAGATTCATGAACTAGGAGGCAAACCCATCTTTATGACACTGGGCAATGTGTTTTGATCCAAAGTCCTTTGGTAATCTTGAGATTTCATGATATCTTGCACACAGTCAAGGCACCTATTGCTAGAGACTGCAAAACAACCTTCAAATATATTTGAATCTCCACCATGATTTGACTGTAGGTACAGTGTTTTTTTCCTTCTAGGCCTCATTCCGTTTTCGGTAAACAGTAGAATGTTGTGCGTTACCAAAAATCTCACTTGGCTTCATCTGTCCACAAGATGACCTCCCAGAAGAATTTGGCTTACCTTCGTATATTTTGTCACTTTTCACTCCAGCTTTTTTATGTCTCTTTGTCAGCAGTGGGGTCCCCTGTGTTCCCTGGATTAATGTTTCATTTCATTCAAATAATGAAAATGACTTGCAATGACACTAATGCATCCTGAGCCTGCAGGACAACTTGAATTTTTTTGGAATTTGACTGGAGCAGGTTTTTCACGATCTAGACTATCTTGTGTTTTTTTATGCTGTCCAGGTCCAAAGAGATTAGATACAGTGTGTCATGTGTTGACTGTGTTGCAGTCCATGAGTGCTGCTGTGATTGAACCTGAGTTTTTTCCTTATTCTGCTGTTTGCACCTTTGCAGGTGAAGGGGTGAGTCATAACATTTAGGTGGAGGGATGTGTCTTAGTATTCCGATCTCCACTCCCCTTGCCTTGAAATATCTTCACTGCCCTCCACTAGGTGTCGCAGATAGAGTTCATTTCTACTTGAATCCCGTGCTGTGAAGTCATGCTGAGCTGATCTGTGTTTTTTCTGCAATTTACTTCCATTGAAGCTAATGGGGTTTCTTGGTCCATGTGTGGAGGTAGGGGCTCTTAGCCTAGGAGCCTAGTTCTTATCAGAAGTGAAGGGCTAGGGTGGCGGCTTAAACCTCCTCACCTTCAGAGGTACCTTCAGGAACAAGGTTAGTCAGGGACCTCAATTTCAGAGCCAAACTAGCTCCTCACAACGCACTTGCCCATCTTACCATCTTGCCTCCTGATTCCCTATCTGTTATACCACCCCATGACATTAACTGCGACCCACGATTTTGTCTGAAGCCATTATGCCTTTAACACAAGCTTTTGCATGCCTGTTGCAGGACATCTTTGATAAGGTTGCTATCCTGCATAATCAGGTGGTGCAGCAGCTACAAGAAGTTGTTGGTTATTTGGCCATGGCTCACCCCCTAGCTGTGCCAGAAGCCAATATATCTTTCCCTGACTGATTTTTGGAGGGAAAGGTAAGTTTAATTTTTGCAGGGAGACCTGTAAGTTATGCTTCAGTCTCCGCCTTCATTCTTCAGGGAGCAATGAACAGCACATGGGGTTATACTCTCCCTTCTCAAGGTGGATCCACTGAAGCTGCTGGGTTTTCCCAGTCCATGGTTGGAGGTAGTGGCTCTTAGCCTAGGGCTGATAAGGAATGAAGGGCTAGGGTGGCAGCCCAAACCTCCTCACCTTTAGAGGTACCTTTGGGAACAGGGCTAGTCAGAGACCCCAAGTCCAGGGCCAGACTAGCTCCCCTGAATGCCCTTGTCCACCTTACCATGTTGCCTCGTGATTCCCTTTCCATTATACCACCCTGTGACACAGTGCCATGGGTTGTAAACTTCTTGATTATGTTGCGCACTGTGGACAAAGGATCATCAAAATCTCAGGAGATGGACTTGTAACTTTCAGATTGTTGATATTTTTCAACTATTTAGGTTCTCAGGTCCTCAGACAGTTCTTTTTTTCTCTTTTTCTGATCTCCATGCTTAATGTTGCACACACAGAAACAAAATGCAAATATTGAGTCAATGTATTTTTTTCAGTTTTTTTGGTGTGACTTTCATATTGCCAACACCTGTTACTTGTTACAGGTGATTTTGAAATATCATCACATACTTGCAACAAAGTTTTTACCCACAATTTGGGAAAAATGACAACAACTTTGTCAAACCCATTTTGAGGGTTTTGTGTTAAATTATGTCTAATTTGCCTGTGTTATTTTTTGTAATATTCTAATAGACACAAATATACTTAGAAACAGTAGAACCAAAGATAACTCTATGGGAGAAATATTTAGTTTTCTGGAACAATTTCATGGGTGCTAACACTTTAGCCATTGCTGTACATATATTACATATAATAAAAAGTACTTCAGCTGCCATGGTGCACTGAGGTTGTAGTTTGATAAAAGTCATCAGATTTACAGATCTCACCATATTTGATTTGATTGTCTCTGACCTTGTGCCATATGGGAGCAATGCAAGTAAAACATGTGTTCTCATGGGAAATTCATACCCTTGTTCAATGTACAAAATCAATAGTAATATTCTGAATTGTGTTTTCTTGAAGCCTCCATCTTATTTACTAAGTTTTACATTTTCCTTTCTATGAGTAATTTCCTGCAAAGCTATGATTTTAAGGGAGATGATCTTTTTGCAGCAAATTTCAATCCAAGATTATTAAATATCGTGATTTATTAAAGTACATTAAATAAAGTTATTTTGTGACTTCTCAACCAAAATTAACTGCAGACAGGTTTACCAAAATCATATAGCATTATACTGTATATATTCACTGTCACAGATTCAATACTGTACGTGAAAAGGAGTTAATGTCTTTTATTTTGACAAGTTAAAATATAGGATTCTCAATTCTCAGTTGACTTCAATTAATTATAAGGCTTTTCCCCTGAACACAGTTAATTTTAATCAATAGATCTTGAAATAGTACCGTATATACTCGTGTATAAGCCGACCCGTGTATAAGCCGACCTCCCTACTTTTGCCCCAAAACCTGGGAAAATCTATTGACTCGCGTATAAGCCGAGGGTGGACCCCAGCACAGGTATACAGCCCCCAGCAGTGGTATACAGGCCCCAGCAGTATGATATACAGCAGGCCCCAGTGGTATATACAGCAGCCCCAGTGGTATTGCAGCCCCTATATACAGCAGCCCCAGTGGTATATACAGCAGCCCCAGTGGTATTGCAGCCCCTATATACAGCAGCCCCAGTGGTATTGCAGTCCCAGTGGTGTATACAGCAGCCCCAGTGGTATTGCAGCCCCAGTGGTATTGCAGCCCCTATATACAGCAGCCCCAGTGGTATTGCAGCCCCAGTGGTATTGCAGCCCCTATATACAGCAGCCCCAGTGGTATTGCAGCCCCAGTAATGCAGGGTCCCTATATACAGCAGCCCCAGTGGTATTGCAGCCCCAGTGGAATTGCAGCCCCTATATACAGCAGCCCCAGTGGTATTGCAGCCCCAGTGGTGTATACAGCAGCCCCTATATACAGCAGCCCCCAGTGGTATATACAGCAGCCCCAGTGGTATTGCAGCCCCTATATACAGCAGCCCCAGTGGTATTGCAGCCCCAGTGGTATTGCAGCCCCTATATACAGCAGCCCCAGTGGTATTGCAGCCCCAGTAATGCAGGGCCCCTATATACAGCAGCCCCAGTGGTAGTATACAGGCAGCCCCAGTAATGCAGGGCCCCCCCTCATGCTCCGGTCACCTGTAAAGCAAATTATACTTATCAGTGCCCGCTGCCGTCCGCGCCGCATCTGCCGACATCCCGATCCTCCGTCTTCATGCGACTTCTTCCTGTTTCCTGTGCGCGTCGCCGGTAATGACGTCATTGCCTGCGACGCGCACAAAAGCAGGAAGAAGATGCATGAAGATGGAGGATCGCGATGTCGGCAGATGCGGGCGCGGACGGCAGCGGGACACTGATAAGTATAACTTGCTTTACAGGTGACCGGAGCATGAGGGGGGGGGCCCTGCATTACTGGGGATGCGGGGGCTGCTTTATACCGCTGTATACAGCAGCCCCCGCACTGACTCGCGTATAAGCCGAGGGGGGTACTTTTCAGCCCAATTTTTGGGCTGAAAAACTCGGCTTATACGCGAGTATATACGGTAAGTTCTACAATTGGATCTGTTTAATTTTGTTTTTCCTGTGCTGAGATATACTGTATATGTACCCCAGTTATGTGCTGTGTAAAGGTCATGTCTGACTGTACAGGAACATGGTCTGGACAGGGGACGACATAAAAGATAATAAGAACATTACAGCACAGGATCATAGCTGATTCTTTTTGTGGCATAAAACATTTCCCTGTATGTTTCAATCTCTTCATGACCTTGGACTTATTTATACATCTTAGGTTGATGGTGGTACTTACTGAGCTTAGAATTATAGGTACATCCTGGCAATTCTGTGTTACAGCAGCTGTTCTGCTCGTGATCGCCATTGAATTTCTGGCTGATTTCACAACTGAGACCTGCCTCTCACAGTCAGGGATGGTCCCTGCACCGTCCTTGGCGGTTTAACTCCTTATATGTTGCAATTGATATCAATTGCAGGAGTTAGGTGATAGGGTGAGGGCTCGCATTCCCTTTCTCCTCTGATCGGTGCCTCCACGATATAATCACAAGGGCTGATCATCTCCATTCTCACCCACCATAGTGATCCAAAGTTGTCATGATTAAGCAAAAACTGGAAAAAGGGAGAGAAAAGCACAATGGGGTCTTATCATTGATAACAAGGTGGACTAAATTTAATTAGTCACTCACCTGGGGGGTTGTGTAGCACACAACCAGCGTCAAAGCAAAAGGTAGTAGCTGCTGCAAGGATCCACACCACAACGATCAACGTAGTCAGGAAAGCAAAAGGGTAGACGGTGTATACGGACCTGCGCTGCAAGGACCAAAGGATCAGATGGTGCTCATCATTATAATTTTTATTTCCGAAGCGTTTCGGTGTTAGTCCCAACTCCTTCCTCAGAGTATAGTAGTGTTACATATAAGGCTGGTAGATCATATATATAGTCACATTCAATTAACCACACTAATACATCACAAGAAGGGGAGGGAATGTATGACATCATTCAACCTAACGGGCAGACCTTAGGTTGAATGATGTCATACATTCCCTCCCCTTCCTGTGATGTATTAGTGTGGTTAATTGAATGTGACTATGTATATGATCTACCAGCCTTATATATAACACTACTAATCCCTGAGGAAGGAGTTGGGACTAACTCTGAAACGCGTCAGAAATAAAAATTATAATGATGAACACCATCTGATCCTTTGGTCCATGCAGCGCAGGTCCGTATAGACCGTCCACCCTTTTGCTTTCCTGATTACGTTGAAAGTTGTCATGATGACTTTTGGGTCATCTCACTATGGTAAGCCTCAGGAATCATGCCTGCTGCAGGGTGCCTGAAGCTTGTGACAGTTTATCTCTGACAACTGCACTGCAAAGCAATGACCATGCTTTGCAATACAGTACAGCTGTGATCAGAGCTGTAAAAGGTAATGTCCCATAAAGAGAATAAGTCAAAAAGTAAAAAAAAGAAGAAAATAAAAAGCCAAAAAAATTCTACTAGTTATATTTATGTTAAAAAACAAGCAAAATAAAAACAACACTTATTTCGTATTGCTGCATCCATAACAACGGCTCTATAAAACTGTCAGGCTAGTTAACCCCTTCAGTGTGCACCATAAAAATAGAAATGTAGCAAAATCTACATACTTTAAAAATACAGCAGAAAACAAAAACGGAATAAAATGTGAACAAAAACTTAAATAGAAATAATAATGGTACCGCTTAAAACATAATGTTGTCTTGCAAAAAACAAGCCGCCATACAGTTCAATCAACAAAAAAATAAAAAAGCTGTAGCTCTCACAACACAGCAATGCAAAAAGTTTTCATAAGATAGTATTTGTGTTGTAAAAGCGGCAAGACATAGAAAAAACTATATACATGTAATATCACTGTAATCGTACTGACCAAGAAAATCAATCTGTCTTATCACTTCTATGACATGGTGAGTGGCGTAAAAAAAAAATAGAAGTTCCACAACAAATTTTCAGTTCATTTTCTTCTGATGACCTTTGAAAATGAAAAACTGGCGCTAAAAACACCTTGTGGAAAAAATTTATTTTTCCATTTTCACATCTCATTGTTATAAAATTCTGTAAAGCACCTGGGGATTCAAAGTGCTCACAACACATCTATATATAATCCTTCAGGGGTCTAGTTTATAAAATGCATCACTTGTGGGGGGTTTCCACTGTTTAGGCACATTAGCGGCTCTCCAAACGCATTATGGTGTCAACTAACGATTTCAGTAAATTGTCCATTCAAGAAGTTAAATGTCACTCCTCCCCTTCCAAACCCTGCTGTGCACAAGTTTTCCGTTACATATGGTGTATCGGCATATTTAGGAGAAATTACACAAGTTCTATGGTGCAATTTCTTCTGTCCGTCCCCCTTCTGAAAATTCAATATTTGAGCTACAGGAACATTTTATTTGGAAAAACTTAAATATTATTTTTTTTTATTCAACATTGCTTTAATGCCTGTGAAACACCTGAAAGGTTAATAAATTTCTTGAATAGGGTTTTGAGTAGTTTAAAGGGTGCAGTTTTTGGAATGGTGTCACTTATGTGTATTTTTGGTTTATAGACCCCTTACAGTAACTTTAAATGGATGTCCCTAAAAAAAGTGGCTTTGTAAATTTTGTTGGAAAAATAAGAAATTACTGATAAGCTCTAGGTAAAGAATATTTATACCATGTTAACCAGTAGATAGAAAAATGTATTGCAATCTAAGAGTCCTCAGTGGTTGATACCTTTTAATGGCTAAATGAAAAGATGGTAAGCATAGCAAGCTTTCGGGACACTGTGGCCCCTTCGTCAGACTAGTGATGAATGATAAGCTTTAAACTCTTCTAACTTCCTAACAAAATAAAAAATTGTACGAATGTAAAATAGATATGTGGGAAATGTTGTTTTTTTAACTATTATGTTTAATATAACTATATGGTTTAGCAGTATAAAAATTCAAAGATTGAAAATTGTAAAATATTCATAAAATTTGTGATTTAAAAAAAAAAAAAAAAATCGCAAAAAAAATCAAGTCCTAAATTTACCACTACCATGAAATCCAATGTGTCACAAAAAACAGTCTGAAATTACTGGGACTTATTGAAGTGTTCCTGAGTTAAAACCTCATAAAGGCCTGGTAATTTGAAGTTGAAAACTGAGATAGAGGAGTAAAAAAAGTGTTTTTACCTTAAAAAAATTTATTTGCAATACTTACTGTAATGTTTATATACTTTTAACTTCTTCCCCAGCCTTGGAGCTGTGGCTTATCAGATCATGTTCCTGTATGGTCAGACACAACCATTACACAGTACAAAGTAGAAACACATAAGTTCTATGGTATGGTATTGTCTGAATTTTAAGTGGACACTATTTTGTCAATAGGCGGTTATGCTCTGCAATGTACAATGTAAATGGTTTCACTGTGTCTTGCAGCATTAGACAAAAAGGTTAAATGCATGCAGCTCTTTGTTTCTCTGATTGAACCCAGCTTCCCATCTGTATCATGCTGATATCATGTGACTACTCCCTGGTCACAGGATGTGATGTCAGTCCTGGTCCAAGAGGCTGCAAACCGGCTGTTTGAGCAAATGGTGTGGCTGCAATATGCGAGGGCTCTGAGGCTGGGAAACTATCATCCTGCCGAGAACTTGAACTGACAGGAGTCAGTCTGAAGCTGATGACAGATAATGGTTGGAGGTCCTAGTGAGGCAGTAGTCAGGGGACAGTATTTGGAGCAGCCATTTGTGGTGCCCCTGAGGGTCCAGTCACCACAGATGTACTGCACCTTAACCAGAGGTGTGGTACACCCAACCCAGGTAAGGAGGGAGCACTACCCGGTACCCACACACACCTGCACCCAACACTAGCCACTTCAGCCAAGGAAGATGGAGGAAGCTGTCTACCTCATCCATGTCTGGAGACAGGGGCTTAGATAGGGAGTTAGGTGGACCAGTAGGAAAGAGGGAGCTTTAGAATGAACCAATCAGAAAGATGCACGGGAGTGGAGTGGGAGAGTAACAGTATAAAAGAACCAGTAGAAACATCTAGAAGAGTTCAGGCAGAGAGTCTCTGAGGAGACAGAAGGAGTTCAGGCAGTCAGTCAGGAAGGCAGTCAGAGGAAGACTGAGAGGGCAGATGGTCAGTGAGTTGCAACAGGGGACTGCAGCGGAGGAGCTTGTCCCAGGAAGGAGAGAGCCGTGCAGGAGCTCCAGAGACAAGCAGGGGTCCCAAGGACACGGGAAGTGAGAAATCCACCTGAGTGGCCCGCTTCCATTGCCGGTCGCAGGCAAGTGGAGGGACAAGACCCCAAAGAGTACTGGGCCCAGACTAGTTGAGAGACTACAGGACTCAGTAACAATCCGGAGGCGACTGTGACTTCAGGTGCAGCTGCCAAAATCAACACTAAATCGCTGAGAGGGTGCCGCATAGGGACAAGGGACCAAGAGGAGCTTGCCCGTGAGGGTCCGCGGCCACTCAATCGAGACACTGAGTGTGAGGTGCTGGGCAGGAGGGAGCGAGCCAGCACAGGGAAGATGACCCAGTGAGGTACATAAAAAGAGGGTACCTGTCAAGGGCCACCAATCTACCTGGGAGTGGCTGGATCCCTGTCTCGGAGGACACAGCACCCAGCTGGTTGTTGAAACCAAGAACTGGGAGTAAACTGTGGAAATTGCAGCCCACCGTGTCCTCAATTTATTATTGTATCACCTGCCCTGCATTACATTGATAACATCTGCTAATTGATTTTATAACTGCTCTGGGGCCACACTCTACCCGTGGAGAGCGATAACAACTTTGCTGCGCCACCAACCACACCAGTGGATCTGTACCGCAGTGTCGGTTATCCATCTAATTGCCGAAAACCACGGGTAGCATCATGATTCAATGAACCATATGAACTTTCCGTCATTTTGATTCATACTGCGGGGCCACGGAGTCGGGTGAGCCATTGTCACATCCCCAAGAGAACAAAGGCCCAGTTCCGAGTGTCCCACTGCCCTGGTGGGTAAACCACATTCACCTGAAAGGTAACCTCAGAGATAGGAGGTTGTGTACTGACTGCAGTTAGTTTCTTGACAGTGAAAGTACTCCATTGCATTACCACAACAGGGGAGATATCCGAATACCGTGCGGGTGTACCCCGCTATACATGAATTAGTGTCTCACTTTATAATGACAAAGGTCAGCGCATGTTTAAGTTGCACAATGCGGTTTATGTTTGTCTACATAAACCGGCTGGACTTATGCACATGAAGAAACTGTTGCTGTGTGTTTAAATATGGCTGAGTTTCCCTCAACAAGCTTGGTGATCGCTATGTCACAGATCTCAGCACAGAAACATTTTTGTAAACACTTCCAGTTTGGAAATATTTACTATTCCAAGATCTATTAATTAAAATAAACCTTAAAATTACAGCATCTTAGGTTAATATCACCACAAGGCACTGTGGGCTACATATCAATTAATTGACCTGTAGTGCTAAGCAAAAATTTATGAGAATGAACATGAGGTTCTTTGTGACCTTTTAGTGACCAGGCCAAATTTTTATAATCTGGCATGTGTTACTTTATGTGGAAACAACTCTACAATATTTCAACAAGCCCCAGTGATTTTGATACTGTTTTCCTGTGACATATTGTTTTCTATGATAAAGGTAAATTTAGGTCGCTAAGACAAAAAAATTCTAAAAATTAGCAATTTTCAAATTTGATTGTTTACCTCTTTAGTCAAGATAGTCACACCGTGCAAAATAGTAACTACATAACCTTCACCTCATATCATCTTTACATCAGCACCAACTGTATTTTGCTAGGATGCTAGAGGATTGAAAATTGTATCTGTAATATTTCATTTTTTAAGGAGATTTACAAAACTTTTGTAGGCACCTGTTCAGTTTTGAAGAGACTTTTGGGAACTTTTATATTACAAAACCCCCAAAAGTGATATTCTAAGCACATCAACTCTCAACTTATTCAAAACTGATTACAGGTAGTTTACTATCCCTTCAGCTGCTTTTAGAAATGAATGCAAAGTGACATAACAGGAAAGGAAAATCTTATTTTTAACACCAAGGCTATGTGCACATGTTGCAGATTTATTGTATTTTTTATGCACTTTTCAATGCAGTTTTGACCAAAAGCTAAAAGTAAGTAAATGAGAATCCTGAAGTCTCATGCATACAAGCATTTTCACCTTGCAGATTTGGTGCAGATTTCAATATGCAGCATGTTAATTCCCTTAGTGTTTTTGCAGCAGATTTCCCACATAATGAGCATTCATGAGCTAAAGAGCGTGGCAAAAATGCGTCAATAACTCTCATGTATGCTGCTATATTCCACCTGCCAAGGGATGCCAAAAAGGCGCAGTAATTTCTGCACCAAATACTTTTTGGACATAACGATATGTTGCTAACTTCTCAACAGATCAATATAGCTATAGGATTCTATGGCCATTATTTGGCATTGAATTGCCATTGCAACCATAAAGACCATATAATCATGATCGCAAGAAGCCAGTTGGTTTAAAGAAGAAAACCCCACACCTTCTGTGAGGCTGCTTTCACATCAGAGTTTTTTGCTGATCGCGGCAGATGCGGTGAAAAAAACCCCATCTGCCGCGATTACCGCATAACAGCTGCACTTGCGGCACATTTGCGGCCAGCCCCATAGAATGTCTATGCGGGCTTGTGGCAGGTGCGGCAAGTGCGGTATCGGCACTTGCGGCAGGTGCGGCCGCAAAAAAACTGCAGCTGACCGCATTTTTTTTTTGCGGCCGCTCCTGCCGCAAGTGCCGAAACCGCACTTGCCGCACCTGCCGCACACTTACCGCAAGCCCCATAGACCTTGCATGGGGCTGGCCGCAACTGTGCCGCAAGTGCAGCGGTTATGCGGTAATTGCGGCAGATACGGTTGAAAAAGGTCCATATATTGTTCTTGTACAGGAGATCTTTTCTGTCTAAATTAACCATTGGCTCCAGGCCACAACTAACTCACAGTCAAAGCATCACTGCACAATTGTCAACAAATCAGTATCAAAATTAAGTGAATTATACCTTAACAACTCATCTTCCACATGATTTACTTTTTTTCAGACTGTAAGCTGAGAGTAAGAATAAGTGTATCCCCTCCACAATCTTCTCCTAATTAAAAACACTTGGATCAAATGGAAGTGCTGGACCAAGCAAACTAAAAATTATGCATGGTTTAAAAAGTAGTTTTTACATACTGAGAAGAATATGGTAGATACTGTATAACATCATGCCAATCAACTGTATCATATCTGATCTGAGAATTTGGACCTTCTTGAAATATTTGGAGTTTGGAGAGGACACATGGCTTAGCATGTAGCCCAGCTTCAAAAGATCTAAGAGGATAAACTCACACCCACTATTACCATATCTGGGTAAAATTTCTTTTTGGAAGGATAAACACCTGCTGGCAGCCCACGCTTCACAGAAGCTCTTCAGACAGGAGATTTCAGGTGCAGCTGCCAAAATCAACACTAAATCGCTGAGAGGGTGCCGCATAGGGACAAGGGACTCAGAGTAGCTTGCCCGTGAGGGTCCGAGGCCACTCAATCGAGACACTGAGTGTGAGGTGCTGGGCAGGAGGGAGCGACCCAGCACAGGGAAGATGACCCAGTGAGGTACATAAAAAGAGGGTACCTGTCAAGGGCCACCAATCTACCTGGGAGTGGCTGGATCCCTGTCTCAGAGGATACAGCACCCAGCTGGTTGTTGAAACCAAGAACTGGGAGTAAACTGTGGAAATTGCAGCCCACCGTGTCCTCAATTTATTATTGTATCACCTGCCCTGCATTACATTGATAACATCTGCTAATTGATTTTATAACTGCTCTGGGGCCACACTCTACCCGTGGAGAGCGATAACAACTTTGCTGTGCCACCAACGCACCAGTGGATCTGTACTGCAGTGACGGTTATCCATCTAATTGCCGAAAACCACGGGTAGCATCACGATTCAATGAACCATATGAACTTTCCATCATTTTGATTCGTACTGCTGGGGCCACGGAGTCGGGTGAGCCATTGTCACATCCCCAAGAGAACTAAAGGCCCAGTTCCGAGTGTCCCACTGCCCTGGTGGGTAAACCACATTCACCTGAAAGGTAACCTCAGAGATAGGAGGTTGTGTACTGACTGCAGTTAGTTTCTTGACAGTGAAAGTACTCCATTGCATTACCACAACAGGGGAGATATCCGAATACCGTGTGGGTGTACCCCGCTATACATGAATTATGTCTCACTTTATAATGACAAAGGTCAGCGCATGTTTAAGTTGCACAATGCGGTTTATGTTATGTCTACATAAACGTGGACTTATGCACATGAAGAAATTATGAACTATAATAGATTTTTGAAGGTTTCAGCTACCAGGCACTAGGGGAGGGAAACTAGGTCCCACATGAGGATAGAAAAGGCAGTGATTTACCAAGGGGTTATTTGCTAATTTAAGGCAGTAATCCGGGGTCGTCCTGCTGTGTTTTGAGTTTGAAGAAACCAAAATAACCTGACCCACATGTCTCTGATATGGCTGCCCAGCACCAAGGCCTAAGTGCCGTTGTGTCCGCGCTGCCATCAAAAGGATCACCAGAGACAAGAAAGAATCTGGGCTGAATTGTGTCTTTAGTCTTCCGACGTGTTTCGAAACCTTCACCTGGCTCCTTCCTCAGGGACAGGAAGATTGTCCCTGAGGAAGAAGCCAGGTGAAGGTTCCGAAATGCGTCGGAAGAATAAAGTCACAATTCAGCCCAGATTCTTTCTTGTCTCTGGTGATCCTTTTGATGGCAGCGCGGACACAACGGTACTTTGTCCTAAAGATCTACAGGTTCTTCACCTCGGTTATCCGTGGAGGTGGGTCCTTGCAGCAGCTGTCTTTTACAGGCGACTACATTGATTTCTGGCTATCATACTGGTGTGGGTGACACAACCAGACCAGGTGAGCAGTTTTACTCACACATTCATTCACCTCTTTATCTGGAGATAAGACCCTATTGCACATTTTCTCACTTTCACAGCACCAAGGCCAAACATTCAACTGGTAACTGACTGGTATCATTGGTTTATACTTGTTGTACTACCACCAGTATTTGTATATCTGACCATTGTATATGTATGTCTATTGTGTATCTAATGTAGTGTTTTGTCTAATGTACTCTTAAGGTGATTACATATCAAATTTTACCTTGGGCTGCTCTTTTATGCCAATCCAAGAATTCACATATTCATGTTCTTGCTTTAATGTCACGTGAAATCTGGCTGGTTTCTGGCCCAATACAATCCTGTTAACAAGCCAGGCTAATATCTAACGAGGAGATAATTGCAGTCATAACGTGCTGATAAGGCTTGGCTTCAGTGGTGAATGGGATCTCTCAGCCAGTCAGGGTTGTAAAAGAGTGTTTTTTCATGCTGACGGTGGCATGGACCACCCTCTCTCACTCCTTGAAACTTCCTGTAGCTGTTTGGACAGGTGGTGTTTGTGTAAAATGGTGTCAAGCTTACATTATCCCCAGGTGTGCAGAACATCAAATTTGATGAAAATAGGGAGACCATAATGTGCTACCCTGAGGTATCAGTGACATCAAAGTGAGGCTGCAAAGTATGGTTCATCACATGGTGGTGGCAGCATGTTGGGATTAAAATAATAATGTGTGTGAGTGTGAGACCCATACCCCCAGACATTAAAGACTACCAACTGTATGCTTTATGACATATTCAAACCACCCTATAGGTGAAAGGCTCTCCAAAATATAATATTACTTCAAAAAACAAACTCCAAGGAGTCAAGCCAAAGTAAATTGCAATATCAATTTATTAAAACAACACTATGTAAAATGACAATGTCAACAAGGTACACAGAAGGAGGACCACATGAAAAACATAAATACACCAAAGTGAAAGCCAATCCTCAATGTAAAAAACAATATGTATAATCAGCCAAGTAAGTGCCTCAAAACTGAGTGCACAAATACATAAAATTGAGGATAGAACATACAATACCAATCAGGGGTCCATTACCTTACTGCGACCGCCCCCTGAAGCGTTTCGCACCAGCACCTTCTGAGGAGGGTCTCCTCAGAAGAAGCTGGTGCGAAACGCGTCAGGGGGCGGTCGCAGTAAGGTAATGGACCCATGATTGGTATTGTATGCTCCATCCTCAATCTTTATGTATTTGTGCACTCAGTTTTGAGGCACTTACTTGGCTGATTATACATATTGTTTTTTACATTGAGGATTGGCTTTCACTTTGGTGTATTTATGTTTTTCACGTGATCCTCCTTCTGTGTACCTTGTTGACATTGTCATTTTACATAGTGTTGTTTTAATAAATTGATATTGCAATTTACTTTGGCTTGACTCCTTGGAGTTTGTATGCTTTATGACACTGAGGTCTTAGGATCAGATCAGACAGTCTGAGTGCAATTATGGTAAGGTGTGTGGGTGCATCAGGTTGCAGCTCTGTGTCAGTGATGAAAGATTGCAAGGATGGCCAGTTTCACCAGGGGCAGGACAAAGGAGATGGCCAATTTCTTCAGTGGAAGGCAATGTTGTTCAAGGCAAGGGAGATCCTAACCAAGGATCCCAAAGGAGCCAGTTGCTGGCGGTCGGTCCTGCAGTGGGCAGCTCACCACCTGCCTACCTTCCTCAGCTAGTCAATCTTGGAAACCCTCCTTCAAGCTGCCTTGGCCTTTCTCCAGGGTAAAGACAAGGCCATAGAATACATAAGAATGACATCCTACCAATGTGTAACTCCGTGACTATATTACTGAAGAGGCCCCTCCTACACATAATCATTAGAAGCACATAAGGGAATAGAGGTGAGTTTGTGCCCCAAAAAATGTGAGATGTCAACCAAAAATTCATACTGTATTGTCTAGGTAAAACGTTGCTTTTATTGTCTATATCTAAAAGAGCATATGTAGAAAACCATTTACATAAACAGTATACATCTTTATTCAAAAACATCATTTTTTTTGTAAGCAATATGATACGTAGTGATAAAGTGCACAATAGTAAGAAATAAGACCAATCAAAACTTCCCATAAAGAGAATTTCCTATAATGGGTAATACAGGGTTCATTTCAATTCATGAGGTCCCCAAAACATCTCCCATTAACTAACTTGGTAGTATTCTAAGCTCCCCAGAGGGCAGCTGTTTCAATATAAGTTGTTTCTCACCATCTAGCCAATATCATAAGGCCCTATAGCCTCCACCGTAAGTGCAATCTACTCATAGCCACATGTGATTAGGTTTCATCCAAGAACCTTGTCTGCCCAAAACACATTCATGAGGACTTGAGTACCCCCTTGATTTTTTTCAATGATTATCCATAAGTGATACTGTAAGTGGGTGTAAAGAGTCCAGGTGCCCCCCAACATGGATGTCGAATGAAAGATTTTCAATGGGACCAATGTCATGGTGGTGGATTCTGTGATAACCATCAACCATAAATATATTGGGCAAACGACATGGACGTATGGAGAGTCATTATGTGGCAGAATGTTTTGGGGACCTCATGAATTGAAATGAACCCTATATTACCCATTATAGGAATTTTTCAGGGGGTGTACTTACCACATTATGAGAAGTTTTGATTGGTCTTATTTCTTACAATTGTGCACTTTATCACTATCTATTATATTGTTTACAAAAAATGCTGCTTTTGAAGAAAGATGTATGCTGTTTGTGTAAATGTTTTTCTACATACGCTCTTTTAGATAAAGACAATAAAAGCTACATTTTACATAGAAAAATACAGTATGAATTTTTGGTTGACATCTGACATTTGTTGGGGCACAAACTCTCCTCTATTCCTTTATGTGCTTCTAAAAAGCAAGCCACCAACAAGACTGTCATGGCAGCATAACCCAAGGTAGCGACAGAACATCAGTGTGAGTTTGAATGTGAGTGAAAGCCCTGACTAAAAAGGCGCAAGCTCCAGCAGTCCACCCCAGCCAGTCACGAGTCCCCTGAGATTCAGGTCTTAAAGGTATAGGCTGAGGACTTTCACCTGTTGGATTAAGAAGGGGACATGGACACCTTGCAGGAATTTGAAAAGATTTGCCATCATTACCATTTGCCTGAAGTTCAGTGGGGCAGGTTTTTAACCCCTCACCTAAAGGGTAAGGCCTTGGAATTCTTTAGATATCTGCCCAGTAAGACCCCTCTGAACCATGGGGATGTCAAGGAGGGTCTGGTCCGGCATTACAACTTGATCCTGGGATGTAGTGGAAGCTTTGAAGTGTGCTGCGGGATCCAGCAGACAGCTTGGCCAATTACATGCAAACTACTGAGAGTAGTTGGTTAACCAATATGCTACAGGATAGGAAGTATCCACAATAGTGACACTCACTAATGAGTACTCCAACCACAGGACTCAAGAAACCTGATGGCTGGACAGGGAGTAAGATGAACACAGTACCTGCTGTCCCTGCCCCAAAGCCCAAGGAGGCACCTGCTCATGCTCCCCTCTTTAAACTGGTGGGGGACCTGCAACTATTTTAGCATTGCAAACAGCCAGGACACTTTAAGTTCATGAGTCCCCAGTACCAGAAGGACCCATCCTCATTTCAGAAACCGTCCACTGATTTTAGTTTGGGTGGAGGTGGTGGGAGGTCCCTTGACCACATTCATCCCAGCCACATTTTATGTTGCAGCTGATGGAGTCCTTATGTAATCAAATAGAGGTGCAACATCTGGTAACTAGCATGTACCACCCACAAACTACCGTATATACTCGTGTATAAGCCGACCCGTGTATAAGCCAAAGCCCCCTACTTTTGCCCCCAAAACCTGGGAAAACCTATTGACACGTGTATAAGCCGAGGGTGGACCCCAGCACAGGTATACAGCCCCCAGCAGTGTGGTATACAGGCCCCCCCAGTGATATACAGGCCTCCCCAGTGGTACTATACAGCAGCCACCCTAGTGGTATATACAGGCCCCAGCAGTATTACAGCAGCCTCCCCAGTGGTATATACAGGCCCCAGCAGTATATACAGCAGCCCCAGTGGTATACAGCAGACCCAGTGGTGTGGTATACAGTAGCCCCAGTGGTATATAGCAGCCCCAGTGGAATATAGCAGCCCCAGTGGTATGGTATGCAGCAGCCCCAGTGGTATACAGCAGCCCCAGTGGTATACAGCAGCCCCAGTGGTGTGATATTAGTTATGCAGCAGAACCCCAGTGGTATATAGCAGCCCCAGTGGTATATAGCAGCCCTAGTGGTATACAGCAGCCCCAGTGGTATACAGCAGCCTAGTGGTGTGGTATACAGCAGCCCCAGTGGTATACAGCAGCCCCAGTGGTATATAGCAGCCCCAGTGGTATATAGCAGCCCTAGTGATATACAGCAGCCCCATAGTGTGGTATACAGCAGCCCCAGTGGTATATAGCAGCCCCAGTGGTATACAAGCCCCCAAATGCTGGCACTCACCCCCCCTCTGTTGTAAGGTCCCCCCCCCGCTGCTTAACTTACCATTCCTGGTCTTCTGCACTGCGCCGGTCTTCTGTGCTCCGTCCTCCATGCTCCCGTACTTGCTGCATCAAGGGCTCCCCGGCCGTCGCAGTAACGATGGGGCCTTACAACAGAGGGGGGGGTGAGTGCCAGCATTTGGGGGCCATATTTAGATATGCACTGCTTCCCCCTGCCGCTGATTTGACAGGGGGAAGCAGTGCATATATAATGAGCGGCCCCGCGTGATGGGGCGCTCATACATCTTCCTCCCCCTGCCTCCTCCAGCCTCCCCAGCCCCGGACACAGCCCCCACCACAGCCACCACACCATGTGTACCTATTGACCCGTGTATAAGCCGAGGGGGGGACTTTTCAGCCCAATTTTTGGGCTGAAAAACTCGGCTTATACACGAGTATATACGGTAATGACCTGTGTGAATGGTTAATGGAAACCTGAAGCAGATGCTTAAAATGTTGGTCTACTCCCACTGGTAGGTCTGGGAGCAGTACGTCTTACACTTGATAATTGCATACTGGGAGGTTCCACAGCCATCAACTGGGGTCTTGTCACACTTGGACTAAGAGGATGTCCAGCAACTATGCGCGACAGTGGCGCACGGACCAACGATGTCCAGTGTTCAAGAACAAAAAAAGAACAGAAAAGAAAACACCAAAGGGATAAATACAATGGAAGGCCCTGCTCATAGGGAATGGGGGAGAGGTGACCTCCTGCACTCACCTGCAACTGTGCCCTGTTCTCCCTACCATCCCTATATGAGTTCTTTCACACCTTGTCGCCGATAAGGTAACCTAAGCCCTCCGCTGGCCCTGATGTTAACCCTCACTAGGGAAGGCCAGTGGGAGCACTAGTCCCATCTACTACAACAAAGAGACATGAGAAAAGTGAAAGACAGACAAAGGACAACAGGACAGCTACTTCACATCTGCTGACACTTCACCAGACAGGAGATGGCTTGACAGCAAGAGGTTTTCCACAGAGCTCCTTATACCTCAAGAGCTTGGCCAGGAAAGAAGTTCAATCTCCAGCAAAGCATGCTGGAAACCTGTGATCCTATAAAGGCAGAAGTATCATCAAGTGGCTACACCTGGACAAGGCACAGCAAGCTTGCTTGGGAACAGAGACTAACATTAACTCCTCCAGTGCCAAAGGAAAAGGACATGTTTAATGTGAAGTCTCAATTCAGACATGATACTTAGGTCAAAAGCTAGTCACAAGTCTCCTAGGAAAGGGAGACCATCGTGACAGTACCCTTCCAGGCTTCTCTCCCCAAAGGTGGGGGGCCCCATCATATGTCACCCATACAGGAGCTCAAAATGGGGAGAACTGTCAAGGTATCAAAACGGTCCCTATCTAACTTATTTAAAACCTGATACTGTGTACAATACCTATGGATACAGAATACAGAAGGGCAAGAGTAAATATGGACACACTGCAGAAGATGGCATATTATGTGCCTGGCTCACTAAGGAAAGGGTGGGGACACTCCCTATCTTGCATAACAAGAAACTAATTATGAAATCCCTGAGGAAAGAACAAGGTATGCTCCAAAACGCGTAGGTTAAATAAAAGTTATATCAGTGCCAAAGACCTCGTGGGTCCGGTCATTTCTGCAACAGCGCGGATGACCAGCACTTTGTTCATCCGGTCCGATTCTTGCCACGTTGCACGTGAAAGTGTGGATCCTGCAGCAGCTGTATGCGCGCAGATACTGGTTGTGGGTCACACAACCATATCAGGTGAGCACTTTTCAAAAAGCGTTATACACCCTCTTTTATCATAAGATAAGACCCTATGCGCCCTTGTCTTTCATTACTATATATATATATAAAGAAACTAATTAGACCCTTACAGCTGAGCCAATGCACAAAGTGAACAAGTCTGTAGGACTGTGTTCACACCACCAGAAAACTAGATTACAAAATAAAACAGTATAACAAACGTGCAAAAATACTCTGCTGTAATAGGTAATAATAAAAAGTTAGTGCTGATGGAAAACAGTGTTAATAACCAGGTATTGAGTTAATACATTTTTTGCAACTAATGTCCAAGTATAGAGATACAAAAAACTCCATAGATCAACCCCAGAGTAAAGGGAAAATGGTTCCATAGCATTTTTGCTGACACAAACCAAATTAGACAAATTAAAGGTAAGTGCACCCATTTCAGTATAATAACAAACAAAACAAATAAGATGTACAGACCGGAAACAGTATGGGAAAAGAGGGCTGATGCTGCCCACCAGATAACAGTTTTAAATATATATGACACTGGGAAGAAATCCCAAGTTTGGAGTAATTGTGAGCAGATCATTATCTTCAGCTGTTCTAAACCCAAAGACTGCTTCTTGTGTTGTTGTGGGTCCACACAGTTATTTCCATCTTGGTTACTCAAGTAGTATTCGCAGAGATGAAATGAATAATCACAGAAAAAAGTAATAAAAGGAAAATAAAAAGGTTAAAGGTCAATATAAAATGTAAAATGCCTACTCGAGCAACTCATAAGTATAGAATAACCAGAAAAACCAAGCACCAACCTGATACAGAAAAAAACAATATAAATAAACAATAATGGATAACCACAAGGTGGTCCTCCATCATTACAAGAAGGGGATGAAGCTATGCTTTTCATTTAAGCCAGTGGAAGGCATTGTTCTCAACCGCACAAGCCACTGACCCTCAATCTGAGCAAGGGCCTTATTGCAATCCTTTTTGTAATCCCCACTGCTTGCTCCTATGTGGACCACATCAAATGTCCTTAACTCTTAAATCATTGGGATTGCAGTCATGTTTACACTTAAAATGGTATTGTAGAGTTTTTAGATTGGGATCACTGTAATATATTTTGCTTGCAGTTAAGATATTAAAGATATTAACAATACATGGTAATAGTTCTGGCACTAGTTTCACTGTTTTTTTCTTACACATTGACGTTTTTGACAGTTGCCAGTCTTTCCTCTTAAAGAGGTATTCCCATCTCCAAGATCCTATCTAATTATGTATCAACTGTAATAATAATAATTAGTAGCAAATACTTCCAATTAGAAGTGTAGTATAGTTCTCCTGATTAGCTATGTCGCATAACTCATGTACAGGGCATTGCAGCTTAGATATCCATGGTTATGACCACTCATAGTGACATTTAGTTAATTATTGCAACCATAAATACCTAAGTTCAGATTTTTGTCTTAAATATTTAGAAAATTATTTATTATTTCTTACTAAAAAACATGAAGACATCAAGCACTACCTCAAAATAGCATGCAGTATAAAACATGCATCTGCCCTTATTCATTTCACACTGTTTTTATTAATAAAATTTAGATTTTTGGACAAACAATTTACAATTTTTTGAGCCACCCTGACACATCACAGTGAATCTCATCAGAGCGGTCCTAATCTATTTTATTGTTTCATCTAAACTGTGCCATATGGCCTCAACGTAGAAAAAAGTACAACCATAAAAAGCAGTAGTCACCTGTAGCATTTCAGAAACCGCTTCCATAATGCTAGACAGCAAAATATAAAAAGGGGGGGACAAGAGGCGCAATAGTGCCCTATCACTAGTGACACTGGTGTACAAACTGTGGTGCTGTGTGGCCGCTCACCTGGTCCAGTTGTGGTCCCCACAACTGGTTTGAAGGCGTTTAGGAATCAATGTTCCAAGCTGCTGCAGGACCTCCACCTACCACTGGATAGTGGTATGTTCCAAGAGAAAATGATGGGAGTGATGGTGTGTCATGGTCCGCGCTGCTTCTGGGTTCAAATAACTCACCAAAGAGCCCAACAACTTTTCATCCTCTTTATTCTTTCTTCTCCTACGCGTTTCAACGCCACACCCGGCGCCTTCCTCAGAATATCCCTGAGGAAGGCGCCGGGTGTGGCGTTGAAACGCGTAGGAGAAGAAAGAATAAAGAGGATGAAAAGTTGTTGGGCTCTTTGGTGAGTTATTTGAACCCAGAAGCAGCGCGGACCGTGACACACCATCACTCCCATCATAATGCTAGACAGGCATATGTGAATTAGGGCAGAACAGACCCAGTGCCTATAGCAGAAGCCACATAGTTCCGGACCTTTCAAAACTGACCTTCATTGCACCAGGCTTTCACTTCTTAAGTAAAGGAGGGACAGGCCCAAGAATGTAATGCTTGTAATTAACAAAGCCTGTGGACAGGGTACGATAGTTGTGTGTGAACAGCTACCAAGGTTTGCCACAATCAATGCAGAAGGTATAGCAATCTAAAATCAACTATGCACGCACAGTGGGGGTCAGCGACACACCAGTAATAAAAGAAACATGAAAAAAGTCAGCACTACCTGAAAATAGCATGCAGTGTCAAACATGGAAGCGGTTCTGAAACGCTCCAGGCGAGTACTGCTTTTTACGGTTCTACTCTTTTATGTGGAAGCATATGGCACAATTTAAATGAAACAATAAAATAAAGTAGGACCACACTGATGAGAATTGCCGTGACATGGAGGGTAGCTTAAAAAATTATACAATTATTTGTAAAAAAATCTCAATTTTATAACGAAAAAACTGTTTGGAATGAATAAGTACAGATGCATGTTTTATACTGCATGATTTTCTCAGGTAGTAGAATAAAGGTGTAGAATCCGATGCCACAAAAATTATTTTTATTTAAAAAAATGTAAAATCACACATCCTCTAAGGGATGTGTGATTTTTTATTTTTTGAAATAAAAAGAATTTTTGTGGCACCGGATTCTACAACTTTATTCTATTGCTACTGGTGGTTGCCAAGCCACCTTCCGGTTTGCCTGGGAGTCCTGGGAATATTAGGCAGTGGAGCTAATTTTTTTCTTGAATTTTCTCAGGTAGTGATGGTCGTCTTTGTGGTTCTTTGTATTATTTCTTGCTACTTAAGTTTGGTACATCACATAAAATCCTAATAAAATACAGTTGAAACAAAAAGTTTACATACACTATATAAAAAGACATAACACTATGATTTTCTCACTATCTGACATTAAATCACAAAAAACATTTAATATTTTTGGTCAATTAGGATTACCACAATTATTCATATTTGACAAATGGTAAAATAAAGAGAGAATATATTAAGGCATTTTTATTACTTTCTGCAAAGTCACAAGTTTACATACATTTCATTAGTATTTGGTACCATTGCCCTTAATCTGTATGACTTGGGTCAAACATCTTGGAAATCCTTCCACAAGGTTCTCACAATAGTTGGTAGGAATTTGGCCCCATTCCTCCTTAGGGCTTTCACATCAGCGTTTTTCGTAATTCGCGGCAGATGAGGTGAAAAAACCGCATCTGCCGCGTTTGCCGCATAACGGTTCCACTTGCGGCACGGTTGCGTTTTTTTCCATAGGAAGTATAGGGGACTTGCGGCAGATGCGGCAAGTGCGGTTTTGCACTTGCGGCAGGTGCGGCAGCGAAAAAAAACGCGGTCAGCCGCGGTTTTTTTCGCTGCCGCACCTGCCGCAAGTGCAAAACCGCACTTGCCGCATCTGCCGCAAGTCCCCCTATACTTCCTATGGAAAAAAACGCAACCGTGCCGCAAGTGGAACCGTTATGCGGCAAACGCGGCAGATGCGGTTTTTTCACCGCATCTGCCGCGAATTACGAAAAACGCTGATGTGAAAGGGCCCTTATAGAACTAGTGTAACTGAACTATGTTTGTAGGTCCACTTACTCACATCTGACATTTGAGATTTGTCCATACATTTTCAAAAGGATTGAGATCAGGGCTTTATGATGGCCACTCCAAAACATTGACTTTGTTATCCTTAAGCCATTTTGTAACCAGTTTGGCAGTATGCTTCAGGTTATTGTTCATTTGTAAGACCCATTTCCACACAAGTTTTAACTTCCTGGCTGATGTCGTGAGATTTTCTTCAGTATTGCCACATAATATTTTTTCCTCCTTATGCCATCTATTTTATGAAATGCACCAGTCCTTCCAGCAGCCAAGCAACCCCACAACATAATGCAGCCACCCCCATAGTTCACAGATGGGAGGATGTTCTTAGGCTTATAAACTTCTCCCCTTTTTTCTCCAAATGTAGTGATAGTCATTATGGAAAAACAGTCCAATTTTAGTATTGGCAGACGACAGGACATGTCTTCGGAAAAGAAGGTCTTTGTTCCGGTGTGCATTTGCAAAAAGTATTCAGGCTTTTTTATGTTTCTTTTGGAGTAATATCTTCTTCCTGGCAGAGTGGCCTTTCAGCCCATGCTGGTACAGTACTTGGTTTACTGTGCATGACGATACAATCTTACCACCTTCCGTCATCATCTTCACAAAGGTCTTTTTTTTTGTTCTTGGATTGATATGCACATGTTGGACCAATGCACATTCATCTCTGAGATACAGAACCCATTTCCTTCCTGAGTGGAATGATGGCTGGACATTCCCATCTTGTTTGTACTTGTGTATAACTGTTTGTATAGTTTAATGAGGCACCTTCAGGTATCTGGATATTGTACCCAAGGATGAACCAGACTTGTGTAAGTTTAAAATTCTCTTCTTATTATCTTGGCTGATTCCTTTAAATTTTCCCATGATGCTACACAAAGAAGCAGTGTGTTTCAGGTGAGCATTAAAATTCACCCACAGGTGTGTCTCTAGTTAACTCAGTTGTTGCCAATAAATCTATCAGAAGCTTTCAAACACTAGACATCATCATATGGGCTGTTCATAAATGTTTAAAGGCATAGTAATCTTAGTGAATGTAGATGTGTGACTTTGACGAAAGTATTAAAAATGCCTTAACACATTGTCTCTCTATTATTGTTCTGGCATTTGGCAACTATAAATAATTATGGCAATCCTTATTGACTTAAAACGGGAACGGTTTATTTTGTTTTCATGTCAGATAGTGAAAAAAACATAAATATGGGCCTTTTTATATAGTGTACTTAAACTTATGGTTTCAATTGTACATCTAAATTTAAGACTGTCAAGGTACCGTCACACGTAACGATATCATTGCCAATATCATTCAAAAGTCACATGTTCTGTGATGCTTGAACGATGTCGAAACAACATCGTTGCGTGTGACACTACAAACGATGAACGATCAGTCGGCTGATCGTTCATCATTTGATTTGAGGACAGGACCTCAAATCTAACGTTGGTCACCCGGTGGACACGCAGCATCGCTGCGTGTGACTCCGGGAGACGACCGATAAGCCAGCTCTCAGCGCCTCTCTGCAAGCGCTGAGAGCTGGTATTCAAGGTAAACTGTGGGTAACTAGGCAGCGCCCGCTGCCTAGATGCCCGAAGTATACCTTGGTTACCAGCCTTCTCCGCTCACTGGCTGGTATCCAAGGTACACAGCGGGTAAATAGGGACCCTAGTTACCCGCTGTGTACCTTGGATACCAGCCGATGAGTGGAGAAGGCTGGTAACCAAGGTATACTTCGGGTATCTAGGCAGCGCGCGCTGCCTAGATACCCGCAGTTTACCTTGGAGACCAGCCTTCTCCCGCTTACCGCAGCCTGGCAGCAGGAGCAAGACATCATGGAAATGATATTTAAATCGTTTCCACGATGTCTCTGATCCACTGATTGCTGGTGAGTCTGCCTGTGTGACAGCTCACCGGCGATCTGGGCGGTATTGTTAGCGATCGCACATGCATGTGATCTCTAACAATATCGTTCTTCAAATTGATGCGTGTGACGGCACCATCAGGTTAAAAATTGTGAAAAAGTTCACAGGGAATTAATATTTTTTTCAAGTCAATGTATACAGTCACAATTGCTGTTGTAGGTAATTCATTTGTCTGCCTGACTGGAACGCAGTTTAGTTAGGCTGCTTTCACATCAGCATTTTTTGCCGATCGCGGCAGATGCGGTGAAAATACCGCATGTGCCGCGATTACCGCATAACCGCTGCACTTGCGGCACAGTTGCAGCAAGCCCCCTGCAATGTCTATGGGGCTTGCAGTAAATGTGCGGCAGATGCGGCAAGTGCGGTATCGGCACTTGCGGCAGGTATGGCCGCAAAAAAAACGCGTCTGACCGCGTTTTTTTTTCGCGGCCGCACCTGTTGCAAGTGCCGAAACCGCACTTGCCACATCTGCCGCACGCTTACCGCAAGCCCCATAGACATTGCATGGGGCTTGCCGCAACTGTGCTGCAAGTGCAGTGGTTATCCAGTACTCGCGGCAGATGCGTTTTTTTCATCGCATCTGCCGCGAACGGCAAAAACCACTGATGTGAAAGTACCCTTAGTTGGTTTTAAAGTAGATTTTCAAAACCCGTTCTTATTCCTATTTTTCAATCAGTATTTTCTTGATTTGCAATATATGATTTAAGATGAGAATTTTTTCTGTTAGAAGTATTGTCTTCTTAAAAAATAGCATTAGTTGCATGATAAAATATATGAAATGAAGTAAAAAATATCCATTGTATTAGTGAATGTTGAAATCTATTTATAAGTTAGGTCTCAACCTAATTATTGATTTTTATCCTTTTTAAAAGTTTTTTTTGTTTCGGTGCTGATTATAAATAGACAATTTTAGATATAGTATTATAATTCTTCCCAAAAATAGTGAGATAGAGCAGAATAAATTCAGAGAAAAATATTTTTGACATAGTTATACTTTAAGAAGTTACTTTTAGACTGACAATCCATATTTATATATCCTCCGGGCTTTGAATCTACTTAGATAAAAGTTCCAAAGTCATCAGGACATACTTATGCATCAGTCTGACTTTTTCAACAGACCAAGCTAAGAATGCCAGAACTCATTTTCTATGTAATTCTTGACAGCTGTCACTAGGAGAAAGCAATCTCCTGTGCTCTATCACCTGGATTTACAATTGTGTCCCCAGGTAAATAGTAATCAAGGAATCCTGTCGGTGTCACAGATTTTAATATTGACCAGCTAAATTCTGTTGTCATGTCTCCTACATGAGTTACATGAACTACACATTATAAATATACATATATTATATTTCTCTTTTTTTCTTTCTCTCATATATATATATATATATATATATATATATATATACCTGTGTGTATATAAATATAAATATATATAAGATATATAATGAAAAAAGTCAAAAATAAGTTGCATAAAGTAGACCTTTAACCCTGATGTTCTGTTCGGGTCCGTATGACTTGAAATTAAATTTCAGACCCTGCAGATTATTTATTATGCAGATCTGAAACTTGTAATTAATTGACTTTTCCTTATTTGAGGGGTTCTTACTATGAGTGTTGTTTCTCTTTTTTTTTACTTTTTACTACACGCTGATTGTTGCACTTGTATTGTTCAGGTCAATATGACCCGATAACATTTTATACTCTTCAACAGTTCATTAATTATTTCTGCCTGCAAAATGTATTTGTTTTCCTGTGTACTTCATCTCGTTATTCAAAAGGGTGGAGGATTCACTGTTCTTATCAGTGAGCAAGTACTCATCCAGTCATTTCTCTTTCAATTCTGTGAGAGAGGACACAAGTAGTTTCACTTTCACTCCTGAGAGAGAAGACACTGAATTCTGTGAGCGAGGACACTGAGCTATGAATACACATCTTTACATCCTACCAACTGGGTCAGATGTGGAGAAAAAGACAACTTACCATGCTGGGTACTATAAGGAAAAACTAGCCAGAACTGCCGCAAGGTATCCTTAGTAAAAGAGATGTGTATAGTTCTATTTTTTACTTTACTGGAGATACAACAATTGCATCTTACGTTCCCCAAAAAAAATAAACATGTACCGTATATACTCGTGTATAAGCCGACCCGTGTATAAGCCGACCCCCCTACATTTGCCCCCAAAACCTGGGAAAACATATTGACTCGTGTATAAGCCGTGGGTGGACCCCAGCACAGGTATACAGCCCCCAGTAGTGTGGTATATAGGCCTCCCCAGTGGTATATACAGCAGCCTCCTAGTGGTATATACAGCAGCCTCCCAGTGGTATATACAGCAGCCTCCTAGTGGTATATACAGCAGCCGCAGCCTACTAGTGGTATATACAGCAGCCTCCCAGTGGTATATACAGCAGCCTCCTAGTGGTATATACAGCAGCCTCCCAGTGGTATATACAGCAGCCTTCTAGTGGCATATACAGCAGCCTCCCAGTGGTATATACAGCAGCCTCCTAGTGGTATATACAGCAGCCTCCCAGTGGTATATTTAGCAGCCTCCCAGTGGTATATACAGCAGCCCCAGCCCCATCCACACACACATACACACACATACATACACACACACACATACACACATACACACACATACACACACATACATACACACACACACATACACACATACACACACATACACACACATATGCACCATTTCTTACCTTGTCCGGTGCTGTCCCCCGCTGTCATGTCCCGCTCCTCCGGCCGTCCGGTGCTGTCATCTGGCTGCGTCTGGGCGGTGATTGACGGCACGGGTCCTGCGCTCTCATTGGTGCAGGGCCTGACCTGGGCGGAGATTACAGATGGAAGCAGGAAGTCGGCCGGGGACCGCACCGATCATCATGGAACTGGACCCGGAACCACGCCGCAGACCAGGAGAGGAGCAGGGACAGCACCGGACAAGGTAATGTATATTGCGCAGCGCCCCCCCACTCCCCTCCTGTCTTATTTTCAGCCCCTACCGTATTGACCCGTGTATAAGCCGAGGGGGGGACTTTTCAGCCCAATTTTTGGGCTAAAAAACTCGGCTTATACACGAGTATATACGGTAATTCTAATGAGCACAATGCACCATGACAATTCAATAAGTAATCGAGAAGACAGAAAGCCGGACATGCTTTTAGATTATAATGCCTCAAAAGGGGCAGTTGATGCACTAGATCAAGCAATATCAACATACACATGTAAACGCAAAACTAATCGTTGGCCAATGATAATATTTTACAACAGCCTGGCTGTTTCAGCATATAACACATTTGTTTTGTGGAGAGAAATCAACCCCAATTGGAACAGAAATAAGCTGCATAAAAGAAGAATCTTTATTGAAAAATCCCTAGTTAGGCCATATCTCGAAGCCAGAAAAGTAAACCTCAGATGTGAAGGAGCAGCAGCCATTGTGAAGAGTGTCCAGCAGCATGCTCAAGAAAGAGACTCCACAGCCTCCACCAGCACAGCTACCAGCCAAAGAAGGAAGAGAAGTAGCTTCTGTCCATCTGCTTGTGACAATAAAACAAATTTGACATGTGCTGGGTACAATATGTATGTAAAGGACATATGTTTTATTATTGTGTTTAATGTAAAAATGCATGAACCTGTTCACCCTTTTTTAGAGATAAAAAAGAAAAACTGAAGTTTTCATTATGTTTTATTTGTTGTTTTATAAAATATGTTAACACACAGTTATATTTAGTAATATTTCATATTATAGTAATAGAAATCTAAAGCATGGTTGTCATTTGTGCGCAGAATGCTGTAAAGTGAACATAATTGCAAACAGCCCAAGTAACCTTTTTCTGAAAAAAAAAAAGAAAAAAAAAGTTTTAATTTCATTTTTCATTTGTTTATGATCAACCATGTTCACATACCGTTTAATAAAGAAATAGGTATTGAAATAAAACACAGTAGCTAAAATCAACATTTTTATAGGTAGGGTCATATTGATCAGAAACAGTACAAGTGTATAGTAAATGCAATCAGAACAGCACAGTTAGGGCACCTTCACACTGGCATTTGGAACGCAGCGCATCGAATGCAGCCAAACGCTTGCGCACATGTGTTCCTATGTTTAACATGGGAATGCATGTGCCTGCGTTTGGCTGCGTTCGGTTGCGTTTGCACTCAGATGCGCACAATTTGTGCACCCTCTGAGCTCCCTCCGAATGCAGCATGTTGCATTTTTTGTGCAGTCGTGGGCACTTGTTTTATCTGCAAGCGCACAAACAATGCATTGAAGTCAATGAATCAGCAGCTGTTTCTTATCTCCTGCACCGATATCACCCTATTCGGTGTTGGCGCGGGAGATTTAAACAGCTGTCAGATCAGCTGTGTCTTCAAATCTCCCACGCTGACACCGGCGGGAGATCAGCTGTGGCCGGGAGGAGGAGATCTCCACCGCTGATCTCCTCCTCCCGGCCACCCCCGAGACAGCTGATTGGCTGGCCGGGGTGCATATTAATGTGAACGCATGCGGAGATTCTCCGCTGCGTTAACATTAATATGGCTGCGTTTGCACTGCATTTGCGTCTGCATGTCAGAAATCACCTTAATCCCCCACGGTACAGCAATGTTTTTGTTGTATCTTTATCATTTCTCAAGCTGCTGCTTGAGAAAAAGGCTAAAGATACAGATGAAACATTTCTGAACCATGGGAGATCAGAGGTCCACTTATGTAACCATATTTTTGACTGCTGCCTTCATTTTTCTTTTTATTTGTACCTGCAGACTCTGGTTTTGGAGGGTCTTGCTCCACACTTATTATTTTTGTTTTTTAGTGCTGTTCCTTTTTTTGCTATTACACATGTACACACACACGCACACATATATGTATATATATATATATAATATATATATATATTTTATTTATATACATATATATAGTACAGACCAAATGTTTGGACACACCTTCTCATTCAAAGAATTTTCTTTATTTTCATGACTTTGAAAATTGTAGATTCACACTGAAGGCATCAAAACTATGAATTAAGACATGTGAAATTATATACTTAACAAAAAAGTTGAAACAACTGAAGATATGTCTTATATTCTAGGTTCTTGAAAGTAGCCACCTTTTGCTTTGATTACTGCTTTGCACACTCTTGGCATTCTCTTGATGAGCTTCAAGAGGTAGTCATCGGAAATGGTCTTCCAACACTCTTGAAGGAGTTACCAGAGATGCTTAGCACTTGTTGGCTCTTTTGCCTTCACTCTGTGATCCAGCTCACCCCAAACCATCTTGATTGGGTACAGGTCTGGTGACTGTGGAGGCCAGGTCATATGGCGTTACACCCCATCACTCTCCTTCTTGGTCAAATAGCCCTTAAACAGCCTGGAAGTGTGTTTGGGGTCATTGTCCTGTTGAAAAATAAATGATGGTCCAACTAAATGCAAACCAGATGGAATAGCATGCTACTGCAAGATGCTGTGGTAGCCATGCTGGTTCAGTATGTCTTCAATTTTAAATAAATCCCCAACAGTGTCACCAGCAAAGCACCCCCACACCATCACACCTCCTCCTCCATGCTTCATGGTGGGAACCAGGCATGTAGAGTCCATCTGTTCACCTTTTCTGAGTCGCACAAAGACACGGTGGTTTGAACCAAAGATCTGAAATTTGGACTCATCAGACCAAAGCACAGATTTCCACTGGTCTAATGTCGATTCTTTGTGTTCTTTAGCCCAAACAAGTCTCTTCTGCTTGTTGCCAGTCCTTAGCAGTGGTTTCCTAGCAGCTATTTTACCATGAAGGCCTGCTGCATAAAGTCTCCTCTTAACAGTTGTTGTAGAGATGTGTCTGCTGCTAGAACTGTGTGTGGCATTGACCTGGTTTTCAATCTGAGCTGCTCTTAACCCGCGATTTCTGAGGCTAGTGACTCGGATTAACTTATCCTCCGCAGCAGAGGTGACTCTTGGTCTTCCTTCCCTGGGGCAGTCCTCATGTGAGCCAGTTTCTTTGTAGCGCTTGATGGTTTTTGCCACTGCACTTGGGGACACTTTCAAAGTTTTCCCAATTTTTTGGACTGATTGACCTTCATTTCTTAAAGTAATGATGGCCACTCATTTTCATTACTTAGCTGCTTTTTTCTTGCCATAATACAAATTCTAACAGTCTATTCAGTAGGACTATCAGCTGTGTATCCACCAGACTTCTGCACAACAAAACTGATGGTTCCAATCCCATTTATAAGGCAAGAAATCCCATTTATTAAACCTGACAGGGCACACTTGGGAAGTGAAAACCATTTCCGGTGACTACCTCTTGAAGCTCATCAAGAGAATGCCAAGAGTGTTCAAAGCAGTAATTAAAGCAAGAGGTGGCTACTTTGAATTAATGTGTTAATTCATAGTTTTGATGCCTTCAGTGTGAATCTACTATTTTCATAGTCATGAAAATACAGAAAACTCTTTGAATGAGAAGGTGTGTCCAAACTGTATATATATGTATATATTATATATATATATCTCTACTATATAATTGTCAATTCTGTCTGTCTGTCTCTTTGTAACAGAAATCCCGCGTCGCTTATTGGTCGCGAACAATCAGGGACGCAGAATTTCTGTTACAGACAAACAGTGACAGGCACAGTTCGTGGCCATCCTCCACCTGCCTGTGCTGCTCCGTCCTCCCACCTCGCCGCTTCGTCTTCTATCCTCCTCCCCTGCCGCTCCGTTCTCTGTCTTTCATCCTCACCGCCGCTCCATCCTTCTCCCCCTGCCGCTCCATCCTCCAACCTCCGTCCTTCCCATGCTGCTCTGACCTTCTTCATCTTCCCCCCTTCCCACGCCGTTCTCCCCCCTTCTCGCCACTGTCTTCTCACCCACATCCAGTGGTCCCATTGCCGCTGAAAGCTCCAGGAACAGAATCAGTGGGTCATGTGACAGGCTCTATGTGACGTCACATCAGCCCCCCCAAAGTCACATGGCCCGCTGATTGCCTTCCTGGAGCTTTAACCGGCAATCGGACCACCGGTTGAGGGTGAGAATACAGCGGCGAGAGGGGGGGGCGACATGTGTGTGTGTATATGTGTATGTATGTATATGTTTGTGTGTCTATAAGTGCGTGCCTCTAGACATGTGTGTATACATGTGTGTCTGTGTGTAAACATGTGTGTATATACATGTATGTGTGCATATGTGTATCTGTCTGTATGTGTGTATACATGTATGTGTGTACATGTGTGTCTGTATACATGTGTATGCATACCTGTGTGTGTGTCTGTATACATGTTGCGTATATCTGTGTGTTTCTGAATATTTTGAATATTGTGTGTTTCTGTACATGTATGTCTCTATACGTGTGCGTACATGTGTGTATGTATAAATGTGTGTGTCTACACGTGTGACTGTATACATTTATGTGTGTCTGTATACATATCTACGTGTACGTGTGTGTTTGTATACATGTGTGTATACGGGTGTGTTTGTCATGTTTGTGTGTGTCTGTACACATGTGTCTACATGTGTTTGCATATGTGTACATGTGTGTCTGCATACGTGTGTGTCCCTACATGCCTGTGTGCTCTGTACACATGTGTGCATACATGTGTCTATGTGTGTGTACACATGTATGTCTATGACATGACCCGCAATGTCACGTCATATACATATACACACATGTACATACACACAAACAAATCTATTATATAATCGTCTAATTCTGTCTGTTTGTCTGTAACGGAAATCCTGCGTCGCTGATTGGTCGCACCAGCCGCCCGCTACCAATCAGTGACTGGCGCAGTTCGACCGTGAATTGGCGCGGGATTTGAACCACACTTCACTGATTGGTCGCGCCCGACGGCCATACCCAATCAGTGATATTGCCGCTGGATTTAAAGCCCTCTTCGCTCAATCAACGACAGGAGCAGTCCGGCTGCGAATTGGGGCGGCATTTGCATTCATACATTGAATTAATTGCAGTATTCTTAAATCTTTATAAATTAACTACCGGTACATACATATTCTAGAATACCCGATGCATTACAATCGGGCCACCAACTAGTATACATATATATATATATATATATATATATATATATATGTTGTACAGCACTTGTAGCTAATGCAAATCATATATGGGGGATATGATATATGAAATGCTTTAATAGGTAGCACATTTGGGTTCAGTACAAGGGATTTTAAAAAACAAGTTGCTTAACACAATTTCTTAGGTTTAATGCTAGTTTTTTTTTTCATTTGTGTATTGTTAACCTGAAAATGTTGTTTTTACTTGTCTTTTTGTAGTGGTAAACTGTACAGACCCCGGTTTTGTGGAAAATGCAATTCGACATGGGCAACAAAACTATCCTGAGAGTTTTCGTTATGGAATCAGTGTGACATATCATTGTAAGAAAGGCTACTATCTTCTAGGATCATCTGTTCTTAACTGCAAGGCAAATGGCTTGTGGGACAGATCACTACCGAAGTGCATCCGTAAGTACTGCATGGATACATAACATTAATAGAATAATGTATGTTCTCCTTATAGCTTTTTTGACATTTCATATTTGAAGCATTAAATCCTGCTTTTAGAAAAATAACTAACAAAATGGTAACATATTATGTAAAATGTTTTAGCAACATTATTTATATTAATAAAATACATGCCATTTACATATATGAAACACAGGTGAACATAATTTTTGGCAGCCTTCTGTTAAAGTAAGAAAAACTCACAATGACTACTGAAATAACTTGAAAATGACAAAAGTAATTTTCAATTTAAAATGACTGAACTACTAATGAAAATCAAATATTGCTTTTCAAATGTGATTTAATAGAATATATAAAAAAGATAATAAATGATAAAGGTCTGAACAAAAATAATGGTATCACAAGGAAAGGTTGAAAACAATTTGATGGTAGGATCATATTAAACTACTAAAGGTACCGTCACACGCTTGGATATAGGTGAACGATATCGTTAGATAGGTCACGCGACCACGATCGTTTCGACATTGTTAGTGTGTTGTCACATGCTAGGATATCGTTAACGATCTTAAATTTGGCAATGTGCCAGCTACTTGGAGGAAAACAATTGAACGATGTTATAAAGCGGCAGGAATAGGGGAATTGTGAAGACATCGTTCAAAAAGGAGTCACACTGAACGATGTTGCTGCTTCCCAGAAAGTTAATTGGATGACAAACGATAGATTTGAGGTCTACATCTCAAATTTTTGCTGAACAATCAAAATGATTTGTCCTTCCAAGATTGTTTGTTCCCACACAACGATGCACAAATAATATTGTTTGAACGATCACAAATCTGTGATGTTTCAACGATATCGTTAACGAGATCCTAGCGTGTGAAGTGGCCTTAAGGTGTATCATATAATTAGCAGCAAAGGTGTCTACAAACATGTAGTCAGTTTGTTTAGAGGGTGAAAAGTATCACTGTTCTGTTTGGTACCATGGTGTTTACTACTCTGAACATGGATAAAAGAAATACACAGAGAAAGTTGTCTCAGGAGATCAGAAAGTAAATGATAGACAAGCATGTTAAAAGTAAAAGCTATAAGACTAACTCCAAACAGGTTATTATATTAATGTTTCACAGTTGCCATATTATTCTGAAGTTTAAAGGGGTAGTTAGAAAGTAATACTGATTCTCCTCCTAAATGTATGACTATTTATTGTAATAATCTAAATAGCTTTTGTAATATGCGTTAATTAAAAAGTTTATATTACTAACTCTCTAATCTAAATGCTTTATATATTTTTCATTTTCTAATTTCCGTTTTGATAACTTTCCAGTTTAGAATCCCTAATGCATGCTGGGAATCTCAAATGGAATGTCATTAGCAGCCAAATGCTGTTGTCACTGCTGTAGCCTCTGTCCCCACCTCAAAGGCATAATTAGTGACGTCTGTTTAACGGGCTGAGCTAGTCCCTGCTCTATTGGGTATGGTTTGATTGTCAACTTTGAAGTAGTTTCATTAGAATTTTGTCACTGTGCAATTTTCTTCTTAGTGCACACTGACAGCACACTCCCTATATTAGAAGCCAGCAAGACGGTACACTGTCATGTCACCATGTAAGGTAAGCAGGCTACAAGCAGGAAGAGCAGGGACCAGCCCCTGAAAGTGACATCACTTTTGTCATTTCTGATAAATGAAGTCACAAACATTCTGGAGAATGTTCTCTATGAACTACATGATGCTGAAGATGGAGAGACAAAATGATTTTCATGCACTGCTTGTCAGGATGAGTTATATTTACAGTTGCAGTGAATTAAATATGGTTTAATGATCTATGCGTGTTTAAGTCATCTGACTTCTTCAGGATCAAGCCACAGTAAAAAAAAATACAGTACATTGTACGGAATTAATGGCCAGTATTTAAGCAAAAAGAAAAAAAAGAAAGAAAAGGGTGCTAAAGAAGCAAATGTTCTATCATGCATCATAACTGTCAGATACGATGAAGTTCATTAAAAACAAAAAATGCATGTCTTATTTATTACAACACAAAAAGAAAAGAAAAAGAATAATTGTATATAATTGTAGATCCAGGGTACTTTCACATCAACGTTTTTGAAATCGTGGCATCTGGTTTATTATGCTTCATAACCAAATTCAAATGTATGCCTTCCTTGGTTACAGGCAATGCAAAACATAAATGCCAATAACTATTTCCATTGACCTCCAGTCAGTTTCTGATGTGAATTTGTTTCTATGTTGAACTGGGATTGTGCAATGATTTGATCTCCTATATGTGTTTTCCTGTTTACAAGTCCAGTATTGATAATAAAATTGATTAAGCAACATTGTATCTCTTTTCTGTATGACATATATCTTATCATTAACATTTTATTCAAATATTCTTCTTCTTTCCTTTTCTTGTAAAATTAAGCAAATTCTCTATTCAGAGAGAAGGTGGACATATTTTCTATACTACCTATTAGTAGTAGCAATTCTAAAAGTCATATCAATCCTTTAACAATTCTTGCCATTGACAAGATAGATTAGTCATATTTTTTGTTTTTAATTATCCTTATTGTATCTGACAAATGTGGTACCTGATATAACACCTGTTCTTTAGTGCCTATTTGATTTATATTTTTTAAATCACCATTTATACAGTGCATACAATGTAAAAATTTTTTGTGTGGCTTGATCTTGAAGAAGTCATATAACTTCAAAATGCATAGATCAATAAACCACCTTTAATTCACTGAAACTGTATAACTCATTCTAACAAGCAGTGCAGGAAAATCATATCATCTCTCCACCTCCTGCAACATGGGACTCACAGACCCTGTGATCATGCAGAAACTCTTGATGTTTACTATGCTTGCAACCATTTTCACTCAGGCGAGCAATCCCAGTACATATTTTTGCCCTCTTATGCTGGATAAGACTATATTGTGATGTCCTCTTTTAGCTCTTTCTACTTTGAACATATGAAACAGAACTGGAGTTTTTTATCAAGTCAGGTCAGCTGTATGTTCATAGATACAAAAATAAAGTATATAAAGTAAAAGTATTGGTCCTACTGTGAAGAGGAGGCTTGGTTATGTTTTGGGGATGCTTTGCTGAATCTGGCACAGGGTGTTATGAATCTGTACAATGAACTTTCAAGACTATCAAGGTATTCTGGAGCACAATTTGGTTCCTAGTGTCAGAAAACTTTGTCTGAGTCGTAGATCATGGGTCCTTCAACAAGATAGCGATCCAAAACACAGTTATAAACATTCAAGAATGGCTAAGAGCAATGCATTGAAAGCATTTGACTCTTCTTAAGTGGCCTTTCATGAGATCTGATTAAAATCCTATTGAATATCTGCAGTCTAGAAATAGCAAGCAAATAGTGTGCACTTCATTAGTTTTTTTTGGGGGGTGCCAGTAAATTGGTCCTATAAACCCTCAGTACAGTAAAAAAGTAGAAACACTGCACACTCTGATTCTTTTGCAAACAAGTTAAGTCTTTATTTATGGTAGTGATTACAGACAATGTGATCTGTGACCACGATAGCAGACGTTTTGACCAATTTAGGTCTTGATCACTAGAGTCACATTTACCAGAAAATTCATACAAATGTAGTTTTTCTAGAACAATAATCAATGAGCCTGAGTCTGTAAGTAGTTAGGGTCACAATTTTATCAGTTAAAGATTGACCAAAAAAGGATTTCTGCAAATGGACTATAACATACTGATATCCAAAGTGAGAATCCTCAATTAATCATGGGTCACAGTTTCAGCTAAAGGACCAATTAAAGGCTCTTTATGATAAATTATCCAGACCCTTGCAGTAGAAAAAAATTCCTGGGAATTAATTCCCAGGCATTACACAGAGCCATTGCTTATACTGCCAGTGTTTCACATCTCTCATCCTGGGAATTATATTACAGTTACAAACCTCTGAATTAAAACAGATCATAAGAGCCTTTAGGTGATCCTTCAGCTGAGTCTGGTCCCTATATGCAACTGAGGATCTACAGTGTAGCTTCATTTAAGTAATTTTCTGAGACCCCTAACATTTTTACATTCACTCAATTGAGACAATTGAGAATGTAAAAAAAAATCTGGGTTGCAGTCACACTCGCTTCCCCGTCTGCTCATTAAGCCTCATGTTTATTCTCTTAATCTCCCCACCCACTTTCTTTGACAGCATCTAGGACTGGCTATTTCAGTCAGACTGCATCCCCACAATCGGTACCTTTGTCTGTTATTGGTCATAATACACATTTGTGTATGACAATAAACCTGCCGTCATATGTGTGTAAAAATATTAAATAATGCTTGCGGTCCCTTGTACATTGTGATACTCAGTACAGATAAAGCACACGGATGCAAGCTGCAACCCCTAGCCATGTACATTATGTTGGCTGCATACCAAAATATGGGGACCCCGTGCTGTTTTTTTTTAAGTTATTAAAATAAATAATTTTAAAAAATGTGTTGTGTATCCCCAATTTTGATACAGGTAATGCACACAGCTGAGGGTTGGTATTATCACTCTGGGGAGGCACATAATTATTTGGTCCCCCAGTCTAAGAATAGCTGCCCACAGCTGCCCTAGAATTTGGCATATCCAATAGATATGCCAAATCCTGACACTTACCAAGCTCATCCTGATCACCTTGGTGCCGTAGCAATTGGGGCAATATAAGGGGTTAATGAAAGCTGAGAATTGACTGCTGTCATCAAGCCCTAGATTGGTGAAGTTCAGATCTCTATGAGATCCCCACATTATCAATCTTGTAAATAAATCGCTAAAAATCACAGACATTGAAAAAACACCTTGATTGAAAATTGTGTGCTAATCACCTACACTAATGGTTTTGTTAATTCCTGTGTTTATCATCCTTTTAAAGGCACGCATCCACTAAAACTGATAGTATTAACTTTGCAGGTAATATAGCCATTATAACAATGGCATCTTTAGTGTTATCATTTTTGCCTCCAAAACTGAAGCAAGCATGCTAATTAGGGCATCTAGTGCATCCTCGGTGTGACAAAGAGGCTCAGTGCTCAGTGTTTATGCCTCTGGTATTGCACACCTCCCTCAATAATAATTGTACAGCACTGGCTTTACTTGAGCTCTCTCTACAGTGCTCTCTCCAAGGTAGCCACTGATGTTAAACACAAGTGAGGGAGGTGGAGAAAAACAAAATCAGAGAGCAGAATGATGCACTAAGCTTGTTGGTGCACAAAGAGTGAACTGAGCTCCATATTTACTATAATAGATTAAACTTCGATTTTTTTAAAAAGGGTAGCAGTGAGTATACTGTTGAGAGTATGACATCCCGTACAAGTACAAGGCTATGTGCTTGGATTATATTGTCAGTTTAATGTGACAGACTCCCTTTGAAAAATAAACTGCAACAGTAAATTTTCTTACTATGTCATGTTTTACATTTCACCCCTCTTCACTTAACCCTGCTGTTCTGTTTGGTCAAAAATGACCAGATTAGAAATTTTTTATTTCATTTTTCATTTGTTTATGAACAACCATGTTCACATACAGAATAATAATGCAACCAGGTATTCAAATAAAACACGTAAATTAGCTAAAAATCAAGACTTTAATAGGTCCGATCAAAAATAATCAGAACATTATAAGTGTATAGTAGAACTGAACAGAACAGCAGGGTTAAGTTAATAACTGTTAAAGTGAATCTGTAAGTAGGATTAACTACCTCAAGCCTTCTATATTATTATTCATATCATAGGAACTTAATAAAATAACAATATCTGCAATCCAATGTCTTATTCCAAAGAAATCCACATTTTTATATTAAAATTAGCTTTTCCCAGCTATGGCCTGGATCCCAATCCACATAAAAATCTGCATTCAGAAGTTGCTTTAAATAGATTTGGGAAAGTTACCAGTATGATATGTAATGGCTGCTTTATGCCCTCCAGATCTCACTGTAGAGCTGTGTAATTATAACTGACTCATCTGCAGGTTCCTCTCAGCTTCAGCTTCCATTTCCCAAGCAGACCTCATTGCAATATTGTTTTAATGCAGCAGAGTTGTGAGAGCTGCACCACTGACCCCATTCCCTCACACCTACTCCAGACTCTCTCTCTGGTCGTCATTACTCACCTAAACAAAATCTTCAATCCATCCATCTCTTCTGTTATTTTCCCCTCTTTGTACAGACACTCTTTAATTACTCCATTTTTAAAGAGAACTTCTCATGATCCAACCTGCACATATAACTGCAGAGCAGTCTCCAATCTCTCCTTCATCTCTAAACTCTTGGGGCGCCTGGTCTACTTCCGCTTCATCTATTAAATCTCTACTCACTCTTTTCTAGAACCATTACCGTCTGGTTTCCCACCCCTACATTCTACAGAAAATGACCTTTTCACAGCTAAAACATAATGGTGACCACTCTCTGCTTATTCTTCTTGACCACTCTGCAGCTTTTGAGACTGTTGACCACCATCTCCCACTCACCACCAGCATAAAGGACACCACTCTCCCTTTGTTCTCTGCCTATTTTATGACCACTCCTACAGTGTAACATTTGCTGGCTCAACTTTCTCTCCTCTTTCCCTCACTATTGCGGTCCCTAAGGGTCCAGTCCTTGGCACTCTTCTCTTCTAACTCTACACAGCCCCAATTAGATAACCATCAGCAGATTTGACTTCCAGTACCATCTTTATGCTGATAACGCATAACTATTCTCCTCATCCCTTGACCTTACCCTTGCTGTATTAGAGAATGCCAATGACTGTCTAACCGCAGTTTCCAACATCATGTCAACTCTTTTTCTGAAACTGAACCTTTCCAAAACTGAACTTCTGCTACCCGCCCTCCACTAATCTCCCTTCATCTGACATTTCCCTCTTAGTGTGTGGCACCACAATAACACATAGGCAGCAGGCTTGCTGTCTGGGTGTTATGTTTCACACGATCTCTCCTTCACCTCCTATATTCAATCTATTTCCCGCTCTTGTCACCTGCACATGAAGAACATCTCTAGAATCTGCCCTTTTGTCACCATGGAAACAACAAAAAACTTAACTATGGCCTTGATCCACTACTGCATTGATTATTGCAATTCTCTATTAATTGACTTCCCCCTCACTAAACTTTCCCCTCTTTAGTCCATCGTTAATGCAGCAGCCAGGTCAACTATTTGGCTAACTGTTATTCAGACGTCTTTGCTCTATGCCAGTCGTTGCACTGGCTGCCCATACATTATAAGATCCAAATAAAATCGTTTCTCTCACCCACAAAGCTCTTCACAGTACAGTGCCTCCCTAAATCTCTTCACTCCTCTCTGTGTATTACCCTACCCATTCTCTACGTTCTACAAGCGACCTTCAACTAACATCCGCACTAATCTGAACCTCCCATTCCTGGCTCCAACACTTCTTCCTAGCTGCACCAATTTTCTGGAATCCTCTACCCCAAGAAATTAGTACTATTCACAACTTACACAGTTTTATGGACTCCCCAAAAACACATCTTTTTAAGATGGCCTATAACACTCCCCAATCAAAGTCCTTTATATAACGCCTATTCACTATGTCTATGAACATAACTCTCCATCAAACTCCACCAAACCTAAATGTTCTACACAGATTGGCTGGTGATGACTTATGCAGACTTTATCAGCCCCCCATTTCTTCAAGATGGCTGGACAATCAATGTAAATAAACACCTGTTCTTTGTGTTACCCCCACCACATTGTAGAGTGTAAGTTCTAATGAGAAGGGTTGTCTTCATTTTTGCTTGCATTATTGTATTTTTTATAATTGTTACTTATGACTGTTTGATTATGAACCTCTGAATTGTATAACACTGCAGAATATCTTGGCACTATATAAACAAAGATTATTATTTTTATTAATGTGTTTGTAAGAACATAAAGTTGAGTTCTACTGTTCTCCATTAGTTATACTGTATGTCTCACACAAGTAACTTCCCCTTTTATTAAAAATAAGCCCAGGAGGCAGATTCAAATCAGTGACCAGCCCAAAGCATGGACCAACTCCTTTACATATAAGGAAAACAAGAATTTATCTGGGATAAGACATCAGATAACAGCTATCAATGTATCATAATATTCAGTTTCCTATGTTCTACATGCCCATATAGACAACTTAAGAGGGCTGATCCTACTCACAGATTCCCTTTAATCATTAATTATCTCAATATCCAAACTGTGAAATATTTAAACATTAAATCTAAATTCCAATAAGTCCTTCCTAAAGAAGTAAATAATACTGGAACCATAATAGTATTTTCAATACAAAATTAAAATACTTTTTTTTTGCAAAGACATAACCATGCTTTAACTCACATGCATCAATTGCAACATTTACTTTTGTACAGCTTGTAAATAACCTTATAAATTCATGGCCATGAACTTTATATGCAAAAAAAAATACATATAGACTGGTTTATTATGTTTATAGACAATCACGACATTGTTTATCTCTTGGTAATGGAAATCTCTGTTGCGTGTGTATCATTTGTAAAAGTTATGTTTAGTATACGTTAATGCCCTACTGCTGTGAGCCGATCAATTTGATAGCATTCGACCTTGAGATATTCTTTCCAAATATGTATTATTTCGAGACTATAAGTGCGGATTTGGTGTAATAACATTTCAAATAAATGTGTTGTTTATACTGCTACAATGACTCAGTTGCAGGGTTAAAATATAGAGGAAGACAAACAAAATGAAAAAATTGGATACATGTAGACAGTTCAGGAGACTCCAAGGGGAATGAAATAGGTTGTTTTGCTATCTGTAATTTCTTTAAAAGTGCACTTTAGTTAAGATTCTTGTAACAGTAGAAATATGGAAGAGACATGATTTACTGCAGTATTGAACACAGCCTGTGAGAAAGCAAACAATTGGAATTAAACCATAAGGGATGAAGTAGAGCAATCGCAAGAGGTTACTCGTAACAATGGAGGTTTCTTTTTTTTTTCTTGAATGAACAAGAAATAGAGCAGGTCGTTAACTCAGCTGTGCACATTTTTACCATTCTTAAATGATTCTGCATCACTGTTTGCTCTTGAAAGAGTTTTTAAGGAAATGAGGTCTGTGGAAATCAACAATCAAATTATTTTTACTTTCCCCTTGTGCCGTTTTTCAATCTACCTGAGTCATTAAGACAAAATTATAAGAGATCCAGGGAATTTGAAGACCCCTTGGAAAATTATTTACTGTAGTTTGAAAATGGTCTCATTAGTAATTTAGCACAGTAATTGCTTTTAGTTGGTTTTATGTTTGCTTACAAAAATAAAAGCACATTCTATTTTTAGCTGTATATCTAATCCCTATATAAAGGAGTCTGTCACATACGTCTATTCTATCATTACGATCTGTTCACATCTCAGCTTTACTTGATGCTGACCGAATGGCACAGGAAATCTTTCAAGCAAATGATGAATATAACAGGAACTACGCACCTAGCATTTCTGGCTTAATCTATGATAGTGTACATCAAAATACTTATTTTAATTAACTACATAGTTTAGTATGTTCAGATATGATTTTTTTTAAGGCTGGCTTCACACCACGGTGTGATCCGGTCCGGGCTGTCCGGTGTAAACAGACAGCCCCGGACCGGTTTTTGGCCCCATAGTAGCCTATGGGGCCGGATGGAGCCGGATGGCAGCTCTCTGCCATCCGGTTTCATTTCTTCGGTGGAATCTGGGAGAGTTCGGATTATTCTCTCCGGACACAAAAATGATGCTTGCATCATTTATTTGTCCAAGGAGAAAAATCACCCCAATTTGCCGAATCCCGGATTCTCCCTGAGCCAGGGCAATCCGGCGCTCCCTAACATGGGAGCCTATGAGGCCAGATTGCCCCGGACTGGGAGCATCCGGGAACCGGATACCGGAAGCTGAACGCAGTTATTTGAGGACCGTGGCTAGCTCCATGCTAGCCGCGGTCTTGAAAAATCAGCAGCTGCGGCTGCAATTACAGCCATCCAGCTGCACACAGGACCAGAGGGTACATTTGGCCCTCCGGTTCTGTGTGCTGATCCGGTCCGGGGCTGTCAGGTTCATGCCTGACAGCCCCGGACCGGACTGCGCCGTGGTGTGAAGCCAACCTAACAGAGGGATATATTTCTTTACTTATTGAGTTAATGGCTGACTTACGCCAATATTTGCCTCTATAGTAGTATACATGGGAGGCATTCCTTTAAGGTACGATGAGTAAAAAATTGGAAGACTCGGTACTACTTCATATGCATAGGAATAAATGCTAAAAATACACTAAATATCAAGACTGGTGGTGCTCATCTTAACCCTATATGATCTATGACTTATAGGTACATCATTGTCACACTGGACAATGGGAAACACCCAGTGCAGAACGACTAGGGGTAGGAAAAGATTCCCTGACGCTAAGGGCAAAGGGGAGATGGTGTCCCCTAGAAATATTAGCACTGATACCTGGCTCCTCTAAACCTATACACTTTCCACAACTGTTGCCGATCAGGATACCTTGTCCCTTTCTGTCCCTGGACTAAGACTACTTAGGGATCAGCTTGGGGGAATGTTGGTCAACCCAGCTAACAACTAATGAAGCACACCAGGGAAACAAACAAAATGGAAGAGGAAGAAACACTTAGCTGAAAGGAGAGCCAGACATCAAACAACACAGGATGTTTCAGATGCTCTGCCAAGCTAGGATGCAACACCAAACTCTAGACATGCTATCACAGGCAATGCATCATTGGAGCCAAAGGGTATATATAGAAAAAGGAAGACAGGTAGGAGACCAGCTGGGTCTTAGTGACTTCCAGCAATCGGCAAGCAAAAAATACCTCTTAAAGGGACACAACCACAATCAGGATTTTGGCCAGATGTTGTGACCTTCTGCGAGTGGCCCCAACAGTGTCATCCATGTTTCCTGATACACCTGTGACAGTCATGGGTGGCCTTCCTCTGTTTGATGCAAGTTTACACACTGAGATTGCATCATTGCCTGCACATGTAGTCTGATCTGATCAGCAGATATATGCAGCTAACAAATGCATGTGGATCAGCAACCTGCAAGCAGATGTTATTCCCTTGGATTGCACTGTCAAACACTGACTGCACAATTTAAGATGCCACAGTGGGGATCACACTTTTCACTGCTGCCATTGGCAACCACATGATGCGATCATAGGGAATTGATGTGTTGTCATGAGGGTCAGATGAGGACCCCTTTCACTGTCATTACTCACTTACTGTGGATGCCCATTGAGCGCTGGCATTCACAGAAGGTGATCATTTCTGTAGTACAGAGATGTCCATAAGCCACGTGTAGTGACCTCTTGTACATCAACAGCAATTTTAAGTAGATGCCAATTATTCTTGATGACTGAACAAATAATTTTTTCCATGGGTACATGTTTAAAATTGAAAATAAACCTTTTATTATTTATTTTGTTTGATTTTTGGATATTTTTGTTAAGATGTCTTTCTGTTTGTATTGTGAATCTTTTTCACTCTTAAGTGGCGGTTAGAATAACCCTTCATTAAATCTTATTTTTAATTTGACTGCTTGCTGTCTAAAGTTGTCATCACTACTGTTAATTGTGCATAAATGCAATAATTGAATTTAGGGAGAGAATTTTTCACATATTGAAGGTATGTCCTGCTGTAATGTAGTACAGAATTTGTGGCAGTAGATTTATGGAAAGTCATAGTTTATGAACTGCCTTCAATAACACAAACATTTACATCTAAAAATTCTGATTCCAAACCTCCAAAATGAAAGGTAAAAAAACATTCATGTGATACACCTGGTTTAAATAGCTCACAAAAGCTGACAAATCTTTTTGGGTGCCAGACCATGAAAAATATGTCATTGACATAGAAAAAAAAAAGATCTGATGTATTTTAAAAAGGTATCTTGAACAATGTAGATAAAGTTTTTTCTAAAAACATCAGATAAAGGTGTCCCCATTGCAGTTCCCATTTTTTAGATATACTATTTTCCCATAAATTGAAAAGCATTATGCTTTACAATAAACTCCAGAGCTCTCCAAACAAAGTCAAAGTAATTTTTATCTTTACATGTATTTTGTAGAATATTCCGGATGACATTAATGCCTAGATCTTGTGAGATCCTGGTGTACTGGTTGGATTCAAAAGCAATGCCTTCCTGCCAATCTAATCTTTGGAAAGCTAGTAAAAAGTCAACTATTCAAATAGGACAGTATATTTTTCAGTAAAGGCCTTAGAAGCCAATCTACCTACATACTGTAGGATATCAGGTATAGATATGAATAAAACATGATCAAACGTCTACTAATATGAAAATTGTGCATACTTAAATACTAGATGTAGGAGAGACAAATAAACGATTACAAGCAGCATTGGTGAGCGTACACCAGGAAACACATATGTCACTTATTGTTACAGATGAGGCTTATAACGGGGCACAGGTTACAAAGTGAGTACATGGGTCCACAATGCATTACAATATATACATACCTTATACAATAAACCCACATGTACAGACCTTAATACAGATTACATGCATATGAGCAAAAGTTCACCTACAGTATATTTACATGAGTCAATATGTAGGTTCAAAACCTTAAAGGGAACCTGGCCACTAAAAATTAGCCCCCAGCCTTTTAAGACCTGTCCTTGCATCATCCTAATTGATTTCTAGCCATCCCTTTGTCTGAAAAATGGCTATTTGTAAAGTTTATAAAAGTTAGTTTTTCACCTGCAGAACTACGACTTCTCAGTTATTCAGAAGTCACACAGGGCATTCCCTGTAGCTTTTCATTGCCGCCTGCAATGCAATTATTCATGCCCCTATGGGCGTGCTAACCAATACAGTGCCTCCTCGTCACTGTAGATGGGCGGTATAGCCGCTATGATGCTAATCGCGTCATATCCGGCTATACTAATAAGCTGCAAACCAAGCTTGCACATGCGCAATGCGCATCGCGAAGTAAACAGTACACCCATTGGGTGTACTGACGTTAGTATAGCTGGATATGACGCGATTAGCGTCATAGCGGCTATACCGCCAATCTACAATGACGAGGAGGCACTGTATTGGTTAGCATGCCCATAGGGGCACGAATAATTAAATTGCAGGTGGCGATGAGAAGCCACAGAGAACGCCCTGTGTGGCTTCTCAAGAAATGAGAAGCCGCAGTTCTGCAGGTACAAAACTAACTTTTATAAACTTTACAAATAACCATTTTTCAGACAAAGGGATGGATGGAAATCGATTAGGATGGTGCAGGGACAGGTCTTAAAGGCTGGGGGCTCATTTTTAGGGGTCAGGTTCCCTTTAAACTCAATAGTGTTCCTCATGAGTCAGAACCTTAATGCATGTAAGGTTCTGCAGCATATACATACAGACACCTATAAGCCCATTATATAGCCATATAAAGATAATAGATACCAAAATTCACAGCAGTGCTTTGTGCCTCAAATTCAGTGGTGCCGCCGACCCCTATGGCCATTTTGGCATCACCTTGGGGCGACCATCTGGGATGAGTGATGAGATTAAAAAGGCTGGCCAGCCTATGGCAGTCAGGTGCCAGACGCCATTGGTGTGCCGCCGCATTCCCGGATGGTGGGCGGGACCGCAGCCACATCATCGCAGCACTGGTTACGTGTGTATCACATGTGTATCACGTGTGTATCCCGTGTGTATCACTTATTGCTAATAGGGGTGCACTAGCTTCTATTGATAACAAGGTGCCACCCCACCCAGTGGTAAAATAGAATATTTAGGGGAGAGAAAGAACCACTGTAATACGGGGGTGCACTCTTGAATTATTTAATTTTGTATTCCTTTTTTTCCCAAAGTGATAACAAGTGACAGTGACAATAAAAACATTTAAAACAGTTACAGAGTAACTTACCACCAAACCACACCAAACCCCTACCACAATAGTTAGTGGAGGGGGGGGATCGATGGCATTCCCAAAAGTGTCTGGGCAGGGTTTTAAGCTTCGACACATCCTGGCAATCTTTTGATGCATTAATTACCAGGACATGTTCGCGAACCTGTACTTTCAAAGGTCTTGTAGTAAGCCCCACATATATTTTGGGTCAAGTGCATATGGCATAATACACTACTGCAGTGGTGGTACAAGTAATTCTCCTCCTGATGGTATATGTTTTTAACCCCTTAGAGTCCATGAATGACTCTGTTCGCTCAATATTAGGGCATGCTATGCATTTCCCGCAGGGTAGGCAGCCCACTCTTTTAGGGATATTGTCTAGAATGGTAGTCTTATAACCAATATAATGGCTGGATACGAGATGGTTGCGTAAGTTCATTGATCTTTTAATACTGTAGAGATCATGGGCTGCTGAGGTAACATTTTTGATAATATTGGATCTGCCAATAAAATTAGCCATCCTTGATCAAGACAAGCACGCATTTTATGGAACTTTCCATGATAAGTAGTTACAAACCTAACGCGACCATCATGCATCCTGCCAGCCATACCATATAGTAGATCATTTCGAGAACTATACTTTGTCCTGTGTAACGCATGTTTCACAGACTGACGGCTATAGCCCCGTTAATAGAACTGATATTTAAGTTCTTCAGCACGGGTGAGAAAATCTTCTTCAGAGGAACAAATCCTCTTAAGCCTCAAAAACTGTCCTACATGCACAGACCTGACCATGTATGGAGGGTGGGACAAGGTGGCATGTAATAAAGTATTGGTAGCAGTCGGCTTCCTATAAATGTCAGTCTGCATATATATCCATGCTCAGACCTCCTCACAGGAACATCCAAGAACTCAGTCCTGACCCTATTAATCTGATATGTAATAGATATATTAAGCTTGTTAATATTCAGAGATTTCATAAAAATATGTAGATCTTCTTCTGGTCCCTGCCAGATCAAAAAGATATCATCGATGTACTAGGTCCAAAGGGGGGCATGGTCGATCTCACAGGAACAGATCCCTCTCCCACAGCCCCAGGAACAAATTAGCATATGAGGGTGCATAAGATGCCCCATAGCGGTGCCCTGGAGCTGCAGGTAGAAGGACCCATTAAACACATAAAAATTATGTGTCAGGGTGAATTCTACTACTGTAGAATGTCAGGAAAACCTATAATAAATCTGCACTGCTGCCAAATAATCCATATGGTGGTTAATTCTACGCATTTCGAAGCGTAACCCCGCTTCTTCATCAGGAAATATACACCAGTGTGTAAATATACTTGGTGTATCTTTCCTGATGAAGAAGCAGGGTTAGGCTTCAAAACCTGTAGAATGAACCACCATATACTACAATGATCACTTTGAATTGGATTATTTGACATCAGTGCAAATTTGATACCATTTTTCCTGATATCCGGCATAATCAACTTGTGTTGGTGCATGTGGTTTCTGCGGCAGCTGCCTCTTTGATTTGGTTGTGGGTCACCACAATACAAGGTGAGCACCATATCGCTTCCCTGCTAATCCTTCCTCTCCCTGAGTAAGACCGTATTGTGCTTTTCTTTTCCACAGTTTATTGCTGCAATCTACAAACTGTGAGAGATGTTCTGATACAAGCCACAATTGGGTGGCTCAGGAGATGACATGGAATTGTGGATTTTTGTGAGATGCAGGGGATGGCTGCTTACACAGCTGGCATCTACTTGGAACTGCGTGGATCAGAGATAATGCTAATTACAGTAGTTTAACAACTCCCATGTAATTCTTATTATAAAAATGAATCTGTCAAGAGGTTTTTGCTACATAATCTAATAGCCTCATGACATAGGGCAAGTAAGTCTTATTCCAGTGATGTGTCCCTTATTGGGTTGATTGGTGTACTTTTCAAAAAAAAAAATCTGTTTCCTCTGTTGGAAATTTAGCAGATTAAATAGTTAAACTGTATATAACCTGACTCACAGCCCTGACTGGCAGCTTCCTATGTATACTTTCCCATGTTGCTTTCCAAACTGCTGCTTAGTGGAGGGGGCAAGGTAACACAGAGTAGCTGGACTGGAGTGCATGTGAGATGTAGTCAGTGTTAATGTTCTGTTGATAAAATGCTGATAGTCTTAAAACTACAACATAACACCTGCAATGTGATACATTGCTGCATTTAGACACTCAAGAGTCAAGAACTATGCTAAACTGCTCTCAGATTAAATAACAAAATCCTGCTGACAGATTTCCTTTAGGCGCTGCCTCAAGCTCAACATGACAATCCTGACAGGATAATACAATGAAGTGCAAAACTTCTAATGCAGCTTTAGGTAGATAACTATTAGATTATATCACTTGTTTTCCCTATTTGTGAGATAAATTATGTAAAAAATTTAAAAAATGTTATTGTTATATACAATAAATCTAAATTATTGATATTTTATGATGATATCGAACAGTTTGAAATTTTTTTTAAACAGTAATATTCCAGAAATGCTGATTTTCATTTTAATGTCTTCCACTAAGAAAACTAGAAAACGGTAAAATGTAATATGTACCTGAAAAAAATGTCCAATTCACTTAATAAAAAAGCTGGTCTTTTGCCCAACTACACACTAATGAAAATTTAATGGAGCACAAAATATAATACATAAACATTATTTTATATATTTTAAAACAAGAAAAACATAATAAAATCATACATTGGATACTGCCCTAATGGCACTGAGATATCATTCAAACAATTGCAGATTTGTATCTAGTTTTTTTTTACTGTTCAAAGACAAGGTCTCTCAAATTGAAAGATTTCATTCAAAGCAGATGTTCTCTACAAGCCCTTTTGTAGAAGCATCAATAAATGAGCAATAGATCATATATAGATCATTGGCAGTGATCAGCCACAGAAACTTCTCTTCAAAAATTAGAAGAAGTATATCAATGCCAATATCTCAGTTGGCAGAAACCAGTATGACCTGGTATGCAGCTGCCGAGGCTCCAAATTTAGACTCTGCTCTTTTCCCTTTGGGTGCCTTACTTTGTTTTACTCCATGTTGGGTTTCAAAAGTCACTAATGGCCGATTCACACTTCCCGATATCGTTGTCCAACAACGATAAAAAGTTACGTGGTTCGGCCGCTGATATCGTTCGTGCGTTGTGTGGTGTAAATGTGCAATTCGATGCAAGAACGATGCCAAAATGATATTGTTGGGGAATTGTGCAGGCTCTCCAACTGCCCGATATTGGATGGAAGATCTGGCAGGATCGTGCTGTGTGACAGCCCAACAACAATTTGGAGCACAACTTCCCCTATTCACTCCCATGTTAAATGGTCGTTCCCTGGTTTGCTCGTACAAGGGGGCATATACATCACAGTTGTGTTGGCTGCCGATATATTTGGATTACTGCCAAAGATGTGCATGCTCCCGTGCCGTTGTATCCAATATCGGGACGATATCGGGACGTGTAAAGCGGCCATAAAGGTACCTTATTTTCAAAAGTATCCAATGTCTACTTAGACACACATGTGATATCTGAATATACAGTCAGTATTTTGTTCAGTTGCCAATTTTCTTGGAGTTATTATCATCCACTTCCTTTAAATACTATCATCCCTATAAACTACTGTGCTTTGTACCATTTTCATCCACTGCTCCTCAGACCTGCTTAATAGCCTAACACTGAATGCTTAACACATTACAAACTATTATTTAGAGGCTGTTCTCATTATGCTGGCTCGTGCGGTTTATTCAACATACATCTACAGCATATCCGAAATTTAGACCTTCATTTACCCTTCTCTTTCTCTCATTGTTTAAGTGAGTAAAGAAGAAACCCTAAGGAGTAAATGCTGGGCATAGGGCACCGGAGGCAGCCGTGGTGTTGAGGTTTTATTTTTAATTATTTTTCATTCATCTTACATTTTTGCTGTCTTTCTATAGTTCAGAAAAATCATGTCTGTAGCTGGACATCATTTTACTGAATTTAAATGCAGAGAATTTAAAAAATCTTTTTTTCTTGGGAATTGCGCTTTTTTCTTACTTCTCTGGAAGTAAAACTAAAAATTAATTTGATCTAGATTTCCCTTTTGTTCATTCATTTTCCAGTTTTGTTAATTGCTAAAAATAAATGATTACCGTTATTACTTCTCACAGCATTCTTACTTTTTTTCACGCTTGCTATATTTGGAAATCAGAATTCTAAGATATTTCAGATGTGCCAATCACACCCGAGTCTTACTCTGTATTGAATTTTGGGATCTAGGGAAAGACAATCAAGTAATTACGAGTATCAACAATAAGCTTTATTAGGTAACAAGAGGCAAGTATAACAAGGGAACAAAGTTAAAATCAATTAAAAAACAGTGGAGAAACACTGTGCACAAAAACCTTGCCCCACTTATAAAGTTCTGTTTGTAATTACTCACAAAGCAGTGATATAATTGAATAGAATTCAACTGGTGGTAAAGACTGGTAGTCACTGAATAAAAGCGTGCACAAAATTTACTTTTTCATTTTTACAGACTAATTTTTGAAGCACTTGGGGGTTCAAAGTGCTCACTATGCATCTAGGTAAGTTCCTTGGGGGGTCTAGTTTCCAAAATGGTGTCACTTGTGGGGGAGCTCCAATGTTTAGGCACACAGCGGCTCTCCATACATGACATGGTGTCCGCTAACAATTGGACCTAATTTTCCATTCAAATTGTTAGTGGACACCATGTCGCGTATTGAGAGCCCCTGTGTGCCTAAACATTGAAGTTCCCCCAGAAGTGACCACATTTTGGAAACTAGACCACCCAAGGAACTTATCTAGATGCATAGTGAGGACTTTACAAATTAGTCCGTAAAAATGAAATAGTAAAACATGTGAAACTTATCTTCATGAGTTTACTATGCTCATATAGTACACTTTAACCCCTTAAGGACCGAGTCACTTTGCAGCCTAATGACCAGACCATTTTTGCAGTTCTGACCAGTGTCCCTTTATGAGGTAATAACTCTCAAACGCTTCATTGAATCCTAGCGACTCTGAGATTGTTTTTTTCATGACATATTGGGCATCATGTTGATGGTAAATTTAGGTCGATAATTTTTGCATTTATTTGTGAAAAAATGTACATGACAGAAAACACCCAAAAGTGACACAATTCCAAAAACTGCACCCCTCAAGCTACTCAAAACTATATTCAAGAAGATTATTAACCCTTCAGGTGCTTAACAGGAACTAAAGCAAAGTGGAAGGAAAGAATGGACATTTTAATTTTCCAACAAAATAGTTATTTTAGCCTCAATTCTTTCATTTGCACATGGGCAACAGGATAAAATGCATCCTAAAATTTGTTGTGCAATTTCTCCTGAGTACACCGATACCTCATATGTGGTAACAAACCACTGTTTGGGTGCACGGCAGGGCTCAGAAGGGAAAGAGCGCCATTTGACTTTTTGAATGGAAAATGAGCTCCAAAAGTCAAATGACACTCCTTCACTTCTGAGCCCTGCCGTGCGCCCAAACAATGGTTTATGACCACATATGAGGTATCGGTGTACTCAGGAGAAATTGCACAACAAATTTTATGATGCAGTTTATCCTGTTGCCCATGTGAAAATGAAAGAATTGAGGCTAAAATAACTATTTTGTTGGAAAATTAAAATGTCCATTCTTTCCTTCCACTTTGCTTTAGTTCCTGTGAAGCACCTGAAGGGTTAATAATCTTCTTGAATATAGTTTTGAGTAGCTTGAGGGGTGCAGTTTTTGGAATTGTGTCACTTTTGGGTGTTTTCTGTCATGTACATTTTTTCACAAATAAATGCAAAAATTATTGACCTAAATTTACCATCAACATGATGCCCAATATGTCATGAAAAAAACAATCTCAGAGTCGCTAGGATTCAATGAAGCGTTTGAGAGTTATTACCTCATAAAGGGACACTGGTCAGAACTGCAAAAATGGTCTGGTCATTAGGCTGCAAAGTGACTCGGTCTTTAAGGGGTTAAAGTGTACTATATGAGCATAGTAAACTCATGAAGATAAGTTTCACATGTTTATTAGATGACAAAAAAATCAAATTTTGGACTTTTTGATGATTTTTTTAACCCTTCATTGACTTTTAGTTAATGAAAACAGAATTTAGCTCAATTTTGGCCTGTAAATTCATTTGCATAACTTTTTTTGATATACAACAACAGTGCTATCATATACTTAGTTGTCTACCATAATATGTGTGTAGATTGAGAAATATAAGAAAATAGTTTGTTTACTTTGCTACACACCTTTTGTACTTCCATAGTTACTTGCCTATTCCTCAGCTGACTTAAACGAACTTAAGTCATTTTTGGTCTTCATGGCAGGTGGCACCCTCTGCCACATCTTCCTTCACTTTTTGCATGGCTGGGTTGACTTCAAGTGAGGGTAACACAAGTCATGGCTTCATGAATGAAGCTCAGAACAGGCCAGTGGTGCCAAAGTGAGTTAGTGGTCCAGGTGGGGACTTCTGGTAGCGAGAATATTTAGTAGTAACTTAAGTATACTACTTTACTAAGTTACTTTCTTAGCCTTGTACATGCAGCAAAATATAGGCCAGGTGATCATTTCTTTGTGATCACAAAAGATTTAGATTCCTTTAGAAGAAATTCATTCATCTGTACTTTTAGGATATCTTTGTTCAGTCTCAATGCTCATGGAATTACCATACTTTCGCTACAGTACAAAAAGATAAAAGAATCATGATGGCTTATCAATTGGCATATAATAGTTTTTAACATTTGTCACATAAATAGACTTGTCATACTGAAGCCTTGATTTATCAAAGCAATTTTACTGGAATCCTGGTATAAATTTCTTTGAAAGGCCAAAAAATGGAGTTGTGCAAAATATGTGTGACTTTTGGAACTCTTACAGCAGTTCCTCCCAGCTATGCAAAAATAGTTGAATCAAGGTGAAGCTGGGGCATGGAGGGAGGGAGACATTATGGTTTATCTAATTCATAATGAGCTATAGTGCTATCAGTGTTAATGCAACGCTAAACACAATTTAGATACATACAATAAGCAGCACTATTTAATGACAAAATATGATAAAAGAAAAATTGCAGCTAAGCTATAAGGAGAATAAGGAGACACTTAGCTTTATCAATGTGCATTCATAAATCACCCAGTTACCACATTGAGGTGTGTCTTTTCAACTGGGTCCCTAGATTCCTTCCTACCTATTTTCTGGCACAGCTTTGATTCATTTTTATAGGGTGTCTGATACCTGCGAGCAATAGAGAACGTAGGCCTATAGGGGCAAGGAAATATATTAATTTCCTTGCCCCTATAGGCCTACATTTTCTATTGCTCACAGTTATCAGACAGCCTATAAAAATGAATCAAAGATGTGCCAGAAAATAGGTAGGAAGGAATCTAGGGACCCAGTTGAAAAGACACACCTCAACGTGGTAACTGGGTAGTTTATGAATGCGCATTGATAAAGCTAAGTGTCTCCTTATTCTCCTTTTAGCTTAGCTGCAATTTTTCTTTTATCATATTTCGTCATTAAATAGTGCCACAGATTGTATGAAGCTATGGTGCTAGTTACAGCAGAAATCTTACACCAGACAGTAACTAAAACAAGATTGCTGGCATGGCCAATATAGATCCATGCTATTTGTCATATGCTCTGGATTCAAGAACAGGTATAAATCATGACTGTCTGACACCACCGTCTTCCTCATCAAGACTGGCCAGAAAGTGGTTGTTCTTTATTTGAAAATCAAGGCCTTATCGATATGTTTAGCCTAGCCTAAATGTAAAAAAAATGTCTTTTAAGAAGTCATAAACCAAAAATGGACAAGCTCCATGACTCAAATAAAAAAAAATACTGCAACTTTAATTCTAATTTTAACGCCAAGCATGAAAATTAAAAGGACGTAGTCATACTTGGGGTATTTCTCCTTTACATAACATCATAAAATTGAGAGGCTCTCTTAATTTTTGTAATATTTTTTTTGCATTGTATGATCAGGATATCCTCACTACACTCATGATGCTTCAGTCCTGCCTGGACCTTCTAGAAATATTGTGAAACTATTAAAAAGTATGTCAGGTTTTAATGAAATTAAAAACTTGTAATAATACACTTATAATACACTTATTAAGAAACAATGTATTTTCACAGCAATATCATGTGGTCATCCTGGAATTCCTGCAAATGCAATTTTAGGAGGAGATAAATTTACATATGGATCAAAAATACATTACTCTTGCTCTGGAACTCGTTTGTTAATTGGAAATGCAACAAGAGTTTGCCAAGAGAACAGCCGATGGAGCGGAACACTTCCTCACTGCTCAGGTATATCAACAATATTATGCAGCACATATTGATTTTACACATTTTAACACATTTTAATTTGTATCAAACTTAATTTGTACTTTTCCTGAAATGTAAGATTGACAATTATCATTGCACAAATCTGGATATAGACTACTATACAATATTCTTAAAAGATACATATTCAAAAAGAACTTGTCACTAGTTTTTTAGCTCCTAAACCAGGAATCGCACACTCTAGGCCTGCACATGGTGCAGGTTTTCAGGAAATCCTTAGCATTGCACAGGGGTTGGAATCATCACTTGTATAGGTGATTCAATTATAACTTGTGCAGTAAGAAAATCCTAAAAACCTGCTCTGTGTGCAGCTCTCGAGGCATGGAGTTTGAGATCCCTGTTCTAAACCCTGCCCATCACCATTAAATGGGAACAACCAGCAGATTTTAGGGCTATTAAATCACCCAGGGTTGTATTGGAACTTGGGTATCTGGGCCCTGCTATAGTTGGGATGTCATTGGTGGCCTGCCCAGACCCATGGCCCTGGTTATCAACTGAAAAGGGGTTAGGTACTGGTGATGAAGAAAAATATATAAATGTTTGTCCTGACGCTTCCTGCAGATTCTGATGATAGGCAACAGCACCGCTTCAGACGTCCGGGGGAGATGATATGGCAGCTTGGATGGAGCAGCTCCCTGCAGGTGGAGCTGAGTCCCCAGGGCAGACCAGCACTGATGGTGGGGGTGCTGGATATAGATATGATTAGGGGTGGAAGCAGGATATGGGCCTTGCTATCCAGCAGTTGGAATTGTCTCTATAAGTGGCAGGGTCAGGGGTAGAACAATAGACACACACACCGGAGATTGTTTCTTTACCTTTTACTGGTGGAATTGCAGGTAAAAGTCCAGTACACTGCCGGGTATTCAGGTAGCACTTCTGGATCTCCACAGTGAATGGGTATAAGGCCTCCTTGTCTCTTTTGCCTTGTGTGAAGCCCCTGCCCTGTATGGAACTTGGCTGGCCTCCTCTGCTCTCCTCTCACCTGTGCTGTGTTGGGTGACCATCGTTGGACTGCTGCTATGTACTTTCTTGCGGTGCCTGGCTCCCTTGTTGGTGACTGCACAGATGCCCGGGAGACTGAAGTCTCTACGGTAAACTGGTAATCTCTGCTGGGCTGGGTGCTCTCCTGCAGACTCGGACTCTGGTGTCCAGGGTGCTTTCTGGGGTGAACCAAGATGACTCCTTGGTCCCCAGGCTGCTACTTCCTTGTTGCTCCTATGTCTTGCCTTCGACCCCACTCTTGGGTCCCTGCAATAGCTAGACGGGTGGCTGTTCAGTTGTCTCTGGCTCAGGCCTAGTGCAGCTCCGACTATCAGGACGTCTTCACAGTTCTCCTAGCGACTGCACACCCTGTCTTACTTTGCCCTCGCACCAGTATTTATAGGGGATCTTGCCTAAGGGCAGCAAGTTGAGCTCCCCCTACTGAGTTGGGGTGGAACGTGTTGTTTGTACTGTGTACCCACTGTGGAAATCCATCCATGCTATAGGTGAGCCTATGGTTACCTGTGTGAGCAGGGAGCCACACTATGAAGTGAAGCCAGATACTGAATGCAATCATACCTTTACTTGAATAATTCCATAATTGATTGCAGAGAAAAGAGTCATAAAACTCCGGAAAAACAAGGCAGCAGGTGTTTGATGTGTGCAGCACTGCCTCACTATTGTTTTTTTTTACTTTGTGTGGGAATGCCTTTTGGGTGAAAGACAACTCCCCCTTCCTTTTTATTCTCTGTCAGTTTCTGCTCCTGCACACTGTCAGTATACTCCAGCCACAGGACTCCTAATATAACTGAAAGTAGCGATGAGAGAGATGAGGGGAGGGTTTGGCTTACAGCTCAAAGGCATGCCCGCAGAGAAGGAAAAGAGAAAAAAAACTCCAAATAGTGATGCAGTGCTGCACACATCAATTATCTGCTGCTCTGTTTTCCAGGAGTTTTATGACACTTTTCTCTGCAATCAAACATGGAATCATTCAAGTAAAGGTATGATTGCATTCAGTATCCCAGTGCCTGTAAAGCACTGGCTTCACTTTAAACCCCAAAATCCTGCTGGTTGGTTCACTTTAATATCATATAAATATGATTGCTGTAACCACATTATATCCTCAGACATGCTGCTGCATACCTCAGAAAAGGAGTTTTATACTTATCCCATTCTCTATATAAATTGTGCGGTCCAGTTCTTTGGATGTTTCTAAATTGCAATCAGTGCTACCCTGCCCCCTTCAAATGTCACCTCTTCTAATTACAAGTAAGTTGATAATGTCTCTACGTTATCCATATAGTGCCCAAAATCTCGTACCTGTGCAGTGTAATCACTGGCTACTCAATTGGACACACTAAGGCGTGACTACAGATTTCACTGAGTAGGTGAGAGACTTCAGTCTCTACATCAGCCACACAGTGCCAAAAGTATAGCACCTGTACATTTAAATCAATGGCTGTTCAATAGGGCACAGTGAAGCGTGTATGCGCAGTTCTCCTATTCTACTGGGCAGATGCAAGACTTTGGGTTCTGTGTGGATGATGTAGAGATGTCATTCCCTTACTTTTAATTACAAGAGGTGGATTTGAAGCGAGTAGGATGGTGCTTTTTGCAATTAGAGACACCCATTGAACTGGAAAGCACTTTTTATATAGAGTGCTTAAGTGCTTAGAGCGTTTAAAACTCTTTTTCTGAGGTATGCAGGGCACATCTGAAAATATAAAGGGCGTACCCAGACTCCCATTCACATGATGTTAAAGATGATGGGCCATGTTTAGAAGAAAAATCTGGTGGCTGGTTTCCTTTAATGATGTGTAAGTACTCTTCTTTTATGTGGTTAACAAAGGTGTTTTTTTTTTCTGACAAGTCCTAATAATTTAGAACTAATCTGAACTAGTTGCAAATAATTAAAGACATTTATAATATGATATCAGTTTGTTTTGATCAGCTATAGTACTTCTTAATATGTGTTTGAATGCTTTAGTAACAGTAATAAAATTGGTGTAATTGCATCTACACTTTGTGTCTTAAAGGAGAAAAGGTATCACATGACAAATCCTTTGATACTTTTTTATAAAAAGTAACATTTTGTAACATCCAAGTTGCTCTTCATTTTATAAAATAAAAAGGATCCAGTAAGCTATTGAAGCAATCATGCAACAGTTATTGCTAGAATTCTTGAACAACATATGTATAAAATGTAGAATGTTTTGTGACTTTTGGGTTTTTCACTAGCTTAAGCTATCTCCATCATCCTATTAAAAACGTTAGTGCTGTGGAATATTGGCACGCCATAAAAATTACAAAAATGAAGGCAAAAAATTTAATGTAGTCAATGACTTGCAGCACATTTCTAAGGCTGGGTTAAGGCAGCAGAAAGATGCACCAAATTTGTTAGGAGGCACACACCTCTAATTTAACATGTCTTACTTCAGACCATGCTTTATAAAAACTGCCTTATAAAATGCCAATCTTTAATAATCTGGACCTAGGTGATAATTATCTGTACATCTAAACGTTAAAATAAAAATATATTTGAAAATGTGTTTAAGGAAATAATCCTGGAATGTGTGGTGACCCTGGAATTCCATCTCATGGATCACGTCTTGGCAATGAATTCAAGACTAAAAGTTTACTTCGTTTTTCTTGTGAAATGGGATATACATTAATTGGATCCATGGAACGGACTTGTTTATTAAATGGATCATGGTCTGGGCTACAACCATCATGTGAAGGTAAGTACCTTCTGTCGTAATTAATTTCAAGATGCTGAGTATGCTTATTTAAAAGTGTACTACATTATAGGAATTTCTAGTAACTTGTTTAAACACAAGATTAACCAGAGCACAAGTAATACCGTCATGATAAATGAATGACAATCCTAGCCTGTCCTGGGGAAATTTTTTTGGAACTGATAAATGCATTAGTTTAGTGGATACCACTCAAGAGTTTCTGTTCAGAAAATTTTACACCTTTATTAATAATTAAAATGCATAACAAATGACACCAATACATACAAAAATAAATGGTGGGAAGAAACCAAGAATAATATCACGTTCACATAGTAACATATACTCAGGAGTCATTATATTACAACTAGCACAATCAGGTAGTAATCACATATATAAATCGGCTGGAGGTACCAAGCTCTCCACATTCAGACTCACCCCTATAGTTCTGCCTGTGCTGAATATCAATCCTGGCTCAGCCCCAGTGTCCTGGACCGTGGTGAACCCTGACGTCATTTCACGAAGATCGCTTTTTCAAGGGGTGTGGCTTCATTATTATAACCACCTATGTATACCTCCCCAGTGGTGACCGGGTTGACTACTAATCTTAAATGCCTGGTATGTATTAGAGCGTCCTTCTCGTCATTGGAGATGCACATGCCCATGTAAACAATATAATTTAACCCTATACAAGTATCACATTGATTGTGTTGTCATATTATGTGACCAGTATACAATGGTTATTTATTTATATTCTGTTAGTCACTATAAATTAATTCATGTTTTCATTTTATCTGTAAGAGAGTGAATGGTATGGTATATACTGCTGCATACATAGGGGCTGGTCTAGGGTGGGCACTAATAACTTTTTGGCAGATTCAGGCTTCCCATTGATTAACATAGCCTTTTGGTCTTCATAACAATAGCCGCCGCCTCCCATAACTGAAGACAGGAAATCCTCACCATTCTGTAGAGAAATGGGAGTTGAAGTCCTGTGTACAATGCACATGTGCAGTGAGGTCATCGGGATTTCCCTGATGCACACAGACTCCTCCCTATCTCCAGTGGCAAGAGGAATGCTCTAATACATATCAGGTGTTTTAGATTAGTAATCAACCCGGGCACCACTTGGGGGGTATACATAGGTGGTCATAACAATTAAGCCACACCCCTTGAAAAAGCGATATTTGTGAAACGGCGTCGGGGTTCATCACAGTCCAGGACACTGGGGCTGAGCCAGGATTGATATACAGCACAGGCAGACTATGGGTGAGTCTGAATGTGGAGAGCTTGGTACCTCCAGCAGATTTATATAAGTGTTTACTACCTGATTGTGCTAGTTGTAATAGTGTTACTATGTGAACGTGGTATTATACCTGGTACCTCCCCATCATTTATTTTTGTATGTATTGGTGTCAATTGTTATGCATTTTAAGTATTAGTAAAGGTGTAAAATTTTCTAAACAAAAACTCTTGAGTGGAATCCACTAAACTAATTATGGGAATTTCATTTGAACTAATTTTATACTGAAATTATAGTATTTACATAACGTTTTTTGATTAGTAAATCACTTTCACACTAGGAAAACTTTCTATGACATATGCTGCAGATTATATCTTTGTCAACAGATAACAAAATAATGCACATAAAAAAAGTAATATATATAATAATATAATATATATATATATATATATATATATATATATATATATATATATATATATGTAATAAAACGCAGGTAACTAGCATGCCTTACAAGGTTTGACTGATCCGTAATCAAATATGTTGATAAAGCTTTTTTTTTCTTAAAATAAGGTGAAGCCAGTAAAGTATTCATTTGGTTCCTCCATAAGGCTAGGGACACAAGTCAACAATACTGAGCAGCTAATTTCATCCGTTCCATTTTGTGCTTAGGTCACACTGCCCCAAACACAAGCCGAGGAATACATTGAGTGGCTTTGCCAATCTAAATCTCTATTGGAAAATTGTATATGTAAAAAATATAACTGAAAATTCCATGAAATTTTGTACTCATTCAACATTTTTGTTCTTCTCATCTAAAGCTTTCCTGGTAGAAATAGTTATTTTTAGAGAAGAGTATGCAAGTGTTTTTAGTGAATTCACTTTCTCAACCTAAAAATATTTTTTCAAAGCTTAACAACATGGAATCTAGGTTCATCTGAAAGTCATCATCACTACATATTAAATTCCAATTAGATTTTTCTTTTTACTTTAAAAGCTTATTGTCCATTTTCTTTTACTTCTGTATTCTTGACCTTTTATAATTTTTAGTCGATTAATATAGACTTTACTACTGGTTTCTTGTGTATGGTAGAATTATTTTTGATAAGTTAGTGATACCTACTTGACATCTCTAAGTGGTATCAAGGATTAGAAAAACATGACTGTATTTTTATTACACTTAGCACTAGAGATGAGCAGATCTTATTAATTTTGGTATTCCACATTGTTTGAATTTTCCTGGGAAATACGATTTGCAGCAAAATTATTCTCTACAAATTGATGTCCGTAACTATGTTTTGGGGTCTCAAGAATAATGCTGGGCAGACCAGCTCAGAGTATAAAAAACATAAGAAGTTAAAAAGCAAAAAAACTTTATTGCTCACCTGTCTGGCTCTTTTGCTGCCCTCTGTCTAGGCCTCTGCTTTTTATTTCCTCTATCACAAGCCACATCTCCTGGCCTGTTGCCTTTAGACCATGATCCCCAACTAGGCCTAGACTGAACAGGCTAGAGCTACGACAGATCATAGAAAAGGCCAGTCCTATCTTCTTTTCAATTTAGCATCTATGACCTGTTCTTTTCATGACCAGGCGACTAAAGTAACTGCACCCTGCAAAGCCATGACATAATGATGGGTGATGTATAGTAATCTCCACGTGAGCAGTTAAGATAAATTATTTTTATTTTTTAAACTGCTGCTGGACATCGGTTTGATGAATTTGCATTAAGCACATTTGCAAAAATCTGTATTCTCAGAAATGTGGATTTCTTTGAATATTTGATTAGAATTCAATTCGACTCAAATAAATTCTTTCAATACTACTTAGCATCAACCATAATCATGTGTTATTTCTAATATTTCAACTCATCCCTAGTGAAATAAATAAGGCTAAACTGTAATAACACACATATCCATAGTCAGGGCTGGCACTGTTTCTGCAGAAAGAAGTTATATGTTTCTAATCTTGCAAAAAACAAGATTAGAAAAACTGTACCTTTTTAATTGGTTTCTACTATATGTGGAAAGGAAACAACATGGACTTTCACTGAAAAATTAAGTATTCCTAAGAACGCTTATTCACAATGATTTGTGAGCATAAATAGGTTTCCAATCGCCAAATAAACAATAAAACACCAATTCTTGGAAGAAATTTTTTTTGATCATGTTACTCGGCGGCGCATAATGATGTGTAAACTGAACTCGTGCTGCCAGTCACTATAGTACCATATGCAACCTGAGTTGTTTAAACAGGCTATAAAAGGACAGCCAATCAGTGAATGTTTTACAATCAATGGTCATTTGGTGCCCCAATTGGTTCATATAAACATCCCTTAAAGGGCTATTCCCACCTCCAAGATCCTAGTAATGTTCTCCTGATCTAGCCATGTCTCTTATCTCACATGCAGGACCTTAGGTACATAGATACCTATGGTTACGACCATGAGCAACTAACTTTCACTATATGAGTGGACATAACCATGGATACATAAGCTGCAGTGTCCTACAGATGAGGTATGAGAAATGACTGTATCAGTTGACATCATTTACACAAGAATTTAAAGAAATGTTATGCACTACTTTCTGCATTTCTACATCATTATAGTATTGCAGGTTTTTAATGCCATAGACCAATACAAGAAATAAATTGGCACGGAGAATCAGCGTAAATACAGGATTTATTTCTTCAGATTATATATTACAGTTTTCATGTTTCAGAATTGTATGGACCTTATTCATTGAAAAACAAATATCCAATATGTCCTACAGATGAGGTAAGAGAAATGGCTGTTTCAGTAGACCTATACAATATTTCTAAATGGAGGTAATTGCTTATATTATTATTATTAGACCTACTACATATTAGTATAGCATCTTGAAGATGGGAATACCCCTTTATTGAAACCTTTGAGGACTTTGCGATTTTCTCTGCTTACCCAGGCTTGAATTATAGGTCTCTACATATATGCAAATAAGGAGAAAACTGCTGTTCAGTTGACTAATCTCCCCTTGACTAATTTTTTAACCTGTATTTTCTCTGAAACACTACAGTCTTTAAAAATACCGTAATAGAAATATGATTGCAATCATAGATCCCGTTGTCTAGGCACAATGAATCTCATGATAAATTAATTTTAAGAAAAGTGTACCAGAAATGTCAAAATGCCCGATGAAAGTGGAGTAAATGCCATGCTCTAATTTTCCTTTCTGCAAATGCAAGAGTAGAAGTCAAAAAAGCAAATGTTGTTCAACATCATGCGCCATTTTATTTTAAAGTGAAACCAGTAAGGAATATTAAACTGTCCAATATTTCTAGCAATGTATACTAAATAACTGATTCTGAGTATCCCATTTACATTTTCATCAATTTGTACCATTTTACTATTGCATAAAATGATGCATTTCTTCCCCAATATCTCATTTATTGTAATATATCATCTCTTTTCTTCATGGTGCTTGTTCATAGGTTGTGAGCACACTCAAAGTCAATGTTACAACCTATTAATATAGGGTATTGTCAGAGTAAAGTTTCAAGAACCTGCAATACAATTAATACTATTTAATTTTCTAACATTCTTTCTGATACTATATCACTCAAATTTATAGAGCAACTCATATTCCACTGAAATGAGACAGCAACAATAAATGCATGTATTACTTTCCAAAAGAATAAACAAGATATTGGTCTAAATTTTTCTAATTCTGTATAAAATATTGTTTAATAATTATAATTATTTTTGCAATAATTAAAAAAAATAATGTTTTATTTCACATATTCTTATAATTAAACCTTTCCAAATAACTTTGCAAATTCTAAGTCTGAACTACTGGTAGAAATATTGCTTTAAAATAGACATTTACTAAAAATAAAATAGACAAGAGTATTTCAATGTCAGGCAAAAATAGTAGTGTCCAGATTTAGTGCAGGTAGAAATAAATGTGTTCAAATTGTGTAATATGCATGCACATTATAAATTATTACTGTCATTGAGACTCTGTCTAGTCCTTAAGCCTTCAGACTTCCACTAGATTGGTATTTTATTTCATAACTGGAAATAAAACTAAAGTAAGATATGATTTAACATCATTTCCCACTGTTAATTTTAATAGGCCACAGAGAAGGTAATGAATACTAATTTGCTTCTGCTACAATAATTTGAATGATATCTGAAATATTGACCTCTAAGTGTAACACAAACATTGTGATGTTATGTAGATAGCAATATTACAATTTAATGCAATAAAATGCTACACTGGCCATATGATGGGATCACTTGACTTAAAGCTAAAGTAAAATTACTGTTGATTCACATTAAAAATGATAAAATTATAGCTATTTTAAAGAAAATAAAATGATCTCCATGGATGCAAGTGAAAGAATTGACATCTCCAGGAAAAATACTTAAGTGGTCTAAAATCAATTGGATTTAACTGCAAGATTCTTGGATATTTGTTTTTCAATGAATAATGTCCATTCAATTCTGAAATATGAAAACTGTAATATATGATCTGAAGAATTAAATCCTGTATTTACGGTGATTCTCCGTGCCAATTTATTTCTTGTATTGGTCTATGGCATTAAAAACCTGCAATATTTAATGATGTAGAAATGCAGAAAGTAGTGCATAACATTTCTTTAAATTCTTGTATACATGATGCCAACTGATACAGTTATTTCTCTTACCTCATCTGTAAGACACTGCAGCTTAGGTATCCATAGTTATGTCCACTCATATAGTGACAGTTAGTTACTCATGGTCGTAACCATAGGTATCAATATACCTAAGGTCCTGCATGTGAGATAAGAGACATGGCTAGATCAGGAGAACATTATTAGGATCTTGGAGGTGGGACTAGCCCTTTAAGGGTTGTTCATATGGACCAATTGGGTCACTAGATGACCATTGATTGTAAAACATTTACTGATTGGCTGTCCTTTTATAGCCTGTTTAAACAACTCAGGTTGCATATGGTGCTATAGTGCCTGGCAATGCGAGTTCAGTTTACACATCATGATGCCCCGTGTAGTAACATAATTTCTTTGTGCTGTGCAAAAAAAATTTCTTCCAAGAATTACTGTTTTAATATTTATCTGGCAATTTTATTTATGCTCAAAAATCATTGTGAATGAGTGTTCTTAGGGACAATTAATCTTTCAGTGGAAAAGAAAAGAAAAGAAAAATGTAACATTTTACATAACTTACAATGTCACACAACAGAATTATTATTATAATTATTCTATTATCTTGTATATTTCTAAATTATTTGTAGTAGACATAATTAAATCTCACGAAGCATATTCTCTGAAATCAATTACTGATTAAATTTGGTCTGAATTGAAAATGCCCCTACAAAAAAATTTGGTATGTTCTGACATCTCTCCATACCCTAAAACAGTGTAAATGTGGCACCCCTGCGGGGGATTGCCACAGGTTACACTGGTGCAAGATAGGATTGACACCTTGGTTTGTTCAGCACACAACACCTTCCACTCCAGACCTGAAGGGGGAGCTCTACTGGCTGCATTAAGTCAGTTCCCCTTTAATGAGATCCAGGCTGAGAGGAGGAGACAGTTGGTCCCAGGAGACAGTTGCTAGGGAGTTAGTTCGTGTTAGGAGAGGAGAAAGGTGGAGGCAAGGCTGCTGGTCTCTGGAAAAGACTGATGCCAGGACCAGAAGGGACCATTTTGTCAGCTGTTCACACCCCAGGGAAGGGGCCGGAGGCAAGGAGAAGAGGTAGGGAATAAGAAGAGGGATTAAAGACATTTCCCTTGAGCACAACCGGACACTGGAGTCCGATGCTGTGGGCTTACAGAGCCACAGTGAAAAGCCCAGCAGTTTCAGGTGAAGTTTAGCCCTGAAGGAAGATAGTAAAGACATTATAAACTAACGAAACAGAGGACCAGGGGCCACAGGATAAACCGGGTTCCCACAGAAGGGCCTAATTGTTAGTTTTAGATAATAAATAATTGGAGAGTTCAAACTCAGGCAAGACTCATCCCTCAAGGCAAAGAATAGAGATAAAGGAGGCCTCAAATCCTTCCAAGGAGCTGATCCTAAATTGCACCGGGGACCTGGTTATTACTCAGAACTGTACCTGTTTTGTGACTACCAGTAAAAGGTACCGGAACAACTATCCCTGTGTGTATGTGTGACTGTTCATCGGCTATAACCCACCATCTTCCTCCTTCACTGCTCTCCCTCACCATCTTCCTTTATTGCTGCCCTGAGGTAAAGCTCCACCTGTGGGGAGCTGTACCACACTTTGCTGCCCCCTCCATCACCTCAGCGGCCGGCTGGCAGCGCTGGTACCAAATTACCGGACCCTACAGGTGGCGTCACGTCCCCCCCTGTAAATAATTCCTCACAACCCCTTCAAATGATCCCCAGGGCACGGCACCGGGATACCGTCCACCTGTGACTCCTTATTCAGCAGACCCGGTGACCGAGTACCCCCAGACAGCCCTGGCCTCATCATTTTCTGGCGTCACGAACAGGATCCAAACCAGCCTGGTATTTACCAGGTGAAGTGCGCCTTAAGACTTTATTTAATTGACTGTTTGTGTGGCCGCCATTACACCGCCTCAGAAATTACAGCTGCGTCACAGCAGGAGAAAGTGCGGGAAGATAAGCCCCGCCCCCTTCCACTCTGCCGGAGAGACTGAGGAAAGCGCTGGCCTCATCATAAACAAGAAGTCAGAAAAGGAATGAAAAATAATAAAATAATATACTGACCAGTATAGACCTACTAGCTCACCTTTCTTGGAGCTGCAGCTCTCCACTCAGTCTTTGCTTTGCTTTTCACCCTTTGGCCTCAGTCTTTAAGCACTTCAACAGGGTTGCAACGCATGTTAATGACATCTTGCTCTTGTCACATGTAGAGAGATGTGTGTTATGAAGTGCATTGAGCCCAGTGTTAGCATGTGAGCCCTGGCCATCGTCAGAAGAAACAGGCCAAAGACCATTTCAAAGTTAGTGGAGACCTGTGCAGAGAGTTGTGGGGGCAGGACAGCTAAGGAGTTATTATTTGTGATACCTTTGCTCCATGTGTACATGTGGATTTCTATGTGTGTTATAATGTGCATTGAAACCCACAAGACCATGCAAGACCAAACACCATTCAAAAGCTGGTGGTGGACACGACACAGATTTGTGGTGGTAGGACAGGGAAAGAGTTATTTTTAAGTACTCTTTTCAAAACTTAAAAAAAGTCCACCAAATAACGGTTGGATACTCCAATACAGTAACACTCCAATACAATTTATTACCTTTCTACTCAAATACATTAATTTATCCTTAGCTAAAAATATTTTCTTTGCCCTGTCTAATTTTGTATCTTTTCTTATTGATTTTGTAATTCAGCCTAAGTAAACTGAGGCCAGTAATTGTCCAAATTGCAATTATTTGTTGTCATTGTGACGAAATGGACCCTTTAATATATAATGTAGGAGGATTTCTTATTCATCCAGACATATCATATTGTATATAGGTTTGTAAACTTGTAATGGTCAAAGAGAATTTCTTACAGTATTGTCATAGATTTCTGTGGTTAAAGTTTAGCTTGGTAATGTAATTATCTAACCTGTTTGTCATTGAAGGCCAGAGAACTTAATTATGCTAATCGTCCATTGTCTATTACCCTGTGAATGTGGATTGAGGCTCCAGCCACTATTGTGTTATTGTCATGGTTTGCAGACTGATTGTCTCAGACTAACATTCCATTGTAAGGTGCTATATCAATCAGCATTTGGATTGCAATAGTACCTAAAATATGTTAAACGAGGATTGGAGTTCAGCGAATGAAAAGACTGTGTTATTGCACCAATCATGACGTCCCCAATATCCTACAATGAGGGCTGAGGGTATATAAGGAGGACTGTTCACTTTGACCAGCAGTTTTTAGGAGATTGGAGATTGAATATTGGAGACAGGCAGCGAATCTAGGGTCTTCGGATCCGATTAGCTAGCCATAACCCCAGGCCTAGGCATTTCGGTGCCGACCAAGGGGATCAGAACACGGACTAAGGAACCACAAGGACTTCAGTATCGGATTATCGGATCCGACTGCATAAGGACAAGGAAGCAACCCAGGTTGGGACGATACAGTCACCTGGCTACAGACTTTGCCATGCTACATTCTAATCCCTGGTGAGCCAGCGGAAGGGTGAGACTCTGTTGCCTGTTACATGTTGTGTTTTGCTTGGTTATGCGTTATATGCTGTTAACTGTTTGGGGATCCAATAAAGCCTTAATATTGTGATTCCCTCACCCTGTGTTGTCTGAGTAGTGTTCCGCCCACGGTTAAGGAGCTCGGGCGTTCAGCTGGGGATGAGCCCTGGTCCACGCTGTCTTTGTAAAGGCGGCTGGGCCTGCGGACGAGAGCGCCCGCTGACCCCCGGGTCTCCACAATTGGTGGCAGCGGTGGGATACTACTCAGCCTGGTTTATCCAGGGGAGCTGCAGGGGACTGGTGTTCGTGGACACCGTCCAAGGGCTCAACAACCAGGGAGGCATATAAGCATACCCAGCAGGCCATAGTGAGGCATTCAGGTTTCGGACACTGCCATGTCCAACCCCACCAGCTCAGCCATGGAACGAGGACTGGAGTGGAAGTACGGCCGCTATAGAAAACTGCAACTAGAGGTGGCATGTCTGTTCCGAGAAATCGAAGCCAGGGACACTGACACACGGTCGGATTTGATCCAGAGATTGGTCCAGTGGCATGCCCAGAAGGATGCAGAGAATGATGAGGACCCCGCCGAGATTGACTCAAAGGAATTAAACTGTGTGCCACATCATGGATCCAGTGATAATCTGGAAGGACACCAGTTCCAAGCCCTGGAACTGCAAGAAACTGATCCTGTCAACACCGTGCCAGAGCAGGAAGAGGACAAGTTGGAGGTTATGGACAATCTCCCTATCCCTGTTGCTTTGGAGACTGACCAGGAAGAGGTTGATGTGGGATTTGTGAGCAGCTTCCCCACACCTGTTGTTTCAGGGGCTAACCAGGAGGAGGTTGAAGTGGGGCTCATGGATGGCCCCCCCACATCTGTTGTTTTGCAAGCTAACCCAGGACAAGGACTATCCAGCCAGTTTGTCACAGCCATCACCAACATCCAGGAAGCCAAGCAGCACCCTGATGTGGATCTTGCTACCCCACCTTCAGATGATAATCCATGTTCCCAGACCCCATCATTCTCCTCGGAGCCATCAACAGTGAGTACACCTAGCCAGACTGTGGCCATTGACTGGGGGGAATTGATAACCAGAAATTCATGGGAGCTCAACTCCTGAATCCCATTTTACTGTTTATCCACAATATGTCTGCCCATCCTGGGGGAGGTAATCTGGGGGAGGTGTATAGATGGAAGCCTCGATTGCTGTTTTCTCCATTAAAAAAGACAATGCCGCCAAGAGGAGAAGGATAACCAGAGACTTATCATATTTGACTGCTCTGTCTGGCTAAATAAGAAGGGGGAGGAATGTGACGAAATGGACCCTTTAATATATAATGTAGGAGGATTTCTTATTCATCCAGACATATCATATTGTATATAGGTTTGTAAACTTGTAATGGTCAAAGAGAATTTCTTACAGTATTGTCATAGATTTCTGTGGTTAAAGTTTAGCTTGGTAATGTAATTATCTAACCTGTTTGTCATTGAAGGCCAGAGAACTTAATTATGCTAATCGTCCATTGTCTATTACCCTGTGAATGTGGATTGAGGCTCCAGCCACTATTGTGTTATTGTCATGGTTTGCAGACTGATTGTCTCAGACTAACATTCCATTGTAAGGTGCTATATCAATCAGCATTTGGATTGCAATAGTACCTAAAATATGTTAAACGAGGATTGGAGTTCAGCGAATGAAAAGACTGTGTTATTGCACCAATCATGACGTCCCCAATATCCTACAATGAGGGCTGAGGGTATATAAGGAGGACTGTTCACTTTGACCAGCAGTTTTTAGGAGATTGAAGATTGAATATTGGAGACAGGCAGCGAATCTAGGGTCTTCGGATCCGATTAGCTAGCCATAACCCCAGGCCTAGGCATTTCGGTGCCGACCAAGGGGATCAGAACACGGACTAAGGAACCACAAGGACTTCAGTATCGGATTATCGGATCCGACTGCATAAGGACAAGGAAGCAACCCAGGTTGGGACGATACAGTCACCTGGCTACAGACTTTGCCATGCTACATTCTAATCCCTGGTGAGCCAGCGGAAGGGTGAGACTCTGTTGCCTGTTACATGTTGTGTTTTGCTTGGTTATGCGTTATATGCTGTTAACTGTTTGGGGATCCAATAAAGCCTTAATATTGTGATTCCCTCACCCTGTGTTGTCTGAGTAGTGTTCCGCCCACGGTTAAGGAGCTCGGGCGTTCAGCTGGGGATGAGCCCTGGTCCACGCTGTCTTTGTAAAGGCGGCTGGGCCTGCGGACGAGAGCGCCCGCTGACCCCCGGGTCTCCACAGTCATTTTGTTACCCCAAACCAATTTCACATGCCTATCCAATTTATGAGGAATGAGCACTTTAAGCCATACACATATGCTATTCTTCTTATGTAAGAGCGTAAAGAAGAGAACTCTGAGATCACTGCAGTCACTTATAAAACTGAACTTCATCTGACAAATGTATATTCTAGCATACTGCAGATAGTGGTAAAAAAAGGAAAATCTTATTTATACTTGAATTTAGGGTTTGGGATTTTGTCTGATTTATCGGATCATTCATTCCTAAACAATATATTAAAATACAAATGTGGAACAATATACCAGCACAGTAGCAAGTCAGCAGCTCAAAATCTGCAGATGTTCTGTGCTTTATTTTTATGGTGCTTGTAAATAGGATTTTGTGAACTACATCCATTATATTGTATTGTACATTGCAATGGATTTGTTGTACGGAAACTCACATAAACTTCTGCCAAATAACTATTAATATAGCTGTAGCAAAAAATCTATTATCTGTAAACTGGTATGCTTAAGATAGACTGTATTACATAGTGAAGGTATCTGACAGATTAAAAAATGTGAACTTTAAGATCACTTAGTAAAGTTTTTTAAAAAATGAGAGGCACAGGAGAAGTCATGAAGAAGACTAGAAGTGAAAAGGACAGAAAAGGGAAGAATATTTTGAGGGTGTATTTTTTACTCAAGCAAAAATTCTACATTGATCCTAAGCGTATTTTTTTTTACAACATTTATATACTGTTTAACAAGTTCACATAAATGCCTTAAACTAAAAGCTGTTTAAAACACCATTTTTCATCTTTTGTTAGGAATCATGAATGTGAGTGTAATGCATATAATATATAATAATAATATTTATTCACTTACTAGATGGTGGCCCGATTCTAATGCATAGGGTATTCTAGAATATATATAGCATATATATGTAGTTTATTTATAAAGATTTTAAAATAATGCAATGAATACATAGGATTTTCCCCAATCAGCGATGCGGCTTCATTCAATATATCTGTACATGTGACACCTCACCAGTGATCAGTAAGGTCACACTTGGCGAAGCTCCAGCAATCCCGACAAACGATGCAGCATGGTAGGGATCGCTGGAGCGTCAGTACGTGGTCAATGGTGAGATTGTCACACTGAGCGAGATCGCTAGCGCCGGTCGGGGTACTTCCGCTGTCATCCCCCGGCTGCATTGCTGCTGACCTTCGTAACAGGATCAGCGATCTCACAGCAGGGGCCTGGTCGCTGAATGAGATTGCTAGCGCCGGTCGGGGTGCTTCCGCGGCGAGCAGCGTCGGTCATCTCTCAGCTGCGTCGCCGCTGACCTCCGTGCGGCAGGAGATGACCCGCGACTACCATCGGGAGATCAGCGGCTAATGCCTCTAATCTCCGACGGTTGCGGTGGCATGCGTGGTTCAAATCCCACGCCAATTCAAGGATGGACTGCGCCTGTTGTTGATTGGTTGCCGCACTCAGGATTTCCATTATAGAGAGACAGACAGACAGACACACAATAAGGCGATTATATAGTAGGATATAGCACTATTAATTCCACAGAATATTACATGCATCAGAAATTCTGTCCCCATTGGGGTTCAAAGTCTAAACATCTTATCAGCATTTCTTTGGAGTGTGGAAGAAAATCAGAGACCTAAAAGTAGACCCAAGCAAACACAGAGAGAACATACAAATTATTGCAGATGTTGTCCTTGGTGGGATTTGAAACCAGGACTGCAGAGCTGCAAGGCTGCAGTGCTAATCACTGAGCCGACCTGTTACTATGCAGCCCATGCAGTTCCATACTCATGTTACTTGTTTTAACCTATTTTAAGCCCTACTCTGAGACGCTGTGACTGCAGTTGCAACCATCCAGGTCGTACAGTTATTGCTTTGTTAAACGGAAGCCACTTTTTATTATTCTTTCAATGCAAATCTAGGATAATTCCTCTTGACTTGTTTTGAGAATAGTGACTTACCGAACACATGGCAATCTGGCAGGTTGCAAAAGCCATTATGTGAAGGCAGAGCGACTGGAGCTGGGCAGAAAAAAGATAAGGATGCCAACTGCCAAGTATATAACAACAATCAATAAACTCACATATATGATTCCCAACAAAGTAATAAAGTGGTGCTTTAATATACATTTGGGAGTGGTGCTTTAATATACATTTGGGAGATACAAACTGACAATTTTGCAATGTATCCCACCTACAAAGAAAGGAGAGGTCTGTAATTTTTATCATATGTACACTTCAGCTGTGAGAGATAGAAACTAAAAAAATCCAAATAATCATATTCCATAATTTTTACATAGTTAATTTGCATTTTATTGCATGAAATAATTATTTGATACAATAAAAAAACAAGTTAATATTTGGTACAGAAACCTTTGTTTGCAATTAAAGAGGTCAGATGTTTCCTGTAGTTCTTAACCAAGTATGCACATACTGCAGCCGGGATTTTGGCTCACTCCTCAATAAAGATTTTCTCCAGACCTTTCAGGTTTAGGGGGTGTTACTGGGCAAAATTTTCCGTTTGGTTTAGGTCTGGAGACTGGCTAGGCCACTCTAAGACCTTGAATTGCTTCTTACTGGGTCACATCTTAGTTTCCCTGGCTGTGTGTTTTGGGTTATTGTCATTCTGGAAGTCCTAGCCATGACCCATCTTCAATGTTCTTTCTGAATAAAGTAGGTTATTGGACAAAATCTTGCGATAGATGACCTCATCCATCTTCTCTCATAACGGACAGTCATCTTGTCTTCTTTGGAGAAAAGCACCCACAAAGTATGATGCTTCCTCTGGATAATCTAGATTGTCATTGGCAAACTTTAAACAGGCCTTGACATGTGCTGGCATTATCAAAGACAACACTTATTTATGCATGTCACTTGCCATTCAGGTTGCTATGTTTTGATTGCTATTGTTCCTTTCTGGGCATTTAATCTTTGTACTTTATTATTTTTTTCTGTCCTTAACCTTATTTCTGTTGCTGGATAATGCTCCTACGTCATACTCCAAATTTGTTTAAGTGGTTCAACTTGTCATATTGTCTCATGGTCTGTAACTTGAGTGCATCTTTATCTTATCCCTCTGATTTGTTGCATCTTGTAAGCTATTGCATTGATGACCCCAAGCAACATTACTAACCTGCCATAAGGTTTTTTCAAATGCATTATCCATCAGTTAGTGAAGTTTCTAGTGAAGTTAGTGAAGAAATTAATGTTAACCCTGTGACGAAATGGACTCCTTCAATATAGAACATATGATGATTTCTTATGTAACCAGACATATCATATTGTATATTGGCTTGTAAACTGGTATTGGTCAAAGAGAATTTCTTACAGTATTGTCATAGATTTCTGTGGTTAAAGTTTAGCTTGGTAATGTAATTATCTAACCTGTTTGTCATTGAAGGCCAGAGAACTTAATTATGCTAATCGTCCATTGTCTATTACCCTGTGAATGTTGATTGAGGCTCCAGTCACTATTGTGTTAATGTCATGGTTTGCAGACTGATTGTCTCAAACTAACATACCATTGTATCACTGCTAGCAATTGGATCAGCATTTGGATTGCAATAGGACTAAAATATGTTAAATGAGGATTGGAGTTCAGCCAATGAAAAGACTGTGTTATTGCACCAATCATGACGTCCCCAATATCCTACAATGAGGGCTGAGGGTATATAAGGAGGACTGTTCACTTTGACCAGCAGATTGGAGATTGAAGATTGGAGTTAGATTCTGTCTAGTGGCCTCAGTCTAGGGATTTTCGGTCCGGCTAGAGGTCACTGGATTGGATACAGGCAGCTAATCGAGGGTCTTCGGATCCGATTAGCTAGCCATAACCCCAGGCCTAGGCATTTCGGTGCCGACCAAGGGGGTCAGAACACGGACTAAAGAACCACAAGGACTTCAGTATCGGATTATCGGATTCGACTGTGATAAAGACTGCACAAGATACATAAGGATAAGGAAGCAACCAGGTTGGGACGATACAGTCACCTGGCTACAGACTTTGCCGTACTACAATCTAAAGCCTGGTGAGCCAGCGGAAGGGTGAGACTCTGTTGCCTGTTACATTTATGTGTTATGCTTGGTTATGCGTTATATGCTGTTAACTGTTTGGGGATCCAATAAAGCCTTGATATTGTGATTCCCTCACCCTGTGTTGTCTGAGTAGTGTTCCGCCCACGGTTAAGGAGCTCGGGCGTTCAGCTGGGGATGAGCCCTGGTCCACGCTGTCTTTGTAAAGGCGGCTGGGCCTGCGGACGAGAGCGCCCGCTGACCCCGGGTCTCCACAATTGGTGGCAGCGGTGGGATACTACTCAGCCTGGTTTATCCAGGGGAGCTGCAGGGGACTGGTGTTCGTGGACACCGTCCAAGGGCTCAACAACCAGGGATGCATATAAGCATATCCAGCAGTTCATAGTGAGGCATTCAGGTTTCGGACGTTGCCATGTCCAACCCCACCAGCTCAGCCATGGGACGAGGACTGGAGTGGAAGTACGGCCGCTATAGGAAACTGCAACTAGAGGTGGCATGTCTGTTCCGAGAAATCGAAGCCAGGGACACTGACACACGGTCGGATTTGATCCAGAGATTGGTCCAGTGGCATGCCCAGAAGGATGCAGAGACTGATGAGGACCCCGCCGAGATTGACCCAAAGGAATTAAACTGTGTGCCACATCATGGATCCAGTGACAGTTTGGAAGGACACCAGTTCCAAGCCCTGGAACTGCAAGAAACTGATCCTGTCAACACCGTGCCTGAGCAGGGAGAGGACAAGTTGGAGGTTATGGACAATGTCCCTATCCCTGTTGCTTTGGAGACTGACCAGGAAGAGGTTGATGTGGGATTTGTGAGCAGCTTCCCCACACCTGTTGTTTCAGGGGCTAACCAGGAGGAGGTTGAAGTGGGGCTCATGGATGGCCCCCACACATCTGTTGTTTTGCGAGCTGACCCAGGACAAGGAATATCCAGCCAGTTTGTCACAGCCATCACCAACATCCAGGAAGCCAAGCAGTGCCCTGATGTGGATCTTACTACCCCACCTTCAGAGGATAATCCATGTTCCCAGCCCCCATCATTCTTCTCGGAGCCATCAACAGTGAGTACACCTAGCCAGACTGTGGCCATTGACTGGGGGGGAATTGATGGCCAGAAGTTTATGGGAGCCCAACCCTTGAATCCCATTTTTTGCTTATCCACAATATGTCTGCCCATCCTGGGGGAGGTAATCTGGGGGAGGTGTATAGATGGAAGCCTCGATTGCTGTTTTCTCCATTAAAAAAGACAATGCCGCCAAGAGGAGAAGGATAACCAGAGACTGATCACATCTGACTGCCCTGTCTGGTTACATAAGAAGGGGGAGGTATGTGATGAAATGGACTCCTTCAATATAGAACATATGATGATTTCTTATGTAACCAGACATATCATATTGTATATTGGCTTGTAAACTGGTATTGGTCAAAGAGAATTTCTTACAGTATTGTCATAGATTTCTGTGGTTAAAGTTTAGCTTGGTAATGTAATTATCTAACCTGTTTGTCATTGAAGGCCAGAGAACTTAATTATGCTAATCGTCCATTGTCTATTACCCTGTGAATGTTGATTGAGGCTCCAGTCACTATTGTGTTAATGTCATGGTTTGCAGACTGATTGTCTCAAACTAACATACCATTGTATCACTGCTAGCAATTGGATCAGCATTTGGATTGCAATAGGACTAAAATATGTTAAATGAGGATTGGAGTTCAGCCAATGAAAAGACTGTGTTATTGCACCAATCATGACGTCCCCAATATCCTACAATGAGGGCTGAGGGTATATAAGTAGGACTGTTCACTTTGACCAGCAGATTGGAGATTGAAGATTGGAGTTAGATTCTGTCTAGTGGCCTCAGTCTAGGGATTTTCGGTCCCGGCTAGAGGTCACTGGATTGGATACAGGCAGCTAATCGAGGGTCTTCGGATCCGATTAGCTAGCCATAACCCCAGGCCTAGGCATTTCGGTGCCGACCAAGGGGATCAGAACACGGACTAAAGAACCACAAGAACTTCAGTATCGGATTATCGGATTCGACTGTGATAAAGACTGCACAAGATACATAAGGATAAGGAAGCAACCCAGGTTGGGACGATACAGTCACCTGGCTACAGACTTTGCCGTACTACATTCTAATCCCTGGTGAGCCAGCGGAAGGGTGAGACTCTGTTGCCTGTTACATGTTGTGTTTTGCTTGGTTATGCGTTATATGCTGTTAACTGTTTGGGGATCCAATAAAGCCTTGATATTGTGATTCCCTCACCCTGTGTTGTCTGAGTAGTGTTCCACCCACGGTTAAGGAGCTCGGGCGTTCAGCTGGGGATGAGCCCTGGTCCACGCTGTCTTTGTAAAGGCGGCTGGGCCCGCGGACGAGAGCGCCCACTGACCCCCGGGTCTCCACAAACCCCTTCACAATCCGGCAATATTTTGTTTTCATTTTTTCCTCCCTTCTTCGAAGAGCCATAACATTTTTATTTTTCTGTCAATACAGACATGTGATGGCTTGTCATTTGTGGGATGAGTTGTATTTTTAGATTTTTAGATGAAATGATTTATTTTACCATATAGTGTACAGGAAAATGGGAAAAAAAATTCCAAGTGAAATTGCAAAAAAAGTGCAAATACACCTTTGTTTTTTGTTTTTTTTATTCACCATGTTCACTATATGGTAAAACTGACATGTTGGTATGATACCTCGGTTGCTATGAGTTCGTAGATACCAAACATGTATGCTTTTACTGCAATCTAAGTGGTGAAAAAAAATTCAGAAGTTTGAAATAAAAAGAATTTCGCTTTTTGCGCCATGTTCTGCGACTTGTAGCACTCTCATTTTTTGGGATCTGGGGCTGTGTGTGGCTTATTTTTTGTGGCTTGAGCTGATGTTTCTACTAATACCATTTTTGGGTTGATGCACTTTTTTGATCACCAATTACTACATTTGTTTCCAATGTTCCGGTTACCAAAATAACGTAATTTTGGCATTTGGACTTTTTTCCGTTACTCAGTTTACAGATCTAATTAATTGATTTTATATCTTGATAGATTGGGCATTACTGAACACGAGGATACCAAATATGTGTATTTTTAAAAAAATTTTCATAAATATTTAATTTGAATGGTGCAAAAGGAAGATGATTTGAACTTTTGTGTTTTTTTCTTCATACTTTTAAAACTTTATTTTTTCTTTATTTTACAGTGCCCCATACAGCGCCACAGTGCTGCAGTATCCCATCGATTTTGCTATGCCAACGAGAAGCTGTAGCACATTGGGACGTAGCACAAATGATCACTTTCTGTGGTTGGTAGTGCTTGCCAACCATCCACAGGAAGTGAATCTTGATAGTATCCGGTGTCACTGCAGAACCCCAGGCCATCAGGTGACACATGGAGATCCCATCATAAGATCGTGAGATCTCCAGTTACGATGGGGAACGGCATGATCCCAGCCATGGCGCTTTTTGGATCACACTGTCGCACAATCCAAAGGGTTAACAGCTCCAATCGGATCACGGATCCAGATCCGATCAGCGCTATTAACCCCACATCTCAGCTGATGAGATCAGCTGGTGAGAAAGATGTGAGCTCACCGCAGGAGCTCACATCAAAGGGAGGGACACGACCTACGACGAATCAGAACACCATAAATTGTGAAGGGGTTGCACCACTAAAGTGGTTTTTTTTGTGCATTGCACTGCTTTATTGGTGATTTAATGTAAATCAATTAACCCTAATCTTATACTCACCTTCCCCTCCTTTCTGCTTTTCCAGTGGCACTCAGCTCAATCTGTAGTGAAAATAACTATCTGGCAGCTCCAGTGTTTTATGGAGCATGCTGGAGGTCACTTTCAATATACCTCTATGAGAACCTCATTCTGGCTCTCAAATAGATGCATTGAGTGCCTTGATGTAGCTTCTGACTTCTGGTTCAAAAGATGGCTGGACAGGACCGGAGAAACTTCTGTTATGTATGTATGAAAATGGTGGATGATGAGTATAGGACTAAGGGTAGGGGGCTTTCTTTAAAGAAACACTGCAGTAGTGAAAAAAAATGTTGTAGAAGTAATTTACATCTAACAAGTTAACATTTTTAACTTGGTTTAAGGGTGAAATAAATGAGATTCCTTAGACTTAACACCTCAGCGTAGCTAACTAGTAGAAGCTCAGATGACCCACTTCTCCAAAAGAAAAATAGCAAATTTGTTTATTTTGAAGTGTGGTGCTGCACATTATTTTTTATATAATTAAGACAGTAATATATTTAATTATGGCCATTTGAAAATACAGCTAATGGTGTTTTGTAAATTAGCTGTGTTAAAACCTTTGTCTATATCTCAGTGAAAGTGCAATGGACTAGCTGATAACTAGAGCAGGAAATCTCACCAGGTAATATCTAACTATAGCGCAAAACCCTTGTAGTTATATGCTCCCTGTGAAGTGCTACATCTTTAAGTGAAGCTCTCAATTCGCACAGACTGTCATTGTGAGAATGCTGCAAATGAACAACACATGACACAAGAACAATGATTCCCATTTATGAGCTGCTGCATTGAAAATCCACAAGTTATTTTTAAAGAGATAAAATTCATTAGGGATATATTAGAAAGTGTATTATGCTAGTTTGTAATGAGATCCCTTGCTAGCCACTCTATCTAACTTGCTGAGCAAGTATATTGCAAAGTTTAAATCACTAGTGAACTTTAAGAGAGAGACACTGACATTTATTTTACATCTTATTATAAAAAAATGAACACAATTAAATTTTCAGAAAAAGATCCGAATTGCTTTCATGGTTATGTATCCTAGGCAAAATTGAAAGTATTTTATTGCTTTATTATTTCCTTAAAAGCAAATATGATGTGCAAATTATATATTCTTATCATTATAAATATACATCATATATATCCACTTGTCACCGATACTATTCCCATGACATTCTCAACAGATGTCAGAAGCAACACATACTAACTACACAGGCAAAGAAATCAAACCACAGATGTCCATTAATTAGGTTATGTGTAACAATGTGAAATTACACAGGGGGGAAGTATTGGACACATGCAGAGGTGAAAAAAAACATAGAAAGTCATGACACTAACTTAAATCTACAGTAATTCTGCCACTCGTTAAAAAAAATATTAGTTGCTTCAGCTGATGGTATATAGAAAGGTGTCTCATTATCATGGTGCCACACTAGAAACATCATATGAGGTATAAAACCAGTGAGCTGTCTCAAGACATTCATAATCTTCCAGCTCCATTCATTCTTTGTGAAAAATATTTATTTAATATGGTTAAAATTATCACTATGCATGGCAATGCATTTTAAGCAAGCAGCACACTGTTTATCAAGCGTGATGAATGCGCAAAACAAATTACCATGCATACTGGTATGGTTAAGTGCCATGAAAAATAAGTCTTTTTCAAGGAGAATTATTGGCGCTAGAAAATCCTCTTTTTTCTGCATCTTCCATGCTGGGTCTTATGTCTTCTTGGCTGCATTCCAGACTAAGGCTAGGGTCACAGTAGCATTTTTTACAAGCCTTTTTGGAGACCTGCGTTTCCACAAACGCATGTAAAAACGCACCCATAGGCCCCCATGTTAAAAAATGCATGCCCTAATAGCAAAAACACATGTGTGACAGTACCATGTGTTTTTGGTGCATTTCCAAAAACGCATGCATTTTTTAATATGGGGCCCTATGGGAAACGCATGCAAAAACGCATGTACAATTAGTGCCATTCAAAAACGCATGCGTTTTCCATAGGAGTCCATGTTAAAAAAAACGCAAGCGTTTTAGAAAACATATGCGTTTTTTTAACATGGGCTCCTATGGAAAACGCATGCGTTTTTGAATGGCACTAAATGGTACTAATGTACCATACGTTTTTGCATGCGTTTTCCATAGGGGCCCATGTTAAAAAACGCATGCGTTTTCTACAAAAATGCATGCGTTTTTCAAAACGCACAAAAAAATAGTACATGCACTATTTTTTGGTGCAAATTAAAAAACGCAGCCAAAAACGCAGGGTGCCATCACACACCTTAAAAAACTCATGCGAACATGTAAAAACGCATGGTAAAATGCATGAGTTTTAAAAGGCACTACAAAAATGCATGCCAACTGTGACCCCAGCCTAAGCGGTGAGCTGTATCCCCACCGCCTCCTTCCCTCTTGCATTGCAGAGATGAGTGAACATTTTGAACTTCAGATTTGATTTTGCTTGCGGAGCATGTGTATTCAAGACTTGTTCGGCAAACAGTTTGCCAAACTTCAGAACCCCATTGAAATCAATATGAGACAAAATCAAAATCAAGGGCTCAAAAAACACTTTTAAAGGAGCCCAAAAGCTGCCAAACACAGCTCTAATGATTTTACAGCAGAGCCTCAATATTTTTGAAAGAAGTTAGCTTCCTAAATTATTACTTAACAAGCTTCAGTGCTGCTGTCACAATGCTTCCGGCACTGCTCATAAACATAACTGCTTTTCCCCTCTTGATAGGTTAAAGTCAGATTTAGCCCCGCGCACTCTCTCTGCCAGAGTCTGTGATTAGTAAAAGTAAAATAAATGCTGTATTTTCTGTTGCCAGCCATGTACAACTAGGCAGTTGGGTGCTAGAATCCTTAGTAAGGCTGTGGTCACAGTACCATTTTTCACATGCGTTTTTGGAGACCTGCGTTTTCAAAAATGCATGTAAAAACGCACCCATAGGCCCCCATGTTAAAAACGCATGCCCTAATAGCCAAAAGCATGTGTGACTGTCCCATGCGTTTTTGGAGCATATCCAAAAACGCATGCGTTTTTTAATAAGGGGCCTTATGGAAAACGCATGCAAAAACGCATGTACAATTAGTGCCATTCAAAAACGCATGCGTTTTCCATGGGAGCCCATTTAAAAAACGCATGCGTTTCCGGAAACGCATGCGTTTTTTAACATGGGCTCCTATGGGAAACGCATGCGTTTTTGAATGGCACTAAAAGGTACTAATTGTACATGTGTTTTTGCATGCGTTTCCCATAGGAACCCATGTTATAAAAAAGCATGCGTTTTCTACAAAACGCTCAAAAAAATACTACAAGCACTATTTTTAGTGCAGATTCAAAAACGCAGCCAAAAACGCAGGGAGCCATCAGAGACCTTAAAACTCATGCTGACATGAAAAACGCATGTAAAAAGCATGTGTTTTTAAAAGGCACTAAAAAAACTGTGACCACAGCCTTAGGGTAAGCCAAGCATTCTGAGAATTGCAGCCTGCAGAAACTCCAGACGATGGCTCATTCATTGAAACACATTTTCTGGAGCTCTACCTGACTCTTCAGCTGCTCTGTGGCGGAGCAAAATGGGTAATAAAGGGTTAATACCAGCAGGCATTAAGCCCAAGGTTCCTAATGTCAGGCCAACCTAGGAACCTCTAAGTAAAAAGTAAATAATATACCAGTCTGTGAAAAAACCCTCCGTGATCCTTGGCAACATCCTATCATGGTGGACAGAACTGACAGATTTTTTTGCTACTGCTGTGAGCATGGTGATGTAACAGTCAGGTTCACCTCAGGTCACAGCTTAGCCTCATCACTGTAGTGACCTGAGGTGAAGTAGACTGTGACGACATCCCGCTCACAGCAGCCTGTCGATTTCTGACTTTTGCCAGCTCTGACAATTCTCTACATCAGGAGCGAAAGTCCTGCTCCTTTGTCAATATCCCAAGGGGACTTAAATCATTGATTATAATAAAGTTGTGGTTTGAAACCACTCATGCTGCCTCTTATAAGGTCCCCCCACAGTATAAGCATGTGCACAAACATTTTTATTAACCTTTTCACAGAATAGGATGAGGCACAAACTCTTCTTGTAAAGTAGGTGTCACTTTCTCGAAGTCATAAAAGCTGACATTACGCTCTAGCACTTGTCACATGTTGACTGGTTTTCAGTACACATGTAATGCGGCTGTAGTTTAATGACAGTTAATGTCCTTTGACACTTTCAGAGTTAATGCCAGAAAGACGGTTAGTCAATGCTGTGTGAGGCTCTGCAGATGGAAGTGGAAGTGGAGGTGGAGGGGTGTGTGAAAGAATACAGATCTCCACTCCCTCTGCCTTTAACCCATTAGTTTCATTTCCTCCACCAGGTGTTGCAGATAGAGACCAGTGCAGTAAGGATGTGCTGTGCTGCTGCTGTTTCTTTCCATGGGAGTTGCTGAATTTTCCCGGTCTGTGAGTGGAGGTAGGGGCTCTTAGCCGAGGGCTGGTCAGGAGGAAAGGGGAACGATGTTGGCCTGGACATGCTAATCTTCAGAAGTAATTCCAGGAAGAGGATTAGCCAGGGACCCCCAGTCAGGGTGATACTAGTTCCCAGTTTGCCTTTGCCATTCTTACTATCCTGCTTCCTAATTCCCTATCCATTATACCACCCCATAACATTATCTGCGACCCATTATTTTTCCTGAAGTACTTATGGCTTCAACATGAGCTTTTGCATGGTGCAGGATTTCTCTGAGGAGGTTTCTATCTTGCACAATGGTGGTGCATTGCATTCAAGAAGTTGTTGGGTATCTGGCTTCTGCTCATGCCCTGGCCATACCAGAACCCAATATATCCCTCCCTGACCGATTTTCAGAAGGAAGAGATAAGTTTATTGTGTTCAGACAGGCTTGTAAGTTATTTTTCAGGCTTTATCCTCGTTCTTCAGGGAGTCAAGAACTGTGCGTATGGATTATACTTTCCCTTCTTAAGGGGGATCCCTAGGCCCTGGACTTCCCTCAGCCAACCAATTCTCCCTTTATGCCATCGGTGGATGAGTTTTTTGCGTCTCTGGCCCTGGTGTATGGTGACCCTGATGGTGTCTTCTTGGCTGAGTCTAAACTTCATAAGCTCAGGCAGCAAGTGTGGCTGGCCAAGGTGTATTGCTCTGAGTTCAGGAGATGGGCCACTGACACTAAGTGAAATGATCCTGCTCTCAAAAGTCAGTTCTGGCTGTGTTTATGAGATCAGCTACAAGACTCTTTGACTTAGTATGCTGCTCTGAAATCACCGGAGGCTGCTATGGTTCTTGCTATCAGTTAATACACTTCATTTACGGATTGTCTATATTCACTACCAAAATTATCAGAAAAAGACTATATCCCACATGGACCAGACAAATCGCACCTTAGGTACAAATATATTTATAAATAGTATTGCTATGAGGTTGGACAGATGCCTGAGAGAAAGACCTGAACCAACCATGCTCCTTGGGGCCATCCCTGCTGGGGAGGTTAGACGTGTGGGTTTGGATGTTCCTAGGCAGTTGGGGAATGTAACTTCTCGTACTAGTCCTACTGCAGCTCATCAGGTTGAGAGGTCTTGTTGCTTTTGTGGTCAATCTGATGGACAAGCGCCTGAGTATTACTGTGTCTGCCATGTTGGTCAGGCCTGCTCCTATGTCTCTGACAGATGTGGTGAAAGGCCTACTAAAGAATAGGGGTAAAACCCAGCCTACACCTTATATTGATGCTGTGCTCAGGTGTCATCCTAAGTACAGTGATAAGGGGAGGGTGGTGACTCCCACTAAGCCTTTTTTGAGAGAGGAGACAGGGCAACATCTATAATGTTTGCCCCTTGAGAATGAATCCTCTGTCTGTAACCACATGAATGGTAATAAATGTTCAGGTTCAGACCTGAGTGTTTATGATTTTGTGTGGGTGTTGTTAAAACACATAAAGTGGAAGTGTGCAGCTAGAGCTCCTACTTCTTGAGTTATTGGTCCATTTAGGGTACTAGTCATTTGCAACCCTGTGTTGTTCCATTTCGAACTTCCTCCAGTGCTAAATACCCGTAATATCTTTCACAGGTCATTGTTTAGGAAATTTAGACCGTTATCGGATGTGCCCGATTTAGAATCCATAGGCCTCTCGTAAAAGGAGGGTACTGTCACATGTTGACTGCTTTGCAGTCATACATAATGCTGCTGTAGTTTAATCAGGTAATTTCCTTTGGCACTTTCAGAGTTAATACCAGAAAGCTGGTGTAGTCTATGCTGTGTGTGGCTCTGCAAGTGGAGGTGGAGTTGTGTTTCAGACCATTCAGATCTCCTCTGCTTCTACCTTTATGTAGTTCCCCTTTCCTCCACCGGGTGTCACACATAGAGTTTAGTCAGATGCCCATACCTGCCTGCTGTACCTGTGATGGTGACCAAAAAAATACAGCATAGCCCCATCAATGTAAAGTAATGTACATATGCTACTTTTAACTAAATTGCTATCAAATATGTATAGAAGAGGTGTCCTCTCATGCAGATCCTCTACAATAATAAAGGTTTGCTCTCCAAAACAACAATAATAATAATAATACATTAATAATAATCAAAAATATTTTAAAAATTATATATAAAGCTCTCTTAAATGGATGTTTAGGGGACATTGTGAGGTTCCTGAATTGAAAAGCTGCTGCCACATCCAGTACTGTTTCAAAAATTTATTTTAAGCTCCAAAAAATTATACAGCTTGAAATAAGCCAATATAGCCGATGGCACGAACACTTCTAACTGTAAGGTTAGGAACTGTTCCCGGCCAGTGGGTCGTCTGGCAAGCATTTTGGCCTCAAAGATTCAGGGAAATTCTAGGGACATTTAAATTTCAAACTTTTTCCTGAACAAAGCTGCGATCGGCGATTTTTTTTTTTGTAAATTTCTCGAGTTCAAATCGCAAATGGAATCTTCAATATTCAAGCCGAAATTGGCGAACTTTTTCAGGGAACATTCACTTATCTCTAGCCACAACCAGGTGCTTGCTTCAAGATTTCAGATAAAGGAGCAAAAAGAATAATTAAGAGGATTGTCTATGAGCCAAGAACCACCTTTGGAGATTTATAGAAAGATCTGGAATCAATAGCTAAAATTGTTACAAAAAAGACAATGAGTATTGATCTCAACCTCCACAGCCTGTATGCACACTCACCATACCAGACTCAATTGCTGATCAAAAATCATATTCAAGTGCATTTAAAGCTTTCTCTACAGCATTTAGATCAGCCAGTGAGATACTGGGAGAATATAGTCAGGTCACATAAGAGATAAAAATTTAACTCTTTGGATGCCAAAACACACACCATGTTTGAAGGCCTTTAACGCCATACAACAATGAAGACTGGAGGTGGAAAAAAAATGATGCATGGCTGTTTTTCAGCATACAGCACTGGCAAATTTCATGCAATCAAAGAAAGGATGACTGGATAAATATGCCCAGACATTCTTGATAAAAATCTGCTGCAATCTACCAGGATGATGAAGATAGTAAGATGGATACAAAAAGCAAAGATAAGGTCTTACCTGAGATATATAGTTATAAAAAAGTGAACGTGTTAGCCTCACCTTTTGTGGTTGTGAAAAGTCACTACCACTATTGCAGCATATAACCACGGTTGCAGCAGTCTCCGAATAGTAGCAGGTAAAAGTATCAGGAAACAAAGGGTTAAAATAACTTATTTGCCGTGACAGGGATAGAAGACCAATATATTAATAGTGATATTTAATGTCAATACGTTTCAAAGTGTAATACACCTTCATCAGGACAAAATCACTAGGATATTGGTCTTTTCTCTGTCATGACAGTGCAGTTTGGAAGAGATCACATTTTAAAATGAAGCTTCATTTTATTTCTCTTTGCACAGGTATGTTTGAATACATGCAATCATGATGTATTTATTTATACAGCTCAATTTATTTCCACATCGCTTTACAAGATAAACTCAGTGTCCCCATTGTAGCTCACAATCTAAGGCCCCATTCACACACTGCTTTTTTTGCTGCGTATTTTTAAGCACAAGCTCATCACAAACCAGGAGTGGGTGATTAAACATATGTGGAGCGCTTGTTTCTATTATGGTGGGGTTACACATCCCGATATCGCGGCGATATCGGAGGCAATGCCGCGGGAGCGCGCATTTTTTGAGCGCTTTTCCCGATATCGCATCGCCGGTTTACACGCTGCGATATCGGGAAACAACGTCCCTCCGATGTGTACGCCCACCAACCCAGTAACGAACATTTAACATGGGAGTTAATGGGTGAGGTGCGAGTACGCATCAGAGTTGGGCTGTCACACGCAGCGATGCTGGTACAACGGCCTTGCGATATCGGGAAGTTGAATAGCTCTGCTATTCAACTCCGATATCGTTTTGGCATCGTTCCAGCATCGCGTTGTACACTGAAACAGTACAACGCGCACCCGATATCGGGTCCAACTCGCGACCCACGTGACTTTTTGTCGGAGTTGGGTCGGAGTTGGACGCCGATATCGCGGCGTGTAAACCCACCATTAGACCTTTCCTCTGAGTGTGCCACTCACGATTTTGATTGTTCCACTCCTGGCTTTTTTTTAACTTGTGCGTAAAAATGCGCAGCAAAAAAAGCAGTGTGGGGGCAGGATGGGGCCTTTATCAGTTTTTTTGGAGTACAGGAGAAAACCAGAGGACCAGTGGGATATCCATGAAAACACAGGGAGAACATAAAAACTCCATGTAGATTTTGATCTTTGTGAGATTTGAACCCAGATACTCAGCACGGCAAACCTACAGTGCTAACCACTGAGCCTCAGTGATGCCTCATGTTTGCATTATATTCATAATATCAACAAAATTAAAACAAGACAGGTAAAATTAATTGGGAAAAACTTAAAATTAGCAAAGATAATTTCTCCACAGGGACTCGGGGATAAAGATAAGTTTGTGGCATGTATTAGACGTATAATTAGAATTTATTATGAGATTAAATCTAGCAGTAGTGATCGCTCTTTAGAAAGATAGTACATGTGTGCAGCTTACTGCAAAGTAGTCAAGGTTATGATGGTTTCATTATAGATGATCTTCTGTACCTCCTCGGGGCTCCTCTGACTGGGACCTGTTAAACAATCCTTCACATAAATATTCAACATTCATCATTCTTACACGGAAATATTTCTGCTGTTATAATACCGCTGTTCTGCAAATTCCTCTGATTTAGTCTGAAACAATATTTCTAAAATATATTACCCTGAGATTATACTTGCCAGTGGGTGATGATGCCTGGCCTTCACCCCCAATGGTCAAATGCCATGGCAATGTTAACCCCTTCACAATCTTGCCTTTTCCCTTCTTTGCGCTTTAGTTTTTTTCTCCTATTCTCAGAAGAGCCAAATTTTTATTTTTCTGTCAATATAGCCAAACGAGGGATTGTTTCCTGCAGGATAAGTTGTAGTTTTGAATGAGATCATTAATTTTACCATATAGTGTACTGGAAAATGGGAAAAATTCCAGATGTGGTGAAAGTGCAAAAAAAAAGTGAAATTTCACAAATGTTTTTTTTTTTTTTTACTTTACCATGCTCATTTTGTGATAAAATTGACCTGGCCGTATGATTCCAAAAGTCAAGAAAACAAGTCAAGAAAAAAAATAAAAGTTTCCATTGGTAAAAAATAATCTGACATTTGCAAAAAAATGGCGTTTTTGGGGCCATTTTCCGAGACCCTTAACGTTACTATTTTTTAGTATATGGGGCTGAACGATGGCTTACTTTTTTACCCTGAACTGATGTTTTTACTGATTCTACATTTTGGTAGATGTGATGTTTTGATCATCTCTTTTGGTATTGCATGGCAATGTTGCGGCAGCCAAAATACTTAATTCTTGGGGTTTGATCTTCCTTCTTGTTATGCCAATTTCTGATCAGACTAATTTATTTTATGTTTTGATAGATTAGACATTTCTGAATGCAGCGATACCAAAAATTTATTTTTTTTAAAATGTGTTACCTTCAATTGGGCAAAAGGGGGTGATTTGGACTTTTGTGTTAACTTTTTTCTTTAATATTTTTAAAACCATTTTTCCTCTTTATACTGTTTTTACTAGTTCCCTAAGGCTAAGTTCACACTGAGAGTTTTTGTTGCGTTTTTGCTATGTATCTGGGGTAAGGTTTTGCCACGGTTTTATGTAAATCTATGCTAATCCTTTCCTGCGTTTTTGTTTCCCAGCAAAACATATGTCATTCTGGGATTAGCTGTCCACACACATTGATTTTATTTCAGTGCAAAAAGTGTTACCACTGCAGGATTTGATGTGGATTTGAAAGAATGAGCATGTTAATTCTTTTCTGAAGTTTTGGCTTTGTTGTATGGCCAAAATGCAGAAATAACTCAGCAAAACTAATGTGCAGCAAAAATGCAGTAAATATGCACCAAATCTACAGAAAAAATACGCCAAACCTCCTTTGAAAAAATCAGGATAAGCTAGAAACACCTCAGGTTTTCCTGCAAATTTGCCTGGACATAGCCGTAAGACACTTGAAGTAAAGATTATCTGATCACTTGTGCTGAACAGAGTAGTGCAACACCACTACTCTGTACAGCAAGTATGCTGATCTCCTGTGAATGCCAGTACACTGCCAGCATTCACAAAAAGTTTAGCATGACAGACACAGAGGTCATCGGATAACCACCCAATGTAATGACAATATATTGGCAACCTACGATTGTCACTTGGCCGCTGATGAAATTGGAAAGTGGTAAATAATGTGCACCCTGCTGTCGCTGGTTACATCTCACTACCAGACAGAAAATGACAGCGTGATAGGCCTGCCCTCAATATGTGCATTGCGCAAGTGCGGAGCCGGGCTGATCACGTGACTAGGCCCATAATGCACCGGGCCGATCACATGATCAGGCCCTTAATGCATTGGCCCAGATATGATGTTCCGGGCCGGGCATTACACTGGCAGAGAGGGAGCGAGATTCCAAAAGGAGACGGAAAAGCAGCAGGAGGGATGACGCCCAGCGGGGCGTGCTTGGACACCACGAGGAGGGGATCATGGAGCCCAGAGCTAGCCTTTCCAGTCTCCTAGGTGAAGACCACATGTAAGTTCTAATTCATTTTTCTAAATCGTTATAGGGCCCCTTTAGCTCAGAGAGGGATGGTTAGAGAACAGCCAGGAGGGTGCAGGTAGTGATAGGAGAGAGGGCTAGATCAAAGTGATAAGCTCCCTTTAATGTTGGACAGAAGCATTTGTGCAAATGTACTAAGACTAGGTTTACATCACGATCGGCTCTGCATTCGGCAATCCGCTAAAACGCCTGCACTTGTCATCATCTAGTAACAATGTGAAGTAGTAACGGCTGCGTTCAGTAGCATTAACGTTGCCATAATGATATATGGGTGAGCAGAATCAAAGTGCATTCAAATGCAGGCACAAAAGTGCTTGCGCTTAAACGCATGCGTTTTTGCAAGCACACAGCTAAAGGCTGGGGTTACACATAAGCCCTCAGTCAGTTTTTGGCTTCAGTTTTGTCATTTTTTTTTTCTAAGTCCAAAAACTGACAGAAAAACGCATTGGGTGTAATAAACACCCTGTGCGTTTTTCTCTGGAGCTCAAAACATTGCCCTGTCCGTTTTTGAGCCAAAAACGCAGTAAACAGCGTTGTTGGCATCAGTTAAAAAACGCATGCGTTTTCATGCGTTTTTTTTAACATGGGGCCCTATGGGAAACGCATGCGCAAACGCATGCACATGCGTTTGCGTATGTGTTTGCGCGCATGCGTTTTTTCTGAAAAAAATTACTAAGTCCAAAAACGTACAGCAGTGCAGGAGACACAAAAAGCACCCTATAAAAAACGGATTGGTGATGAAAATGACTTCCAAAAACGGATTTCTATGTGTAACCCCAGCCAAAGGCTGCCCACAGCGTTTAGCTGTGCACTTCAAAAAATGCACACATTCAAGCGCAAGCACTTATGTGCCTGCATTTGAATGCGTTTGATTCCGCTCACCCTTACATCACTATGGCAACGTTATTGCTACTGAACGTGGCCGTTACTATATGATAATGATGGTGACAAGCGCAGGCGTTCTAGCAGATTGCCGAACACAGAGCTAATTGTGATGTGAACCTAGCCTAATGCTTCAATTCTAAATTATCCCACAAATACATACACACAGACAGACACACACAGATCACAGATCATCTTAGCAGGTCATGCTGCTTGATTGCTCTTGGTCTGCTTTCCCACATTCCCTCTCACTTCCAAATTTGAGCTGGTGGTGAGTAATGTGTGCAGTCAGCTGATCTAATCACCATAACAATTGCATCACATGACCAGATTGTGTCAGCTGATCTGGTCATCCAACTTGATTATTATGGCAACCAGATGAGCTGCCATGCACGTAACTCACTGCCAGCTCTGCTCCAGATGTGCAGTGACTCACTGAGATCACCATTCAGGTAACCATGGTGGCCACTAATCATAGCGGGTACCATGGTTACTTAAGCTGTCCTCAGGTGACCTCAGCGAGTCACCACTTATGAATGAAGCATGCAGCTTATTCAATTAGTGGGAGGCTGTGGTGACAGGATGCTGTATTCTTTACCAAAGCCTCCAATAAAGAAGATGTCACAGGAGATGGAGGAGTGGTATGACTGAGGGGTTAATAAATATAAAGTTGCTAAATGTCTTTGTATTTTTATTTCTAATAAAATGTTTTCTCTCTGTTATGTCTTGTTTACTATTTACTTGAAATTCTTAATGGCAGGGTCTAATATTGGCCCAAGCAATATAAAGCAGGCATTAACCCTTATTACCCAGTTTGCCACCATTACACCGCAACTGGAAGAGCTGGGTAAAGTGCCAGGATGGCTATGGGCTGCTATTGTATAGGGTGGGGGGCCAGGGTGGAGGGGCCCAATAATGAAGGCCCCAGCCACACTGAGAATACCAGCTCTCAGCTGTCTATTTTCTCCTTGGCTGGCAATTAAAAATAGGGTGAAGCCCACACTTTTTTTTTGCCAGCCAAAGTAAAATTAGGCAGCTGAGGCTGGTAGCTCACAGCATTATCTGTGCTAGACTAAAAAATACAGCGAAGCCCTACACATTATTTTAAATTATTTATTTAACACACTATGATGGCAGGTTGGTTGCCATACACTTCATGAGCATCTGTGATTGGCTGTTGCAATCAGAATGCATTTCCTCAATCTAGACGGTGATTGTGTTTGGCATCAACCTATATGGCAACCAACCTGTCATCATAGTGTGTTAAATAAATAATAAAAAAATGTGAGGGGCTTAACTGTATTTTTTAGTCTAGCATAGATAAAGCGGACCGCTGCAAGCTGCCTCCCTCAGCTGCCTAATTTCATCTTGGCTGGCAAAAAAAATGTGGTCATCACCCTATTTTTAATTGCCAACCAAGGTAAAACTAAACAGCGGAGAGGTGGTATTTTCAGTGCAGTAGGGGGCCTTCATTATTGGGCCCCCTTACTATACAATAGCAGCCTGCAGCCATCTCAAAACTTGGCGCATTCATAGGCACCAATTTCTGGCACTTTATCCAGCTCTTCTAGTTGCTGTGTAATGGTGGAAAACTGGGTAATAAGGGGTTAATGCCAGCTTTGTATTTCCAGCTGGCATTAAACCCAAAATTGTTAATGTCAGGCCAATATTACACCCGGCCATTAAGAATTTCAAGTAAATGGTAAATAAGACACAACAGAGAGAGAAAACATTTTATTAGAAATAAAACACAAAGACATTTAGTGATTCCATCTTTATTAACCTCTCAGTTATACCCCTCCTCGATCTTCTGTGACGTCTTATTCATTGGAGGCCATGGTGAAAAATACAGCATTCTGTCACCACAGCCTCCAGTTATTAAATGAATGAGCTGCATCGGTAAGCAGTGAATCACTGAGATCACCCGAGGACAGCTCAGGTAACCATGGTACCTGCTATGATTAGTGACCTTAGTGAGTCACCGTACACCTGAAACAGACCTGGCAGTGAGTGACATCCACAGCAGCTTATCTGGTCACCATAGTAATCAACTCAGGTGACTAAATTAGATGACACGATCTGGTCATGTAACGTAAATGCTATGGTGATCAGGTCAGCGGACAACGCATGTCTCTCACCACCAGGATGGATACAAAAGTGGGAGGGATCACAGGAATATGGTCCAGAGCAATCAAGCAACGGAGACACAGTCAAATGATCTGTATGTGGCTGTGTTTTGCAGTTTTTGGATACCTTTGAAGGTGTTTTCAATGTGTTTAAAGTTGCCTGCCATTGATTTTAATGGTGCTCAGCGATTGTTAATCGAACATTCAGCATTCAGTCGCCGAACACCCCGCATTAGGCAAACAAATCTGAATGCGAATACTCAGATGTTCATTCATCTCTATATTGCAATCTAGGGTGTGGTCTGCCTTATAAAACCTGGATGTAGTGTGTACATGGCCTTTCCATTGCTGGTGTTCTCGGGCCCTGCTCAGTCTGTATCATATTTACGTCACCAGACACCTGCAGGGCTCATAAGTGAAGGAGCACAATGTAACCTTTGGAATGCAAAATTGGCTGGAATCGATAGCAGATACAAAGCTTGCAGTGACCCTGATGTGCATAATCAGTGGAGACCCCATAAGTGACCCCATTTTAGAAAGTCTATGATGGGACCCAGACCTTGCTCAGTTCCTATCTTAATTACATCACCAGACACCTGCTAAGGTTTTAAGACTTGAAGCTAGGTCAGGACTGTCCCGATGGCGTTGCCGTGAGTGGTGAATGGCTTACAAATTATTTTGGTCAGAAATGTCTCCAAGTACCCTATATTTATTTTTATGCACTTTAGCCATTTATTTATCTATTTATTTTAGGGTATGCTCATTTTTGTTTCTTTTCTGTGAGTTTATTGCATTTAGGCCAGTGGGAACACGCACCTATGTACTGCATGGTGATACATGTGTTCCAGTTAAGTTTTTTTTTTTTTTTGTAAAACTGAAATACTAGAAGAATATAGTCTGGTCAGATTAAACCAAAATTGAACACTTTTTGTGCAATAATACACACCGTGTTTTGAGGCCAAAAGGCACTACATCCCAAAAACACAATTCCAACAGTGAAATTTTAAGGTGGGTGCAACATGGTGTGGGGCTGTTTTTCAACATACAGCACTGTAATACAGCATATAATTATAAGGATGAATGGACATATGTACAGATACCTGCCATATACCAGGATGATAAAGAATGAACAAATGTTGGTGGAGATTTTAGCAAGACAATGATCCCAAACAATTTTGTCCAAAGTATTGAATAAATTTCAATAAGCATGTTTAATAATTTTTCATTCTCATTATTAAACAAAACTTAATTTATGGACATCTATGGTTTTATTTCAGCCTGTGTTGATTAAATGGGTTGTTACTGACATCTGGTGAGCTATTCATGTCAATAGCACTTTTGAAAGTATATTTAATCAGAAAAATGGCTAGAAGTTCAAGATATATTTCACATGCTATTTGTGTAATTCCAATATGAGAAACAGTACTTCTTTCTCCGAAGTAAATACATTTGTTTTTAATGCAATATTATACCCATCTATCACTTCAAAAATAATAACATCTCACTACTATTGAAAGCTTACATTAAGATATTGAACATTTGGCTAACAAGGACATCAATAACACTGACATATACTGACATGTAACTAATATGATCAATATAAAATTCCATAAATATATCATTAGTATTGCACTACATATTGCATTTTGCACTATTGCAATGACTCGTGTGACAAATGTAAGCCTTCAAAGCTATATCTGCTACTTAAAATCATTGTACTTGATTTAATCCCACATGCCACTTCTGTGCAACTATGTTGATTTTTACTCTATCTTTCTGACAGCGGTATCCTGTGGAAATCCTGGAACTCCAGCCAATGGCATGATAATTTTCAGTGATGGGATACTTTTTTCCAGTTCTGTCATCTATGCCTGCTGGGAAGGTTACAAAACATCAGGGTTAACTACTCGACATTGTACTGCCAATGGAACCTGGACTGGAAGTGCTCCAGATTGCTCAGGTCAATAACCAAACGACTGTCACAAAAGATTAGTAGAGTTTCAGATGCATTTTTTTCTATTTATGCACAGAATGGCTATTGATTTTACTTCTCTTTCTTTCTTCAAATTTCTTTCTTAAAACTTATTTCAATCTTTGAGAAAAGAAAGTTGTCATTATCTATCTATCTATCTATCTATCTATCTATCTATCTATCTATCTATCTTTTCAATATATTAAAAATTTTAATCAAGATATTGATTTATTTACAGTAACAATTTTAGGGTCTAATAAGTTTTCTTGGCTAAATATTATTTACAATGTTTGAATTATTTTTTTTTACCCAACCCTTTACACTGACAGTATATTGAACTTTAAATTAATGTAGCTTAGCTATGTACAATCCACAAGAAAAATGTAATCAGGACTGAATGTTTATTACTAGAAATGATCGCAAATCTTAGGATTCGAATTCGGCTGTGTTCACCGAATGTGGGGTGTTCAATGAACAATTCGTCGAACACCCCAAACACCATTGAAATCAATGGCAGGCAATATTAAACGCATAGAAAACACCTTCAACTGTGTCTAAATGCTGTCAAACATATACAGACACGCACAGATCGTGTTACCTGTTTCCCGTTGTTGCATTCTTCCTAGTCCACTCTCCCATGCTCACTTACTTACGGTCCCGCCCATTAAGCATTCTGCATATTCACTTCACTGACTGGGCAACAGCCAATCAAAGGCACTCATGCTCTGAGCATTTGTGATTGGCTGCTGCAATTAGACTGCATTTTTACAATTTGGATGGTGTCTGTGCTTAGTTGTCATACACATTAGTGTATGGCAACTAATATGATGTCATAGGTTGTAAAATAAATGATGGGAAAAAAATGCTTAGGGCTCCACTATATTTTTCAGTCCCAACACAGATAAACGGACAGCTATGAGGTGCCACCCTCAGCTGCCTATTTTTACCTTGGCAGGCAAAAAAATGCATAGGGCTCTGTCCTATTTTTAATTGCCAGTCTAGGTAAAAATTGGCAGCTGAGGGCTGGTTTTCTCAGTGGGATGAGGGCCCATAATTTGAGGGCCCCCACACTAAAGAATAGCAGCCTGCAGCTGCCCCTAAAAATGACTCAATCATTTTAACATATGGTAATTTCCAGGTGCTTTACCCTGCTCATCCAGTAGTCCTGATGGCAGTGGCACACTACGTAATAAGAGGTTAATGCCAGCTTTGTATTGCCAGTTGGCATTAAGCCTAAGATTCTTAATGTCGGGACAATACAGCATCCTCATCACAGCCTCCAGTCACTGAATGAACCAGCTGTGAGCTCCAGTCAGGATGACCGGTGACTCACTGAGGTCAACTGAGGTTACTGTTCAGATAAGCTACTATCCTTACCTGAATGGTGACCTTGCATAACCTCAGCGAGTCACCATACACCCAGACCAGAAATAGCTGATCTGATCTGCCTTCATTACTATTTACTTGAAATTCTTAATGGCCTGGTCTAACTTGACCTTACATTATAAATCTTGGGCTTAATGCCAGCTATTAATACAAAGCTGGCATTAACCCCTTATTACCCAGTGGGCCACTGGCACCTGGGTCACTGGATGAGCTGTGCAAGGTACCTGGAAATGATGCTATGATGAATGCTCCATTTTCAGGGATGGTTGCGGACTACTATTCTTTAGCGTGAGGGGCCCTAAAATGATGAGAATACCAGCCCTCAGCTGCCTAATTTTACCTTGGCTGACAATTAAAAATAAACAGCTGAGGCTGGCAGCTCATAGCTGTCAGCTTTATCTGTGCTGAGACAATAAAAATACAGCGGAGCCCTATGCAATTTTTTCTCATTATTTATTTTCTTTATACCTTATGACATCAGGTTGGTTGTCATAGACTAATGTATATGATAACCGAGCACAGACACCATCCAGATTGTGAAAATGCAGTTTAATTGCAATAGCCAATCACAGATGCTCTCACAGAGCATGAGCATCTGTGATTAGCTGTTGCACGGTCAGTAAAGTGAATATGCAGAAAGCTTAATGGGAGGAACTGGAAGTGAGAGAGAGCGCTGGAGAGCAGAACCAGAAGCAAGCAGCGAGACACTGATAAAATGATCTGTTTGTGTCTGTCTGTGTGTATGTGTGTGTAGCATAAGGTAGAACAGAAGCATCAGTGCATTTACACTAATGCTTCTGTATTTGTTAAGGTATACACATGTCTGAACAATTACTGAACAAAACCCAAATTTCCGACTTTCAAGTTCGAGGTGCTGAACAAACACTGCCAAATTCGGTCCAGATTTGAAATTGGTGAACATGCTCAAACAAAGTTTGCTCATCTCTATATATTACATGCTTTAATAATAAAGAATAATAGCAATAACAACTAATAGATCATTCAATTTTACTGTAAATTTGCAGGAACAATTGCTAAAAAATAAAATTAAATTGGCATTTTCTGTCTTCATATTAGTGATTACATGTGAAGATCCTGGTCCCATCGCTGATGGTATTCAACTAGGCAAAGATTTCACGTTTAACAAAACAGTCACCTACCACTGCAATCCTGGGTATTTGAGAGATCCACCCTCAGCAGGTCCAATGAGGTGTGGAAAAGATGGCACCTGGAACCAGACAAAACATTCATGCAAAGGTTTGTAACTCAGAGGAGCAGTTTTCTACATATGTGATTATATTATTTAATATGTTCTAATCATAAAGTAATATTATGACACTTAGTTTTAGATCTAACATTGTAAGGATTTATGTGTAGCTAATAATTTAAATATGGATACAAAGTTGCACACTCCTTTAGATGTTTTTGATGCAAGGTTTATTATGAACAGTTAATGGCCACAGATGTCAACGCGTTTCGGCTTTAACCAAAGCCTTGATCACGACAATTGGCTATGAAACAAAACAAATAAAAGTGTATAAATATTTACAAACATATGGTGTCACCTGTGCTGTAGAGAGCACAGGAAAAAGGCAATTTACATATTTACATAGGTCAACGATACTGTTGAGGACAGCAAGAATGTATTACTGTCCCAGAGGATGTTATTAGTACATAGAAGGTAATAGGGGAGCTGAGCAGTTAGTTTAGGGAGTGCCAAAGAGTTGGTCAGTAGCGATTGGAGGAAGGTATAGATAGGTTAGAGAGGAATTAAATATAAATAGGTGTATATAGATATACTTAATTAGACATATTTAGTTAGAGAGATAGGGTCGTAGTATGAAAAAGTTTCCGAGTTACCAGGTGTGGGTCATGGAATGTTCTAGGATAAGATTGGAAAGAGGCGTCTTTCCTTGGTGGCGAACGCTCGATTAAGGTGGTTTGCTTTATTTCAATAATTCCCAAATGGGGATAGGCGTTTTTCAGCACGGACCTATGGAAAGCAATATCATAGCTGTCACTATTCTGGCAAGAAGATCAACCAGAGCTAAATAAAGTACCATGTAGCGTTAGTCCCTCCAAGCTGACAAATCATTAGTATTATGTGATTATATAGTTTGATTATATCTCCTTAGTTTCAATGTAGCCTAAAAAGATATATGTGTCAAATAGGTTGTATAAAAAACAAAAGTAAGTGGAAGAAAAAAAGAAAGATCATTAGTGGGTTAAAATAACCCACTAATGATCTTTCTTTTTTTCTTCCACTTACTTTAGATATACTGAGAGATAAGGGTCGCCAAACCCTTTCACCTTCCCTTCCCCTAGTCGTTGCACTGAAATGGTAAGATCCCAACCAGAGCCTGTACCGTATAGATATTAGTCTTGCTCCTAATTGACCTAGATATCTGTTGCTGAGGGTTGGGACCCCCTGTGTCTCTTAACCTTTTTTTCCCCCAATATAGGTTATAAATGAAGAATGTGACCGAAGAAATTTGTGCCTTTTAGGCACTATATACACATTGTTGCCTTCAACATAACAATGAAGTAGTGGTCCAGCTGACCTTGTTTTTAACAAGGGTGGTCTCCATCACAGTTTCCATTGTACTAACTCACTTCTCTCCCGTTTTTCCTGAAGTGAAATAATAAATCTTATCATCTAGATCCATTTTTATTGGATCATAATCAATATGTATGCTATTACTCTGAGATATAATACATGAGAACAATATATCTACTATAAGATACTAAGCATGACGTCACAATATTGATAAAGCATATGTCTTCTGTTCCTCTCAATGTCTTCACCCTTTGGGCCCTTTACATTCTTCCTAATACTGAAATATCTAATATTAATCTTGTCTTCTTGTATAATATACCTCCTGTGGAATACTCCATAACACACCCTTCATTCATGCTTACAATCAGCCCCCCTTCACACCGATCTCCTGCTATAATTACTACTAGCAGCATTGTTTACACTGAAGCTGACAGGCTGAGAACGGCTCCTCCCCTTTTTCCCATGATGCATTGCACTCTCAACTACAAGCAGTCACTGGTTAGCATATACCTAACATGGCACTTCTGCCACACTTTGTCCGAGACACGCTACTGAGCATGTGCGGATTCCCCACTTCCTGTTTTCTGCTATAAATAGCAGCAACCGATAACACACTGTGCTCATTCCTACCAGGACTCTGACTGAGGAGGACCTATCACTGAAAGAAGGTATTTAACTCTATAATGACAGGCACTCTGTCCATTAATGCCCAACATGCACTTTGGGTAAAAAGCAGAAGGAACTTTTGTTTTTTATACAACCTATTTGACACATATATCTTTTTAGGCTACATTGAAACTAAGGAGATATAATCAAACTATATAATCACATAATACTAATGATTTGTCAGCTTGGAGGGACTAACGCTACATGGTACTTTATTTAGCTCTGGTTGATCTTCTTGCCAGAATAGTGACAGCTATGATATTGCTTTCCATAGGTCCGTGCTGAAAAAACGCCTATCCCCATTTGGGAATTATTGAAATAAAGCAAACCACCTTAATCGAGCGTTCGCCACCAAGGAAAGACGCCTCTTTCCAATCTTATCCTAGAACATTCCATGACCCACACCTGGTAACTCGGAAACTTTTTCATACTACGACCCTATCTCTCTAACTAAATATGTCTAATTAAGTATATCTATATACACCTATTTATATTTAATTCCTCTCTAACCTATCTATACCTTCCTCCAATCGCTACTGACCAACTCTTTGGCACTCCCTAAACTAACTGCTCAGCTCCCCTATTACCTTCTATGTACTAATAACATCCTCTGGGACAGTAATACATTCTTGCTGTCCTCAACAGTATCGTTGACCTATGTAAATATGTAAATTGCCTTTTTCCTGTGCTCTCTACAGCACAGGTGACACCATATGTTTGTAAATATTTATACACTTTTATTTGTTTTGTTTCATAGCCAATTGTCGTGATCAAGGCTTTGGTTAAAGCCGAAACGCGTTGACATCTGTGGCCATTAACTGTTCATAATAAACCTTGCATCAAAAACATCTAAAGGAGTGTGCAACTTTGTATCCATATTTGTATTTACTGGGATTGAAGAAATCCTGTTAGTTGGCACCTCCACTCACCACCTACGCGGTGTGCACACCATTATACCCTATTAGCTAATAATTTACACTTTTAATAGAAACATATTAATTATTTTCCAAAGGCAAATGCCTACTATAATTCACAGGCTGTACTAGAGGATGAAAACAACCAATATTGGACCTGAAAGCCCACAATACATTTACATGATATACATCAAACTCTACTGGAGTACCAAAAGAAATGCATTAACCTACTAATGACTCACCAATGAAAAATAAGCTAATAATAAATGGATCAATGCCAATGTAGAAATATACAGATTTTATTCATCATAATTAACACACCAAATTTAAGAAGAAAAGTTTAAAAATACCTAACTATAACAGAAGAAGAAAACAAGGTAGTGTGCTCAATGGAGCTTCACACTATGGCAAAAAGTTACATGTATTAAATAACGAATTGATAAATTTCAGGGGTGAGGGGTTTAAAAATACCTGCACATGCCAAAAATCATAGTGTAAATGCACAAAGATAACGTGTGAATAAATAAATTAACAATCAACACCACCATTAAATTCATAATAGTCCATGGGACTATAACCAAATACAGTGAAACATTAAATGTAAATCATCAAACAGTGCCTAGGTTATAGTAAAGTGCAATAGTACAAAAAAGCACAGTACCCACCAACTGCACCATCATACATATCCAAACAATGTGACCTCACTCCCAGAGCCCTGACGCATATTTTCATTAGGAGTACAACTACTAGAGCATAACCATGACAAGAAGACAGCAATTTCTATCTAATCCAACCACGGTGAAAATAGGTGGTATGCTAAGGAGATATTTTATTTACTGATGCTACATATTGTAAACTGAGAAATTGCAGTAGTAAGGTTTGCTGAGAATGAGAATAAATTCTGTAATAATGCCTAAAATTAATATAAGTACTATAGGCCATCTATTACTATGTGATTATGCAATATAGCAGTTTTTGTAATACAGGTATGAAAGAATTGTTAACCATATACTATGATTCTAAAAACTGCTTTACAACTGCTTTTCTTGTTTCCAAAAAAAGCAATTCATTGTGGGCAACCACCACATGTATCATATGGGAAGCTGGAGGGATCTGACGTCAGCTGGGGCTCCAGTGTGAGTTACTCATGTGTAGAGGGTTACCAGCTATCTAGCCCTACTGTTCTTTCATGTGAGGGAAGGGGAAGTTGGAGAGGAGAAATCCCTCAGTGTTTGCGTAAGTATTGAACTTTTTACATTTTTCAATTGAAAGAGACTTTGTTATTAGCATTTCAATGTATGGCTTAATAAGGTACATGACTAAGTAATTAAAAGATTTAATTTTGCAGTCAGGCCAATGTGGATATGTAGACAACATTGGACAGGTTGGTTACTAGGTTGAAAGAGATCACTGATGATCTAGGTTTGATTCCTGATCTAGTGACCAGCCATGCGTTTAGGGATAGACAAATATGGATCGTGCTCCTTGATGCATCAGAAAAACACTATTTATTTAAAAATAAAAATTAATACTAACAATTAAAACTACATAAAACTGTTATTGTACAATGAGTTTCAGCAGCAATTGCCTTCCTCAGGAACATATGGATATGTACCCAAGGAATTTTTGCCAAAAAATAGGCGGTCAGTGGTTGTAGCGCTGGGGCATATAGACCACAATACTAGGGCAGTAAAACCACCTGAGGAAGGTAGAAGCCCGCTACTGAAATGCACCATGGCTTAATAAAAGCTTTTTCACTACTAACTGCCCTTGTATTGTGGTCTATATGCCCCAACGCTCCACCACTGACTGCCTATTTTTTGTCAAAAGTTATCTTATCCCCATCCGAGGGTTTTCGGCAGGAGCAGTTCAGAGCTATAGCCACGTATCCCTGGATTTGAGGACCTGCAGTGACGTGTTTCCGTTGATCGGATTGTGAATCAAGTGACTGGATCCAGAAAGACAGCAGTGGCAATGTCGGTGCTTCTGTAAAGAAGCGAACTACTGAGGTTGTGCACATGTGCACAACCTATCAAGGTGAGGGGTTAATCCCCTACTGCTGACTATATAGCCCACTAGACCTCTGGGTGCTGTTCATTATGCGCCTTTCTTCCCTTCTTCTATGTACCCAAGGAAAGCAATTATTGTTATTTTTAAAAATATTGTGTTTCTGTCGCATCAAGGGGCATGATCCATATTTGTCTATCCTTGAATGCATGGCTGGGTACTAGATCTGAAACCAAGCCTATGCTATCTTCTATGTTTACTGGGACCTTCAGGAAGTCTTGGAGTTAACACTGCCGGATTTGCAGCCATGTGCTGTGATTCAACTTTATATATGATATGCTCTTGTCATATATAATAATGAGAGTGCAATTGCATTCACATAGCTTTCCATTTATCAGCACGACACTACTACATTTAGATACCGCTGTGAACCTCTTTCTTCCTTAAAGGTAGGGGTCTCTAGAGACATCACTGATGATTATCACAGTCACCAATTAACTTGTACTTAACTTTTCAACTTACTTCAACTTTTTCAAAGCTTTACGTAATAAAACCATTGTGTGTTACTAGATTTATTGCTGTTTCTTGAGACTAGAGCATAAAATATAGACAAAATGTCAATTACAAAGGAAAATATGTACAATGCTCAAAAGCATTAATCAAAAACTAACGGTAAGGCCATAAAGTGCAGTTTTCATACAGTTTCATCAGGCACACATAGACAAGAATAACAGTGTGTTTTGTCTTTCATATTGTTTATAATCTTTATAAATAAAATGTTGGATGATTATTACTTTTATCCAAGCTAGCAAACTTGTCATAGCGTAAAAATAAATGCACTGTCCATAGTATGCTTGCTTACTTATTTACATCCAGAAAAAACTGATGATTTTCATTTGTTTTTTTCATCCGTATTCCATCCTTATAGCATCAATTTGTCATTAATATGTCCACTTTTACATCTGTATGAAATCAGAGTGGCATCTGTTTTTGTGCATTAGCGGTAAATAATATTTACAGAACAAATGCAGTAATGTATCCATAAAAATCGGATGCAGTATGAATAATCCATTTGAAATCCAATTTTTATTTTTGACACCTCTAAAGTAGTAATTTTTACATGGATGGTACTGAATCATGAAACTCAGGAAGTTTTACAGTCCATGTGAACAACTTATCTAAACAGCCATGTTGTATGACATGTCAGTGTCCTGTCTATGTGCTGTACTATTTAAACATGGACAGCACTTTCATACATGATACATTGGACTGAATAAGTCCATAGGCATCAAGTATAATCACAAATGAATTAATCTTCTGGCATTTCAATCTGTACAGTTAGAAACTAAACATTTATATTCAATAGTCATAGTCCCTGGGGAACAGCTATTCTCCTTGTGGAGAGTATTCTGCCAGTCTGCAGTGAAGAGACTTAAAGACGCAGAATTTCCTGAATTTCAGGGTGATTGCCCCTCATCAGTGCAGTGTGTGGGAATTCTGATCTGGCAGCTGTATTAGAGGCTAAGACTAGGTCTGGGGAAACAGCTATTCCCCTTGTGGGGAGTATTTTGCCAGGTGTCAGTGAGGAGACTTAAAGCTGCAATGCTCCTCTGGGAAATTGTATATGCAAATTGTCACTTCAGTGAGGAAGCAGACAAACTCTAATGCCACCTAATAAAGGTAGCAATCTTAAAAGTCATAATTGACTCGTTAACAAGCCTTTTAATATGATTTAGGATTTGTACCAGATCAGAACCCCAAATTGCAGACACTGCGTTTCTGGGTGATTGCCCTTTATCAATGCAGTGTTTGAATTCTGATCAGGTTGTATGAGAGACTAAGATGAGGTCTGGGGAAACAGCTGTTCTCATTGTGGAGAGTATTCTGCCAGCTGGCAGTGAGGAGGCTTAAAGCCACAATGCCTTTCATACAGCCAGATCAGAATTCCCACACACTGCACTGATGAGGGGCAATCACCCCGAAACGCAGCATCTGCATTTGGGGTTCTGATCTGTCGCAAATTCTAAGTCATGTTAAAAGGCTTGTTAAAGAGTCAATTATGACTTTTAGGATTGCTACCTTTATTAGGTGGCAATAGCATTTGTCTACTTCCTCACTGAAGTGACAATTTGCATATTCAACAGTCATTTAATTTTACAGGGAAACAGCTGTTTTTTTTTCCAATAAATCGATTGGCCATAACAAATGGGGCAGTTCTCCCTGCAAATGCAAATACCTCTTTAATAGGTCATTTGACATCCCCCAGACTAGAGTTCTGTTACATAATGGCTTTAACATAATCATAATCTAGCTTTCACTGCACTTATAAGGATCAATTGCAAATAAATCAGGATTTCATTATGGTATCAATATTTGTAGATAAACCGAAGTTTGTGACAATGTGGGACATTTTGACCTATTTGGGTCTTGATCACATAAGTCGCTTTGGAGCATTCAGAATACAATTAAAATCCTGGCTGTGGACAGGGAGTAGATTCCAATCATAAAAGGATAAGAAATGCACTTAATATAAATGTATCCAGCAAAGTGAAGGCACTTCTGCTCCAAATACCAGCATGGCAAGTTAAATGAGCAGCTACTGATTTATTTGAAATTGATCGTCATGTGTGTGGTGACATTCCTTTCATTGTCCCTGTACGGTCAGACTCGGCTCTTTCACAGTACATAGCATGGACATATATATAACATTACCTTTGCTCATGACCATTTTTTAAACACATCCAATTGGAGAAATGTTTATTATTCCAAGGTCTATTGAATATAATCACCTTTAAAATTGACTGTTCATGGGAAAACCCTTTAATACAGGAGGTTTTAAGGACAATATACTGTAGTAGGGGCTGTGTTAACAGCAGAGCACTGTAAAATTAGATTTTTATTTGTTAGAGAACACAAAATTATCAAGCTAGGCATTGAGCACCAATGTCTTCTCAGACGAAAGTAGGTCCACAGTGAGCACATGTGAAAGATGTGAAACAGTCTGGAGACATCAAGATAACGGCTACGATAAGATAAGATAATGACGGCTACGTGCGCGTCATTCCGTGGCCCCGCCCCTTTCATGAGCGGCCGTCCTGAAAAGACAGGGAGAAGGCCAGAGGAGGCGGGCATCATCATTCCATGGGCGGCGGCAGAAGAACAAAGCCCTGCCCATAGAGGGAGCGTGAAGAACTTGAAGAATGCCGTAATTATAGCAATTTATTACTGTAATCTGTGGAGGCCACATTTAGGGATAATTCTAACAGAGGGGTGCAGGCACCCCTCTGTACAGATACGGGGGGCGGGAGGTAGGGGAACTTGCACGGAGCTCCGAGGAGCCCGTGCCATAGTGGGGAATTGTAGTAGAAGCCCACCGGAGTGGGCGGCCGGTCTATAGGGGGGTCTAAGCCCCCCTATAGACCTTAAACATTACTTTAGTTAGTTAATTTAACTATTTAATAGTCATAGGACAGTTTGCTGATCCCGGCAATAGCCGGGATCTGCAAACTATGCAGTTGCCGGATGGCTCAGGATTACACATCCTGAGCCATCCGGTTACTGCACAGCGGTTCAGAGAACCGCTGCGAAAACTGCTGCCTGCATGATTTTTAACGCAGGCAGCAGTGCCGGATACGGCCACCGGATGGCTTGTGAAGCCATCCGGTGTTTTGCATTGGCTCCTATGGGGAGCGTTTCCTGGTCCGGTTTTGAGCTTTTTGAAAGCTCAAAACCGGATCAGGATTTAAAAAAAAAAAACGGGAATGTGACCCTGGCCACTGTCAAGTAATGGCAAAGAAAGGAGCTGTAAGCCATATCTCAGAGGAGGTTCCCTAGGACACAAACTACTATCTGAAGAGCATAGACAACCACGAAAAAATTGTATATATGCACCTAAATAGAATGGATATGACCACTTGTTTGTATGCAAGTAAATTGAAATGTTTAATACAGTACTATAGCAGACAGACAAATTTCAATCCGTGTGTATACATAAAAAGGATGGACTGACAGTTTTAAGAGACAAAAGGCACTGTGTGCCGCTTAGCACATCAATCACATGGGTATGAATGTAAAGAAACCACAGAGTATCATTAATGACAAGGTAAAAAATACAGACTAGGTAACAAACATCACTGTTAGTTCAATCATATATAAAGTGCATTTCAAATAAGATGACAGAACAAAATTCACAGATTAGTCTGCAAAATTTCCCTAATAGATGCTCTATGGCAAAAGTATGGTGCAATGCATACCCATAGTAGTGATAGGGGAAGTACACAGTGTCAGGAAAGCCCTGACATGTGTTTCCCTGTTTTCTTCAGGGGGCTGTGGTGTTTCCCTGTTTTCCTCAGGGGGCTGTGGTAATAGTGTGCAGTATAAGCCTGGTTTTTAAAGGATTTCTTATCACTTACAGCTGTGGCTGATATTAGCGCATCACCGCCTCCTCACCACTGATTAGCGGTGACTACAACGCACCCACCAGCGGAGTCTCGGTAGAGGGGAAGTCCCCTTAGACATCATGTGATTCAGGGACGCCGCCTATTGCGGCCGCATCATAGTCACATGATCGTGGTGGTTGGTGCATGCGCACTGGCCATACTGGAGGGGAGATATACCAAGCAGTTGCTTCTCACGGCAGTACAGTGTTAGGACTTAACCCATCACTGCCATCTCATAGAGAGAATGTAAATACATTCTCTCAACCAAAATCTCCACTTCCCAGTAAATTTAGGGAATCGGAATACCAATCTACCATTGCACGGACTCAAGAAAGAAAAAATGAAAGTATGGAAGAAGACACATATACACAATAACATAGCCACAATAATATCATTAGTTTAAGTCACACATATGTGACAAGTGGCAGGGGCACAATGTCAAATAGTGGCTCTTCCAAACTTCTTGGTCCTATGGTGTATGTCCAAGTCCTTGTAAGAAATCCAAAAGATCCAGACTCCAAAATATACGCGAACTAAAAGTGAACATAAAAACACTAGGGATGAGCAAGTATGCTTGTGACTACTCGGTACTCGCACGAATATCTCGGTACTCGGGGTACTCGGCGAGTACAGAGTAATCCCGCGATACTCTTGCTATGCTCGGGGTCCACCTCTCTGCATGTTGGCGCGCTTTATAGAGCCAGCCCACATGCATGGATTGGCTGACAGACACTGCAATGCCACAGCCATGTTGATTGTGGCATTACAGTGATTGGCTGGCCGCACAGCGTGATCAAGTCTTTATAAGATCTGACCGCTGTCATCACTGTGCTCCACAGACAGGCAGTGTAGGGAGAGGTGCTGCTGATTCAGGGACAGATTTGTGGCCTTTCAGCTAGTGTAGGTGCAGGGCTGCTAATCTAATACCACAACAGTCCTTCTGAGGACTAATAAAGCTTTATACAGACAGGCAGGGAGGCAGGGTATATAGCAAACCTTTTGTGCTAGTATACCAGGCTGCATCACATCTGGGGCTGGTGTACAGGCTAGAAATCTCCAAAACAGTTTTTAGGATATTTAGCTGTATAGGCAGTAAAGGGGTTAGCTCCAATTAGTATACGCCAAAACACTGTATATCGTCAGCGTTTGTGTCTGACGTTCCAGCTGTGGGATTAACCGCTGTAATCTGTAATCTCAGTGTGCAGCCCAAAAACCAATCTTGTCTGCATTCATTTCCATCTTAGTTTGGCAGGAGTGGCTTGTAGCTCAAGTAGTATACGCCAACACACTGTATACGGTCAGTGTTTGTGTCTGACCGTTCCAGCTGCTGGGATTAAACTGCTCTAATCTGTAATCTCAGTGTGCAGCTAAAAACCAACTCTTGTCTGCATTCATTTCATTTAGTGCGCGGATGCTTGTACTCAAGTAGTTACGCAACACTGTATATGCATCAGTTGTGTTTTACGTCAGTGTGGATAAGCTCTATTTCTCTCAGTGTCAGCTAAACCAATTTGTCGATCTTCATTTAGTGCCAGAGTGGCTTGTAGCTCCAGTACTATACGTCAAAACACTGTATACGCGTCAGTGTTTGTGTCTGACCGTTCCAGCTGCTGGGATTAAACCGCTCTAATCTGTAATCTCAGTGTGCAGCTAAAAACCAACTCTTGTCTGCATTCATTTACCATCTTAGTGCGGCAAGAGTGGCTTGTAGCTCCAAGTAGCATACGCAAAAAAAACTGTATACGCGTCAGTGTTTGTGTCTGACCGTTCCAGCTGCCGGAATTAAACCGCTCTAATCTGTAATCTCAGTGTGCAGCTGAAAACCATCTTTTGGATGCCTTCATTTAGCTATATACAGGCAGCACAACATTGAAAATGCGCAAGGCCGGTGGCAAGGAGCAAGGTACTGGATGTGATGGTGGTGCAGGCAGAGGCCAAGGCCATGTGCAAGCTCGAATTGCGCCACGACAAACGCCCACATCATCTCGCTCAACCTTCCTGTCCCAAGTTTTAGGGGACCGCAGCAGTACATCACTATTAAACCAAGACCAGTGTCAACAGGTTGTTAGTTGGATAGCGGATAATGCTTCCAGTCAGTTTGGCACCACTACAAATACCCTGTCTTCCACATGGTCAAGTGTCAGTAGCCGTGAGACTGGACCGCACATTCCACACCCTGATCCTCCTTCCTCCCACCATGCCGAGAGCCCGGCCCTGGACATAACTGATCCCATACTTGGACACTCTGAAGAGCTGTTCACTTATCCATTCTTAGATTCTGGCCTCTCGCCAGCTCCAGTTGACATGGGTCATGAGGAGATCGTATGTACTGATGCACAAATATTTGAGCAGCCATGGTCTCACGAAGGCAATGGTGGGAACATGTCTCAACAAGAGGTGGACAACGATGAGACACAATTGCCAGAAAGTTAGGAGGAGGACCAGGATGCGGAAGTGGAAGATGACGTGGTGGATGATCCAGTAACTGACCCAACCTGGCAGGAAGACATGCAGAGAGAGGACAGCAGTGCACAGGGGGAGTTAGGCGTAGCATCACAACAGGCCGTAAGAAGCAGGATGGTGGCTGCAGGCAGAAGGCAGGCAACCATTCCCCGGAACAACAACACGACAGAAGCTGCCAGTACAACTGTTAGGTCTTCCTGAGTCTGGCTATTTTTTAAGGTGTCTGTAGATAATTCCAAAAAGGCCATTTTCAACACCTGCCATGCCATCATCAGCAGGGGTAGCAAAACTAGCAGCCTGACCACCACCAGCATGATCAGGCACATGTCAGCTAAGCACCTGACTTTGTGGGATGTACACCAGAGTCCAGGAGCATTGTCTGCGGGGGACATCGCTGCGTCTTCCACTGTTGTGCGTGCAAGCCAATCCCCTGTCCATACTGCATGCGAAGATGCCTCCTGTCCGTCACCTGTAGTTGCACAAGCAGAAATAGCACCATCATTAACCACGTCCTTGTCCCAGCGCAGCATTCAGTTATCCATACACCAATCGTTGGAACGCAGGTGCAAATACGCTGCCAACGCCCCACATGCCACAGTTCTAAATGCACACATTTCGCAACTGCTTGCCCTGGAAATGTTGCCTTTTAGGCTAGTGGAGACGGAAGCATCCCACGAACTGATGGCGGCGGTTGTCCCACGTTACTTGGTCCCCAGCCGCCACTATTTCTCCTGATGTGCCATCCCCGCATTACATAAGCACGTGTCACAAAACATCAGACGTGCCCTTAACAACGCAGTTCCAGGCAAAGTCCACCTAACCACGGACACGTGGATAAGTGCATGTGGGCAGGGCTGGTACATCTCGCTGACGGCACACAGGGTTAATGTTTTGGAAGCTGGGACCCAGCCTGAGCTTGGGATTGAACACGTCCTTCCGACACCAAGGATTGCAGGCCCTAACTCAGTCAGGGTTTCACCCACAGTGTACAGCTCCGGAACGTCATGCTCCTCAGCCTCCTCCTCATCCTCCTCAACTTCACCCTCCACACCAGTCCCAAGCTGGAAGCACTGCAGCACTGCTTCGGCTAAGCGGCAACAGGCTGTGCAGAAGCTAATATGCGTAGGTGACAAACCCCACAATGCTGAAGAGTTGTGGACAGCTCTGAAACAGCAGGCAGATCACTGGCTCACACCGCTGAACCTAAAGCCAGGCAAGGTCATGTGTGACAATGGCCAGAACCTTGTGGCGGCTCTGAGGCGAGGCAAGTTGACACATGTTCCATGCGTGGCCCATGTGCTCAACCTCATGGTTCAGCGGTTTCTTAAATCTTATCAGGAGCTGTCGGATCTGCTCGTCAAAGTACGCCGCCTGTGTGCCCATTTTGGAATGTCACCTACTGCTTCTGCCGCCCTTGCCGGCTTTCAGCTGCGTTTGCAGCTTCCGGCTCACAGACTGGTATGTGATGTCCCCACACTGCACATGTTGGTCAGGATTTGTGAGCAGAAGAGGGCAGTTGTTGAGTACCAGCATCAACTAGGCCGTCGGTATATGGCTCAAACTCCACGCATAAGACCTCAGGAGTGGACATGGATGTCCGACATATGTACCGTCCTCCAAAACTTTGAGGACTCCACCAAGATGGTAAGCGGCGATGATGCCATCATTAGCTTCACCATCCCGCTTCTCTGTCTTCTAAAATGCTCTCTGCTCCAAATCAAAGACGATGCATTGCAGGCGGAGCACGATGAGTTGGAGCAAGAAACCATACTGGGTGATTACACACAACCCAGCCTCATCTCAGCCCAACGTGCATTGGAGAACTATGACGAGGAGGAGGATGAAGAAATAGAGCTACTTTCATGTGGAATTGACGGTAATACATGCACAACCGTCATACCGTCGGTTCAGTGTTGATGGCCAGAGGACAGGGGAGAGGAGGAGGAGGAGGATGATGAGGCCAGCACGGCCAGTCATGCTGTTGGTGAGGTGAGGACCCTGAAGTCTTGCCTGTTAACAGTCTGGCGCACATGGCTGACTTTATGTTACGCTGCCTGTCTCGTGACCCTCGCGTTATCAACATCTTGGCGGACACTCATTACTGGTTGGTGACACTTTTAGACCCACACTACAAGGAGAACTTTACTTCTCTTATTCCTGAGACGGAGAGGTCTACAAAAATGCTGCAGTACCAGAAGGCCATAGTCGCGGAATTATTAAAAAAATTCCCTTCTGAAAACGCTAGCGGCAGAGGTCACGATTCGGAGGACAACCAAGGTGTCCGGCCGAGAGAGGCACAAGTCCAATCCAGCAGAGGTAGGGGAACACTCCCAAAGATCTGGGACAGTTTTCTCAGCACCTCTCGTAGCACAGACCCTGAGGTGCAGGGTAGTGTCACAAGGACTGCAAAGTTTGCGAAGATGCTGAGGGAGTACCTTGCCGATCATACAAAAGTGCTACAAGATTCCTCTGTGCCTTATAATTATTGGGTATCCAAGCTGGAGACGTGGCAGGAATTGTCTCTCTACGCCTTGGAAGTCCCGGCCTGCCCTGCCGCTAGCATTTTGTCAAAGCGTATTTTTAGTGCCTCAGGTGGAATCATTACTGATAAACGCACCCGCCTGTCAACAGAAAATGCTGACAGGCTGACTCTGATCAAGATGAACAAGGGTTGGATTGGGCCTGACTTCACCACACCACCACCAAATGATAGCGTAATTTAAATTTTGTGCCGGTAAATTGCCATGCACCTCCGCACACCCACACATGGGTACACACTTCATGACTTTGGCTACTTGCTGTACTGCTCCTCCGTCTCCTCATCCACCACCATCATTTGATCTGTGCGACCGTGGTTCATGATGCCACGAAAACATAATTTATTTACATCATATTTATGATGATGATGACCCTAACCATTCAAAAATTAGGCAGTAGTTTCATGTATACCCCCAGGGGTAAATGTTTTAGTTCATGCTTACAGAATGGGCATTACAAGTACAGAAGACCCTCTCCTTTGTAATGGGAACAATATTTAGAGGCTCTCCTCCATGTTTCTTTCCAGGGGCATTGGGGTGCTTCCCAATGTTTGGCTGCCCTGCCAAAGGGCAATACTACAAAAGACCCGCTTCCTTAAAAAGGTGCACATTATTTAAAGAGGCCCTCATGCATGTCTCTATCCAGGGGCATCAAAGTGCCACACAATTTTTGGCTGCTCTGCCAAAGGGCAATCCTAGAAAAGACAAACTTCCTTGAAATGTGCTCAATATTTAAAGAGGTCCTCATGCACGTCTCTATCCAGGGGCATTGGGGTGCCTCACAATTTGTGGCTGCCCTGCCTAGGGCAATACTACAAAAGACAAACTTCCTTAAAATGGCACAATATTTAAAGAGGCCCTCATGTACGTCTCTTTCCAGGGGCATTGTGGTGCCTCCCAATTTTTGGCTGCCCTGCCAAAAGACAATACTACAAAAGACCCACTTCCTTAAAATGGGCACATTATTTAAAGAGGCCTTCATGTATGTCTCTTCCCAGGGGCATCGGAGTACCACAAAATTTTTTTTTTTTTTAAATCTTTCATGTAATCCAAAAAACTAACATACACCAACTCTGTCTCACAAGTGGGTATGAGCCCTTAATATTTTCTCCATGAAAATCCATTTTGGTTTCATTTTGTAACATGTGTAAAAGTGGCGTAATACTCTGACAACATTGTTCACAGCAGTGACCTTGGAGTCTGAAATGTTTACAGGGGTCTTCTCCATGCTTTTCCCATGTCATTTGAGCACTGTTCTGATACTTTTGTGTCATTTTTAGGGTTTATCCATGCTGCCGGGGTCATGCCAGAAAAATACTCGGGTCTCCCTAGGATAACATTGGGCTCGGTGCGCGGGCAGAGTACACGAGTATCTTGAGCATTTTAGTACTCGCTCATCTCTAAAAAACACACATAAATTAAAATACTGCACTGATAATAGTGAACGCCGTTTGACTCAATTAAGTCTAATGTACAGAGGAAGACTTTAAGAGAGAAGGGTAAGTGTACAGGTCCTCATTTGAGGAATTGACTATGATAAAAAATCTCATTAGCAAAGAAGAAAATTACATCCCCCAGACAGAGTACGAAGATCCAAGACACAGGAGACGTTAGATGTCCCGAATAGCACAGTGACTAGAACCACATATCATGAGAACAACTGCTGAGGCCGCTTTTTCTCACCTATATTGTTGGAAAAATGTCTGAGGGGAAACCAAGTTACCATCCTGTCATTAGACGGATATTCTTAATCTCCACCTAAAGTAGGTAAAGGGAAGGACAGGACGGAGCTTTGCAGGAAGCCAGGGTATGCGGTGACCCACAGGGTGGAAGGGAATTCCGAAAGGGGAAAAAGCAGCAGCGAAGGTACCTCAAAAAACATACCACTACTGCAGCTGGTTCAAGCACAGGGGAACAAAGAGACATCGGGGAGGGGGCTGATCATGCATCCACAGGGTGAGATTCACAGGAAGGGGAGAAACTTAGTCGCTCATTGAGTCCATATGGCAACATTGTTCCAAGCCTATGGATCCAGCGGCATTCCAATTTAGCTAAGGTCTTTTTTAGATCTCCACCTCGTATACCCAAGTGGACCTGGTCAATGTCGCTGACCCGTAGGCTTGACGGGTCACAGTGATGATGAAGCTTAAAATGTTGCAGTATGGTACGTAGAGTTGACAAGTCCTCCACCTTTACTGCCCCCTCAATCCCCTTCACATTTTCACGCACCCTCGTCCTGAACTCCCTTGATGTTAACCCTATGTACACAAGTTCACAACTGCAGGTAGCATAGTAGATCACACCCACACTGCTACAAGTGTTAAATTGCCTTATTTTGAAGTCCCTCTTCCCGTCAGCACTCGCAAAATGCATAGCCCTGATGATATTCCTGCAGGACAGGCAAAAGCCACATGGGTAACAGCCCCATTTGGGTCTTCCAACATTAAATGGAAGTACTCATTTCCGCACATAGTGGCCGTGGACCAGAATATTGCGTAGACTCTTGCCTCTCCTCGCTGTCAAGAGTGGAAGGTCCGGGATAAAATCCCGTAGAACTGGATCAGTTTTTGGAACTTGCCAGTGTCTGTTGAGGATGCCCCTGATAGCGTGCCATTAGCCTGGTTCACACATACCACCCGTTTTTGCCTTAAATCCATTTTTGGGAACATTTTGGACCTTTTTTTTTTTAAATCCAAAAACGCATATGCGTTAACGTATTTGTGTGCGTTTTTTTTTAAATGCATGCGTTTTTATGCAGCAGCCCAAAAACGCTGCTAGCTGTGTTTTTGGGGTGCTTTAAAAAAATGCATACTTTTTTTAACATAGGGCCCTATGGGAAACGCATGCATTAAAGCATGGCACATATAGGCACCTGCGTTAACGCATGCGTTAACGCATATGTGTTTTTCATGAAAAAATGACTAAGTCCCAAAAATTGCCAAAAACGTCCAGGACCTCAGGGGACACTATTGGCACCCTTAGAAAAACAGCTCTGTTTTTCTAAGGGCTTACAAAACGGATTTGTATGTGTGAACAAGGCCATTGATTGTTATACGTTGAAATAAACCTCACCACGGGTCTTCCAGCTTCATCTCCTGGAGGAAAACAAGGAAACACGTGTAGGGGATCTCCTGACACTGTGTGCCTCTCCTATCACTACTATGGGTATGCATTTCACCTTACTTTTGCCATGGAGCATCTATTAGGGAAATTTTGCAGACTAATCTGTGAATTTTGTTCTGTCAGCTTATTTGAAATGCACTTTATATGTGACTGAACCAACAGTGATTTTTGTTACCAAGACTGTATTTTTTACCTTGTCATTAATGATACTCTGTGGTTTCTTTACATTCATACCCATGTGATTGATGTACTAAGCGCCACACAGTGCCTTTTGTCTCTTGAAACTGTCAGTCCATCCTTTTTATGTATATACACGGATTGAAATTTGTCTGTCTGCTATAGTACTGTATTAAACATTTAAATTTACTTGCATACAAACAAGTGGTCATATCCATTCTATTTAGGTGCACATATACAATTTTTTATGGTTGTCTAGTATTGGCTGTATAGCACCATATTACTTATGAGGTCCAGCATGTCCCTCACTAACATAAATTATTGTATCTGAAGAGCATATTCAGGCATTGTCTAGACTGAAAACCGGAGCTCCGTTATTTGCGTTTATGAAATTCAAAACCTCCTCAGTCTTGCTTCATCGCCGGGAGGGCAGTCTCTGTGCGCTGTGTCTCCCCTCTCTGTGTCTGTGTCCGTCTCCTCCTGTGCCTGTATCTGTCTCCTCCTGTGTCTGTCTCTGTCTGTTCTGTCTCTCCTTATAGCTGTGTCTGCCTACTTCTGTGGCTTTCTCTGAGTGTCTCTGTCTCCTCCTGTGCCTGTGTCTGTCTCCTCCTGTGCCTGTCTCTGTCTCCTCCTGTGGCTGTCTCTGTCTCCTCCTGTGACTGTTTCAGACTGTCTGTCTCCTCCTATGCCTGTCTCTGTCTACTCCTCTGGCTGTCTCTGAGTGTCTCTTTCTCCTCCTGTGCCAGTCTCTGTCTCTTCCTGGGTTTGTCTCTGTCTCCTCCTGTGCCAGTCTCTGTCTCCTCCTGTGCTTGTGTCTGTCACCTCCTGTTCCTGTCTCTGTTCTCTTTACCTGTCTCTGTCTCCTCCTGGTGTCTCTGTTCTCTGTCCCCTCCTGTGGCTGTCTCTGAGGTGTCTCTGTTTCCTCCTCGTGCCTGTCTCTGTCCCCCCTGCTCCCCTCCTACCCTGTGTGCATTCAGCATAGTGTGGCTGTCACATTCTGATCAGTCACATGAATTGGCTCTGGCAGTCATGTGATGATCACTGCTTGACATCACCACAGGTCCTCCATCCTCCTCAGGAGTCTGGTAAGTTCAGTTGGGGTGTCACAATGTGTGCAGCTATGAGATCCTTACTGGGATTGCACAGCGGGTTTTCCCAGGTGCAGTTAGGATGTTGCTGGAGCTTAATGCGATGATGTGTGTGGCGGGCTGTTTGGAGTCGGCGAGATGTAACTGTGCCTCCGTTTGTGACTGGATTGGAGGCGCAGTAAAAATCTCAAGGCACTCTGCCATGTGGGCACTGTGGTAAATTGGGGGGTGGCGGTGGCGGGGGTTCCGCTGGAGATAGTGTATGGCAGGCAGTACTACCACCAGTGGAGCCATATTGTTACACCCAATACTTGGGTGTATGGGTGGACACGACATGACGTAAGTGGGGGTGAAAGTGACATGCTGTTACAACCGGACAGAAGGGAAGCCACTAGGCAATTATGCATATAGATATTTATAAATATTTCACCATGCAGGCTTACATTTTTAAGACATACACATGTAGAGCAGATTTCTGCAATACATTTGTGCTGCAGTCATATTGCTCTGATATACTATTAATGGAATATGATTGTCTACTATAGTTGATAGTTTTATTTACTTTATTTCAGCTGTGTTTTGTGGAGATCCAGGAGCACCAGCTGAAGGAAGACTTATTGGTAGAAGTTTTACATATAAATCAGAAGTTTCCTATCAATGTAGGCCACCTTTTCTTTTAGTTGGGTCATCCAGAAGAATTTGCCAGACTGATGGGACATGGAGTGGTATTCAACCAACTTGTATTGGTACGTGCAGGCTCTATTAAAAGAATACAAGTATTGTGTATTTTGACCATTTTCACATCCAACTTAAATATAGACATTGTTTTCCTGCAGTGCTTAAATCAATACCTGTGAACATTTTGATTCAATCATTTTTTATATTGTTTAATATTATTCAATGTACCTTAAAAATTGAAAATAATCTCTGGGGAAATGTAAAAACTGCATAGCTGTTAGGAACGTAATCCACTGATGAGAAAAATAATAAAACTATCTAAAATTGAAATCTGTTAATTAAGCTTATGGGGGCACATTTTGTATCTTACACAAGAATTCTAGGAGAAGGCAATAATTTTGGTGCACATCTATTTTGTTTTTTTTTTTTTACTAAACTCAGCAGTCTGACAAGTTTATATTAAAATACAAAGCAGCCTATCACTTCTGTCCATTTACTGTTCAAGTTACAAGTGTAGTAAAGAAGCTACAATCTTTACATTGCATGCACCCCTTAATAGAATAGTCTTAATTAGTGATGAGCAAGTGTAATCGTTACTATTTGCTACTCGCATGGATAGTACAGTATTCATGATACTTGTTACTCGGAGAGTAACGCTGGGGCTCGTGAGTGATATGTCGATTGTTATCGATCTGACACAGTTTGACAGCTACCTTTAGTAAACAAAGTGAGCTGGCACCCCAGTGAGAGCATAATAAATGTTAGTGACTCTCTGGGGGGCACAGCAAGGTGTTTTAGGCATTGAAACCGTAAAAAAGCCCACCCTCCGGCCCCATCCCAGAAAGACTCATTTTTGGCCGGAAATTGTACTAATTGACAATAGACATTCTATTTGAAGAATTATGTAAGTACTAGCTGTAGTACCCGGCTACGCCCGGGTTAATAAATAACTGCTGTTAGCTATAACAAATATAATTTGAATATGTCATATTAATGACCTGTAGGAAAATAGAAGTTGAGCTGTGATTGATTGCTATAAACTGCTAATAAATCTCAAGCCAACAGTAAACCCTCCCCCTGGCCGGGCAGTATATGTTACCTCACACATACACATAATAGACAGCTCATGTGACTGACATCTGCCTTAATTCCCTATATGGCACATGTTGCACATTGGCTGTTTTTAATCAGATGTTTATGTTTGGAAAACAAAGATAGCACACGTATGAGGCGAGTTGTGTGAGGTGATTTGTGCACATCTGTGTCTGTGTGGTGTGTGTGTCCCTGGGGTGTGTATGTGTGTGTCCCTGTGGGGGGGTCTGTGTAGTGTGTGTCTCTGTTGTGTGTCTCTTTGTGGTGTGTGTGTGTGTGGCCCTGTGGGGTGAGTGCATGTGTCCCTATAGGGTGGCTATGTGTGTGTGTCCCTGTGGGGGGGTCTGTGTGGTGTGTGTCTCTTTGTGGTGTGTGTGTGTCCCTGTGGGGTGAGTGCATGTGTCACTATAGAGTGTGTGTGTGTCTCTGTGTTGTGTGTGTCTCTGTGTTGTGTGTGTCTCTTTGTGGTGTGTGTGTGTTTGTTCGGGTGCGTGGTGAGTATCCAATGTTGGGGCTGCACCTTAGCGACAATACACTTGCTGTTACTCTGTCCCCGTGTGTGGTGAATATCTCATGTTGGGGCCCCACCTTAGTGACTATATGCTGGTATGTGCTGTTAGTCTTTGGTGCCATCATTAAGCCCCTCTCATTCACAACTGTCAACTGGTAACTGTCACTTTTTCCCCATTATGTAGATAGGGGCAAAATTGTTTGGTGAATTAAAATTTCGCCTCACAACATAGCCTATGACGCTCCCGGGGTCCAGACGTGTGACTGTGCAAAATTTTGTCTCTATAGCTGACAGCTGTCGATTTTCCTCCAACACTTTTCCATTGACTTTTTCCCCATTATGTAGATAGGGGCAAAATTGTTTGGTGAACTGGAACGCGCAGGGTTAAAATTTCGCCTCACAACATAGCCTATGACGCTCCCGGGGTCCAGACGTGTGACTGTGCAAAATTTTGCGGCTGTAGTTGCGACGGTGTAGATGCCAATCCCGGATATACACACATACACACACACATACACACACACATACACACATTCAACTTTATATATTAGATTAACCCCTCCCCACCCTGCCTTTTTTGACCTTGACATTTTTTGCAATTTTGACCAGTTTCCCTTTATGAGGTAATAACTCTGGAACAGTTCAACAGATCCTAGCGATTCTGAGAATATTTTTTATGACAAATTGGGCTTCATGCTAGTGGTAAATTTAGGTTGATACTTTTTGAGTTTATTTGTGAAAAAATCGGAAATTTGGTGAAAATTTTGAAAATCAAATTTTTAATTTTTATTCTGTTAAACCAGAGAGTTATGCGACACAAAATAGTTAATAAATAACATTTAACACATGTCTACTTTATATCAGCACAATTTTGGAAACAATTTTTTTTTAGGAAGTTGGAGGAGTTCATTGGTAATTTCTCATTTTTCCAGCAAGAGATACAAAACCATTTTTTTAATAACCACATCACATTTGAAGGCCCTTTGAGGGACGTACAGTACAGACAGGGGCGGACTGGCCCAGGTGGCAAGTGCCCCTTGGCTGGTGGTATAACCCATCATTTAGGGCCGCTCCCTCAGAAATGGGCTGGTTGCTGTTTCACAGGAAACGCGGCAGAGACACAGGAGACGCTGCATGAGGCGGCGGAGAATTACATGAGTGAGCGAGGTCCGACAGAAAGCACCCCCCCACTCCTCAACCAAAAATCCCTGACAGCACATGCCCCCCCCCGACTCCTCACCAAAGGCTGGCAGGATACATCTGCCACCCGACGTTGTAAGCACAGCCCGCCCCTGAGTACAGACCAAAAGTTTTGACACACCTTCTCATTCAAAGAGTTTTCTTTATTTTCATGACTATGAACATTGTAGAGTTATACTGAAGGCATCAAAACTTGACACTTGATCCCTTGTTGTAGTCTCTAGGGTCACAATCATGGTGCACTGTATGACAGATCATTTCCATACAGTGCACCATGACTGTGGCAAACCCAAGTCTCAGAGCTCACATGATCTCTGAGGCTTGGGTCAGATGAACGGATATTGTCATGGCAATATCTAGTTGACAACATGGGGTTACCATGGTGATCAGCTCATTACGATAAGCCAATCACTGCGGGGGGAGATAAGAGTCTGCACTTCCTTTCCCTGGACCCTAAGTGCTGTGATCGCTGAGATCCCAGCACTTACGGAGTGACTCAGAGCCAGGGCACTGTGTATCACTGTGTCCGGCTGTCATATCACTCCTCTGCACCCTCATCTTCATGCAGTGAGATGAGGGTGCAGAGGAGCTGGCAGGTCAGTTGCATGGGGCACAGGAGGGGAGGGGGTGACCAGAGGAAGCTTAAGGAGGAGGACTGGAGGAGAGCGGGAGGACTTGAGGGGAGTCTTAGGAGGACCAGAGGAATCGGCACAGCAGGTTAACGGTGGCACAGGATGGGAGGGGGTGACCTGAGGGGAGCAGGAGGAGGAAGAAGGATGGAAATAGCGCTGGAGGTCCCAGAAGGGGTGCGGGAGGGAGGAGGATGAGGGACGTGGTGTCCCCTGGATTCCAAATAACAGTAGTGTGAAACAAGTTTTAGGACTGATTTGTAAGCCAAAAGCAGTAGTCAGGCACTCCGCGTGGTATGTGGAATGAGGGCTTGAGAGTTGGAAGTGCTTTGATGTCTCAATTCACTTATAAATAATTATCTTATACTGTCAATACCAGGTTTCTGAGCAATAGCAGGGTGCATTTTTACAAGAAAAGTATTAATTTAATCAAGGTAACAAAACTTATAGAGCCATACCTTTAGTTTTAGGGAGAAACTCAATTAATTAAAAAGATGAATAACAATTTTGTTTTTTTTTATAATAACATCCCACGAAAAAAAATTTCACTGAAAGCTTTGGGGTTGTTACAAGGAAGTTTCACTAAAAGATGTAGTTGAGACTATGGTTTTTGTCATTTATACGCCCTACTGTATAGAATTGTCACTGTATCACAGATAATTATCAAACTTTTGAAGGATAATAAAAGAATGACATAAGTTATAAGTTAAAAAAAGTCTTCAGAAAGGAACGATGAAAAATTCTTTTGGTTTGACATGATGATGTTGTAGAAGTTTATTTAAAGAGGTACTCCTGGGAGATAAAAAATACTTCTATTGACCATGCCCTCTTAAACTATAAAGGTAGGATCCATAGTGTTATTCCCCACCCTTACTCTACCTATAATTCAGAGTGATGGTGGAGCTGCTCTTTGCTGCTCTCTTTCCCTTCTAGAATTTTACATCACACATGAGGGTGTGTGTTTGACTCTATGCAGTTGGTAACAGCCAACCCCCTCATAAGATCTGTTTCTCCACAGTCTGAGAAAATAGGGCACTCCCATACCTTGCCACACTGTTCTCAGACTGCAGTTAATCTGATATTATAAGCAAGCAGGCTTACCCATTTGATGCTAATACGCACTACAAATCTCTGAATCTATATAAGACTTTATAAATCTCGAAGTTACTAGATTCTATGTATAATACTACCTCAATTTTGACTTACGGTAATTACAAAAATTAATTAATCTGAACTGTACGATTCTGATATTCTTCCTATTGAACTAGATTGTAAAATCCATTAATTTGTATGATTATATCTATGCAATAAAAATATTTTGAACATAAGCAAGCAGGCTTTTACGCATAGCATGGCGCACCCTATGACCCACACCACAACCTCTGATGTATTATGAAGCATCCCAGAAGGGAGCGCACCAAAAAAACAGCAGTGTCACACTGAATTACATGTAGTGTGAGGGTGAGCAACAGCACTATGGATCTCATCTTTATAGTTTACAAGTACCCCGTTATTGTATTAACATTCCTTTCTCACAATCATCTTATTTCTGTTTGTGTCCTACTTATACCACATATAGGGAAGAGTCCAAAAGAATTTAATATTTAATGTTTAAAGGAAACATTCTGATTTCAAAATATTGGTTGTTTTCTTGCTTCTTTAGCTTGATTGATAACTTACTGTATGCGTGACATCTGACATCAGATAAGGAAATCAGACAGAGAATTATCAATAAAGATAATGAGGATGGTGAGAAAACAACCACAGCATAGAATCTGAAAGTGGCCTGTCACACCCAAAGCACAAAATACATAATTTGCATGAATTGAATGAAACCTTTAATATCATGTGAATACAGAAACAGATGAAGGATATAAAGGTGTTAATGGATTTACATTTCATAAACCTCCATACCCATATATGTGGTTTAGGGGGTGTCATCCTACTGACAGATTCCCTTTATTACATTATTTTGGAAATGTTGTTTTAACTTGTTTGCCAGTTTCTCAGTTTTATTTTAATTTTGATAGAATGCCTTGAATTGCAGAAGCAAATAAACTAAAATGATTGACTGTTTCTATAGAAACCCAGTCTTATGTTTTTGCACGCATTTCAGATCCAGCTCATAACTCCTGCAGAGACCCTGGTACACCGCATTATGGCATGCAGAACAGTTCCAAGGCTTATGAGGTAATGAATACATTTAATAAGCACTGTTTAAGTGTTGGAAAGTTTAGATAATTAAAGATGGATTTTGTGCCAATACTTAGATCTCTAAAGTTAGATTGTAAATGTGTTTCTATAAAAAAAAAAAGTTATGAAAGTAAAATGGTATTTGTATTAGATTGTGAAAGAGGCCAAGTAAAATGTTAAAATATTTTCAATTAACTTTGGATGTATCATTAGCAATCATGAAATCCAAAATCTCTGCCATAGATTTTCAGTAAGATATTTTTGATATTATACAGTTTATTTTTAATCTGTACGATAGAAATGATGCCTTGAATTTATTAAAGCTTCTTGTGCACCCAGTTTATTTGACAGCTGCTTAGTGTCTAGGGGGCATTGAACATTTTTAATTTTGTAAAATTACAATTCACAATACAATACATAAAAAACATGAAATGATTAGAGGAAAACCCCAATAACAACATCTTGGAAACAGGTGCTAGCTAGATATTACTTAGGGTACTTTCACATCGGCATTTAGTTTCAGTTCAGGAAATTCGGACAAAACCTGAACTTTTGAACTTCAGGGTTTTTTCTTTCACATCTGCATTTTTTCAAGTCTGGTGGAATTCCACTGTTTTTGAAAGAATATTGTGACACATTTGCAGCAACATTGCATCCTGTACAATGCATTTGTATTAGAGTTCCAGACTTGCGTTTTCATCCGGATCCGGTAAATCGGGCACTTCAGGTTCTGGACAAAAAATGTTGCTAACTGCGGTTCTAAGACAAGCCTGAAGTGCTGAATTTTCTGGTTCTGGATGAAAATGCAAGTCACTGCACGTGTCTGGAACTCCAATAGTGCATTGTACAGAATTGTATGTTGCCGCAAGCGTACCACATCCATTTTTTTCTAAAAAGGAGAAATTCCGCCAGATTTGAAAACACGCAGAAGTGAAAGTACCCTTATTTGGGTTTCAATAGAAAAAACTAACGTGTATACAGTGAAGATATGTGAGCCCTTCAGATTATCTTTATATACAATTGCCTTATGTTGCCTGTCACTGACTTCCATCCGGACGTCCTCGAATCCCACAATCCACCACGCCAGCTGGAAGCACACCAACCACTATATTGGGACACCCAACTGATGGGTCTCTGCACTCAACTGGGTCGCTGCACCCACTTCTGCTTCAAACCGCAGCCTGATGCCTGCTCCTCCCTGCCAGCTCCCAGCAGTCTACAGTCCCTTGCCCGGCGCCTCCTGATAAGATAAAACTTACTTAGAGGACCTGTGGTGATGTCAAAATCATGGGCGGAGCCATGTCATGTGACTGAGGCATCACTTCAGATCCTTAAATTTAACAGATTGAGGGAGCACAGAAAACAGCAGCAGGCAGGTACTGCGGCCACCTACCCCACACCACAGTCACCACACACACAAACACTCGCCACACAAACTCACTCACCACCCACACACACTCAGTCCTGCACTCACCACACACACACACACACACCTTTCTATCGCTGTTTGGAGGAAGTGTGCACCAGGAATAGAGGCTCACAGTGTGTGGGATCTGCATGAGAGGTCCCAGGGGATCCTGGAGGGCTGCTGGAACTGACAGAGATGCATGGAGGGAGCGGTGGTGCTGGCTTTAACCTGCAAACTGTAAGTGTCTTATGAACTTGAACCCAGTTCTGCACTCACCACACACTCAGTTCTGCATTCACCACACATAGACACACACTCAGCCCCGCACTCACTGCACACCACACACACTCAGCCCCGCACTTACCACACACATACACACTCAATCCTGCACTCACCACACACCACACACACACTTAGCCCTGCACTCGCTACACACATACATACTCAGTCCTGCACTCACCACACAAACATGCACTCAGCCACTCACTAACCACACTCACGCTCAGTTCTGCATTGAAGAAAAAGACCAGAGAGAGATCATGCTTTAGTGATCCGTGCTGCTGTCCCACTGTACCCGAACAAATGCCAGGGAAGTCAAGAGTATGCAAGCCGCTTCTTTATTCCATCAGTATTTCCATCCCACGTTTTTCGGTACAGACCTTGTACCTTCCTCAGGGTATATAACAGCAATGTTCTTGTTTGTAAAGCTATTTTGATGCAAAGCGATAATGACTGCATATGATTCCTTAGGGTTAACTCTAGTTAATAGAAAAAAGACAATGATTGTAATCACCAGCCCTCCTCTAAAGCAACCAGTTTCCTCTTAACCCCTTCTTGATCCAGCGATTTACTGTTTTTCATTTTTGTTTTTTGCTCCCCTGCTTCCAAGAACCATAACTTTTTTATTTTTCCATCAATATAGACATATAATGGCTTGTTTTTTGGGGGACGAGTTGTACTTTTAGATGCAATAATTTATTTTGCCATATAGTGTACAGGGAAATGGGAAAAAAATTCCAAGTGCAGTAAAACTGCAAAAAAAGTGCAATTACATGTTTGTTTTTTGGGTTTTTTTAGTTGCCATGTTCACTATATGGTAAAACCAACATGACTGTGTGATGCCTCAGGTCGGTTCGAGTTCGTAGATTCCAAACGTGTATACTTTTACTGATATCTAAGTAGTGAAAAAAATTCAGAAGTTTGAAAAAAAAAGAATTGCACTTTTTGTGCCATGTTCCTCGTCCTCATTTTTCGGGATCTAGGGCTGTGTGATAGCTTATTTTTTTGCGTCTTGAGCTGATGTTTCTAATGATACCATGTTTGGGTAGATGCGCTATTTTGATTGCCCGTTATTGCATTTTAAAGTAATGTTGCAGCGACCAAAAAAAATAATTTTGGCGACCATTTTTTCCGCTACACAGTTTATGGCTCTCATTAATTGATTTTATATCTTGATAGATCGGGCATTTCTGAACGTGGCGATACCAAATATGTGTGTTTATTTAATTTTTTTGATATTTTTATTTTGAATGGGGGAAAAGGGGGGTGGAACTTTTTTTTTTTTTTCTCATATTTTTAAAAACTTTATTTGACAATTCCTTCTTTGTTTTACACAGCCCTATAGGGCACCATAGTACTGCAGTGGCTGATCGCTTGTGACAGGTCCTGATGAGCTGCAGCACATTGGGATCTGTCATAATGGCGTACTGTGAGTGGTTGGCAGCGCTGATGAGATCAGCTAAGATGTCGGGGAAATTATGTTAGCTCTGGAAAGGTGGGGGAGTCCTTCCCTGAATGAATCAGACATGCTGAATTCAGTGCTGCATTTAGTTTGCAATGCAGCAGGGGATGACAGGTCCTCTTTAAAAAAAACAGAAATGTAGAAATTTTTGCAAATTTATTAAAAAAAAAAATCTGAAATATCACATAATTAAAGTCATAGTCATAATTATACAGACCCTTTGCTTAGTATTGAGTAGAAGCATCCTTTTGAGCTAGTACAACCATGAGTCTTTTTGGGAATTGATGCAGCAAGTTTTTCACACCTGGATTTGGAGATCCTCTGCCATTCTTCCTTGCAGATCCTCTCCAGTTCCCTCAGGTTGGCTAGTGAACTTTGGTGGACAGCCATTTTCAGGTCTCTCCAGAGATGCTCAATTCAGTATAGGTCAGGGCTCTGGCTGGGCCAGTCAAGAATTGTCACAGAGTTGTTCTGAAGCCACTCCTTTGTTATTTTAGCTGTGCGCTTAGGGCATTGTCTTATTGGAAGGTGAACCTTTGGCCACGTCTAAGGTCAAGAGCACTCTAGAAGAGGCTTTCATCCAGGATATCTCTGTACTTGAGCAGTGCCTGGATTTCTCCACACATACTGCTTAGAATTATTATCAAAAAGTAATATCTCCATCTCATCAGACCAGAGAATCTATATCTCATAGTCTCGGAATCCTTTTTGTGTTTTCTAGCAAACTCTATGTGGGCTTCCATATGTCTTGCACTGTGGAGAGGCTTCTGTCGGGCGACTCTGCCATAAAGGTCCAACTGGTGGAGGGCTGCAGTGATGGTTGACTTTGTGGACCTTTCTCCGATCTCCCTACTGCATCTCTGGAGCTCAGCCACAGTGATCTTGGGGTTCTTCTTTACCTCTCTCACCAAGGCTCATCTCCCACGATTGCTCAGTTTCGCTGGATGGCCTGGTCTAGGAAGACTTCTAGTGGTGCCAACCTTCTTCTATTTAAGGATTATGGAGTCCACTGTGCTCTTAGGAACCTTGACTACTGCAGAAATTATTTTGTAACCTTGGGCAGATCTGTGCTTTGCCACAATTCTTTCTCTGAGATCCTTGGGCAGTTCCTTTGACCTCATGATTCTCATTTGGTCTGACATGCACTGTGAGCTGTGAGGTCTTATACAGACAGATGTGTGACTTTCCAAATGAAGTCCTTTCACTTTAATTAAACACGACGGGCCTCCAATGAAGGAGAAGAACTATCACAAGGAGGATCACAAGGAAATGGACAGCATGTGACTTAAATATGAGTGTCTGAGCAAAGGGACTGAATACTTACGACCATGTGATATTACAGTTTGTCTTCTTTAATTAATTTGCAAAAATGTCTACATTTCTGGGGGTTTTCAGTCAAGATGGGGTGCAGAGTATATATTAATGAGAAAGAAAACTTTTTTGAATTTACCTAATGACTGCAATGAAAAAAAGAGTGAAAAACTTCCTGCACCCACTGTATATATACATATATATGTGTGTATATATATATATATATATATATATACAGTGCCTACAAGTAGTATTCAACTCCCTGCAGAGTTAGGTGGTTTGATAAGATGCAAATAACTTAGAACCTTCAAACTGCAAACGAGAGTAGGATTTATTAACAGAAGCATAAATCTTACAAACCAAAACGTTATGTTGCTCAGTTGAATTTTAATAAATTTTAAACATAAAAGTGTGGGTTAATTATTATTCAACCCCTAGGTTTAATATTTTGTGGAATAACCCTTGTTTGCAATTACAGCTAATAATCGTCTTTTATAAGACCTGATCAGGCCGGCACAGGTCTCTGGAGTTATCTTGGCCCACTCCTCCATGCAGATCTTCTCCAAGTTATTTAGGTTATTTGGGTGTCTCATGTGGACTTTAATCTTGAGCTCCTTCCACAAGTTTTCAATTGGGTTAAGGTCAGGAGACTGACTAAGCCACTCCATCACCTTGATTTTTTCCCTCTTGAACCAGGCCTTGGTTTTCTTGGCTGTGTGCTTTGGGTCGTTGTCTTGTTGGAAAATGAAATTACGACCCATCTTAAGATCCTTGATGGAGGAGTGGAGGTTCTTGGCCAAAATCTCCAGGTAGGCCGTGCTATCCATCTTCCCATGGATGCAGACCAGATGGCCAGGCCCCTTGACTGAGAAACAGCCCCACAGCATGATGCTGCCACCACCATGCTTGACTGTAGGGATGGTATTCTTGGGGTCGTATGCAGTGCCATCCAGTCTCCAAACGTGTGTGGTTGGCACCAAAGATCTAGATCTTGGTCTCATCAGACCATAGAACCTTGAACCAGTCTGTCTCAGAGTCCTCCAAGTGATCATGAGCAAACTGTAGACGAGCCTTGACATGACGCTTTGAAAGTAAAGGTACCTTACGGGCTCGTCTGGAACGGAGACCATTGCGGTGGAGTACGTTACTTATGATATTGACTGAAACCAATGTCCCCACTGCCATGAGATCTTCCCGGAGCTCTTTCCTTGTTGTCCTTGGGTTAGCCTTGACTCTTTGGACAAGCCTGGCCTTGGCACGGGAGGAAACTTTCAAAGGCTGTCCAGGCCGTGGAAGGCTAACAGTAGTTTCATAAGCCTTCCACTTCCGGATGATGCTCCCAACAGTGGAGACAGGTAGGCCCAACTCCTTGGAAAGGGTTTTGTACCCCTTGCCAGCCTTGTGACCCTCCACGATCTTGTCTCTGATGGCCTTGGAATGCTCCTTTGTCTTTCCCATGTTGACCATGTATGAGTGCTGTTCACAAGTTTGGGGAGGGTCTTAAATAGTCAGAAAAGGCTGGCAAAAGAGATAATTAATCCACACATGTGAAGCTCATTGTTCTTTGTGCCTGAACTACTTCTTAATACTTTAGGGGGACCAAACAGAATGCTGGTGGTTTGAGGGGTTGAATAATAAATGACCCTTTGAATTAACTTTTAACGCTTAAAAAAAAAACAAAATCTATTTGGCTGCAGTGCATTTCCCACTTCCAGGCTGATCTACAGTCCAAATGTCACAATGCCAAGTTAATTCCGCATGTGTCAACCAGCTAAATCTGCAGGGGGTTGAATACTACTTGTAGGCACTGTATAATATATATATATATATATATATATATATATATATATATATATACAATGCTGTGCAAATTGATTGAGACAAAGCATTTTTTTTAAGTTCAATCATAGGTTGGTTACCAGTCAGTGATTCAAACCAGTTTTAACTGCTTAGGTGTGAATGTACAACTTTGAGTAACAAAATGTGGTTTGACTGGTTTTAGTCAGAAAATAACAGCTAGCTGCCCCCTCAGCTTCAGTTGAGAGCTTGTTTCTGTGAGAGGTGGTTTAGTGTACTTTTTCTCTCAGTGTGATTCGTGCCTGTAAAAATGGATGTTACTCCACAGAAGAGGTCTAGAATTATTACTCTTAATGAACATACAAATCTGACTGTAAGAGAAATCGCTTCCACCCTTGGTATTGGAAAATCTACCGTTTCAAGAATAATTCACACACACAATGAAACTGGATCATTTTCTCCAAAACGAAAAGGGAAATGTGGAAGAAAAAGGAAAACAACACCAAGAACTGATAAAACACTTAACAGAAATAGTTAAATTAATGCAAGAAAAACTTGCTATGTCCCAATTAATTTTCACAGCGCTATATATATAATATATATATATATATATATATATATATAGTAGAGACTCATTTTTGTAATGACCGTTCCAACGATTTTTTCATCCTACATCATTGGTTTACACGCAAGGACGCACTAACGATATCGTTGGGATGTTCACAAATTCGTAACATTTCAACAATATCCTTAACGATATCCTTGTGTGTGAAGCAGCCTTGATGCATTTACTCCATTCTATATGGTTTTTATGCTTGATATATGAACCTTGTTCTGTCTCTGATACCACAGAGGTACAGATGAATGTGTATCACATGTATGGACACATAAAACCATATGTTTGCATTCTATTTGTTGATCTTTTGATTCTATACCATATTTTCATCTTAAGAGAAGAAAAGTTACATTACTTGATAGTATCTTTTCTTATATTTTCCCTATTTGTTGGACATAGTCTGTCTTAAGTAAAAAGAATTTGCAAAATCCACTTTTAGTCCTGATTATCATATAAATAGCTCTCTACATTTATTTCATCCTTGGGTTACTTACATACTTTTGCTGTTTTTGTTTTTTTGAAGATTGGGAGTTCAGTCTTCTTTAGATGTCGAAAGGGCTACCATATTCAAGGCTCCACTACACGTAATTGCCTTGCTAATTTAACATGGAGTGGAACCCAACCAGAATGTATCCGTAAGTGTTATGACTGATTGCCTTATTTTCAATTATCTTCTGTGTACAAGGATATATTTTGTCTTCAAATAAAGCTAGAAAGAGATATTACAAAGGCAGATATTCATTGATAAGAAGAAGACAATTCATAAGTTTCATGTATTCAACAAGTTTTACGCATTTCATGTTTCCAAAAAAATAATTTTACTCTCATCATTTGTTTTCAAATATTGATTTGTGTTACTGATAATTTAAGACTTTGATAACAGTCTACATGGGTACATGGCCAGACTCAATTTGTAAGAGAAGAATTAGCTACATCTATAGCAACATAGCTTTGCAAGTATTCAATGCTGATTAGCCTTCTGAATCAATTTATTGGCTTCCTACAATGATGTGAGAAGAATGGCTGAGCATTCCGTACAAGAAGACAATACAATGGCCATGCAATATAATGCCATATTTTGTGATTTTATTTTGTTCACTTTTATGTACCATAATCTAGAACACTAGAGCTTAAAACAATTTACCTTATGCTTCTATATGTTCTGATAATTGCCTTTTCATTTGGAGTCTACATACTGTAACTCTATGGGCAATTAGCTCAGTAAGTAGTATTAAGTGAATCTGACATCATTTGAATTAGACAACTCACATTCACCAGGATGAGGGTGCATATTCATCATGGGGATGCTATGTACCAGGGTACGGGGGTTATATACCAGGGTGGAGGACCATATCCAGGATAGGGAACCATATTCAGGATATGGGATCCTATATTACCTGGAAGGGGCCCCCTTTTTGGACTTTACCCCATAACAGTGTCAGCAGCAGACCCCCCATAACAGTGTGATATAAACACATTTTCTGCTTAATTTTTCCCTATTTTCCTCCTCTAAAATCTGGGTGCATCTTATGGTCAGCTGTGTTTATAGTCCGAAAAATCTGGTATATTAAAAAAAGAGCTATCCACTATTAGAGCTTGAATCCTAAACTCTTTGCTTGTAAGCTTGCACATTTACTACTGAGCTACACCCTCAGTTATGGAAGGTGGGCCTTTTATTTGCTTGTTATTAGCAATGCAAACATGTGCCTGAAACGCATTGGGACTTTCACTCTAATCTCCTCTAAGCCAATTTCAAATGATGTGTGATCTGGATGGTTTATTCTGACACTTGGCTTTGATACTTGAATTCTATCACACATTAGGATCAGACGGAATTTCAGACACCCTGCATGCATGCATGGCTAGTCTCATAAGGCAAGAAAAAGTGTTAGCAGTTATCTCTTGAGTATATGGCTGAGTGATCTGGTGACTGACTCCATGAAGAAGAGCTTGTGTGTTCAAAATTTTGCACAGACACCTCATTTGACTCAGGGAAAGTCATAACATATGTTTTGACGGGAAATTGTAACCCAATACTTTACAGTCAGTTGCCAAAAAAATGCTTTACTCTTTGAATGTGTGAGATACTAGATACTGACTTGCCTGTTTTGATAATTATGAGTATAATGTTTTCTCTCCTGAGTTCAGCCCCTGAAAAGGGGAAAAAGCTCAGACACCCCTAAACATCTTGTTAAATGGAGCAGTTTCTAGATGCACCAAGCTCCACCCTGTCTACATGTTTGTGTATTGGAGGAGCTTCCGTCAGTGAAGAAATAAAGCAGATTCCCCCCTAGATGTAGGAAAGTAAACACTAAAACAGGCTACTTTACATAGAGAACATGAACACATGCAGGGGAGGGACCCACTGTTACAACCCCTTCCCCCCTTAATTTGTGTATGAACTAGTGACCTCTACAGGTTACTTGTCAAGCACACGTAGTCATGGCTGACAGGACTCAGGGCTCCTCCTGCCTGGACAATCTGTGCCGCCCAGCTTAGGGGACCGGGATACCCGGCGCAGGGTCCCTTTCCTTGGGGGAGTCACTGGTGGCTGGACCCAGGCCGTGGCCCCAGGCTGGCACACTCCTAAAAGGGGGTATTTACAGGGGATTTAGAAGTTTATATAATTTATAAAGTTTGTAGATGTTATTGTCGTGACGCCACCCGGAATAATGTGGCTATATATGACCACCGCTGCCTTGTACTGGCCAGGGGATGATGGTGAGAGGCAGCTGAGATGGTATAGTCCTTTTCCGAGTAGGGCTGTAGGGTCCCCTGGACAGGTGATGTTAAAGTTAATGATGGATGAAGATGGAAGTATGGTGAGGAGATGTTAAGGGCACAGACACTTACTTGATTCACAGCAAATTCTCTCAGCGGTGATGGTCCCAATCCTGGATAGATGGTAGCTGTTAAATCAGAGGCTGAGGCACAGATGAGGTTTAACTGGTTTACTTTCAACCAAACTATAATACAACAAGTCCCGTCTCCGGAGTCTGCAATAGGGGTTCAGTTGCTCAGGCCCCACCGGGTCCTTTACCTCCTGCTTGCGCTGTCTATGTGGCCCTGCTGCCGTGTGTGAACTCGCTGCCGGCCCAAATCTGTCCTCTCTGGGTCCCACTCAACAGGCAACTTGAGTCCTTTGTCTCTCTCTGCTTACCCCCTCCGGGAGTACTGCTGAACTCTTAGTATGTTGCTGTGTCTGGCCCTGTGAAGCTTGTTACCTCACGTTTTTCCGGTTGCTGTATTGTATATAACTAATGCAGCCACGGATCCGGTATCCGTATCTGCGCTTTTTATCTAGGGTAGATAATGATGCTACCCGATTCTGAAAGTGTTTCTCTTATCAGTTTTCTCCTCCTCAGACCGATGGCTTGGCCCTGGAAATTGTCAGTCAGTCCTCAGGAACTCAATGCAGCTCCTGTCACTCTGAGCTCCTGGCTCCAACTGTCTGAAAATTTACCTCAAACCAGTGTTTTATCTCTAGGGAAGTCTCTGGTGTCTCTGGAGCTCCCCTACTGGCCAAAGGTGGTAGTGCAGTGGCATGGCTTTCTAAGTGAGTGCAACTATTATGATCTTATACTGTGGCTAATACCCGCAGGGGCGCCACAAATCCATCTGCATTTTGGTGTTGGCTTACTCTTTTATTTTGTATTCTAAGGTTAAAAAGCCAGGCTCCATCATAGTAAGTATTCATTGACTGTGGTCACACATGGCCATCTGCTTTTTTAAGCCCTTAGAAAAACGAATCCGTTTTTCTAAGGGTGCCAATAGTGTCCTCTGAGGTACTGGGCGTTTTTTGGAAAAAAAATTCTTAGCCATTTTTTCCCAAACAACGCATGCAAAAACGCATGCGTTAACGCATGGTGCCTATATGTACTGTGCATTAACACATAGGGCCCCATGTTTAAAAAATGCATGCCTTTTTTAATACATCCAAAAAACGCTGCTAGCTTTAATACACCCAAAAATGCTGCTTTTGGGATGCTGCCCAAAAACGCATGCATTTTTGAAAAAAATGCACACACACGTGTCAACGCATATGCGCTTTTGGACTTTGAAAAAAATCATACAAAATGATCCCAAAAACGGATTTAAGCCAAAAACGGATGGTATGTGTGACCCTGACCATTGTCCCCAGAGACTCTGTTCAGCCAAGTGAGTGAATTGTGATTAGTAACCACAGTGAATTCTCATTCATACAGCTACGGCCCTAGTTTCCTAAGGGCCCATACTACAAACAGGCATTCTTTTTCAACTGTTGCATAGGCCACTTCTCGGTCCAGCAGTTTCCTGTTAAGGTCGGCAAAGTGGTGCTCCTTCCCAGCTGCATTCACTTGGCTGAGTACAGAGACTCGGGGAACAATGGATGCTTAGGCTACCTTCACATTTGCGTTTGTGTCTGCATGCTAATCGCATGCAGACACAAACGCTGTCAAAAGCAGTGTGTAAATGATGTGTCCGCAGTGGATAATGTCCGCCTGCGGACACATCACTGGGGAGCCCGGCCAGCCAATCGGCGCTGTCCGGGGGCGGGCCGGGGGCGTAGATCAGCGCCGGAGATCTCCTCCTCCCGGCCGCCGGTAAGCTCCGGGACTGTCGTCGGGGAGAACAGCTGATTTGACAGCTGTTTGAATCTTCCTGCACCGACACCGAGAGGAGATGTCGGCGCTGGAAGATTCAAACAGCTGTCACATCAGCTGTTCTCCCCGCTGACACCGCTAGCAGATTACCAGCGGCGGGGAGGAGGAGATCATCAGAGGCTGAGCTGATCTCCCGGTGGCCGTCGGTGAGCTCCTGTGACATCACCGGCGGCCACCGGGAGATTTTTCAATGGGTCCGCAGCGTTCTCCTGCGCTGTCAAGCGCAGAACACTGCGGACCCATTGAAGACAATGCAGGTTTTGTGCGCTTGGGGACGCTTGCTGATCTTCCAAGGTCCCCGAGCGCACAAAAAAAATGCTGCAAGCTGCGTCCTGGGTGCGGACGCTGGACACCGGAAGGAGCAGATATCGTCCGCATCCGCACCCGAACGCAGCAAACGCTACCAAACGCAGGCACTATGCGTTCCTATGTTAAACATAGGAACGCAGTGCGCATGCGTGTGGATGCGTATGGAAACGCAGCATACGCTGCGTTACCATACGCAAATGTGAAGCCAGCCTTACTACGATGGAGCCTGACTCCAGCCCCCAGTATTACAGCAGGATTTCACACACAATCCTTCACACAGCTTTAATTTTTATTAAAACGAACAGTGATTTTGGTTGGTTATTGTTGTCAGAATTATAATTCCTGCTTTCCAGCACAATATCTATGCACTATACTATTTTATTTCAAATTATGAATATAAAAATAATTTCTGAATCAGTTGAAGTAGTTTTGTCAAACGGCGCAACAGCTTCCATTTGTCAAGGTGTAAAATCAAGTGTCTGTTTTGTGAACACCTTTTTAAAGTGAATTTTATAGTAGTAATATGTGCATTTGTGTATATAGTGCTATAAAAAAACTAATTTACATAGGCTGTTTTTTTTGTATATGTTGGTATTATTTTAAGAGTAAACGAAATCTGTTTTGTATTAGGCATTGCTATTTTCTATACCAAAAAATGCTGGAATAGGGTCATTCCATGTCAAGTGAACCAATGATTATTACCTCTATATTTTTAATTCTTTTGAGATTTTGTTATTTGATAATAGCATGTCAGACAATGCAAAATGTGAAGAGAAAATTTTTTTAAAAAATGTATTTTTTTTTTAAATGATTTTCAAAGTTCGGAAAAAGTGTGAATTTCGCTGTTGCCTGCCTTTACGTTTCTCCTCATAACTCAGGCTAGGAATAAGATAGAGAGACAAAATAAATACCAATCTACTCAGAACTATACAGGCTTTCATCAGATATGTCACAAGAGGATCTTTGTTAATATTTTACCCATGTGATCGCAAGCGCAAAATTTTAAAATGTATTTCCGAAAAATCGGCGCGCTTTAAATATTTCAAAAACTGCCCATGTGTCTGCTTTGCTCTTAGCCACATCTATACCAAATTTCAAATTGGGATCGCAATGGGATCATATTTTAACATATTTTACTATTAATAGCGTCAATGGGTCATTCCATATCAAGTGATCTAAATATGAATATTTTTTTTTACCTGACGTCTTTAGATTTTTTTTTTTTTTTTTTCCTTTATGAAGTACTACTTTAGTTAATTACAAATTAAAAGTTTGGAATTTTTTTCTTCATCAGTTAATTTTTTACAGATTTTTAAAGTTTAAAAAAAGGGTGAATTTTGGCCTGGTATGACTTTACATTTTTTTATCTCGGGCTAGAAATAAGATAAAGAAACAAAATAAACACCATTCTACTCAGAAATGTCCAGGCTTTTACCAGATATGTCACAAGAGTATATTTGTTAATTTTTATTTTTTACCCATGCGAATGCAAACGCAACATTTTGAAACGCATTTCCGAAAAAACGTTTTAATAAAAATTTTCCAAAACTGCCCATGTGTCTTTTATGCTCTTAGCCACATCTGTACCAAATTTCAAGTTGGGATCGTGATGGGATCATATTTTAAAATATTTAACTATGGTTAATCTCATTTTTATTGAATTTTGAAAAAACATATGAAAGACATACATTCAATCTTTTAACAAAATCTTGAGACATATAAAATATACAAAAAGAGAATTCACAAAGTTATTAGTAACTTTAAGATAAGCTGCAAATTTACTTTTGCGCTTATCTCTGGTGCAATATATACTACAATCTAAATATAATTCCAAACACTCAAGTATACAACCTTTCTCAGGGTTTTGAGATGTTCTGATGTCAAGGGGACAAGCAGCCCCAACAGAATGATTTTTATCACTTGGCCCCTTCTAACAGGTTGACCACGTAAGTGGGTCATTACCCGTTGAGGCCTAGTTGGAATAGTCTATCGACTGGTGTACCGGAAAGGAAGGCCGAAATATTAATGATCTACTCACAGCTCAGAGTTTCTGATACCTGTCTAATGTTCACTAGAATTCTGAAGGTATAGGTGTAGAAAGGAAATACCTAGACTGAATGTATCAGATGGGAAGAAAAGAGAGATAGAAAAGAAGAGAGAGAAGAGAAACAAAAACCATTAGAAAAAGCTATACTGGGAAAGAAAAGCCACGTAAGAAAAAAAGAAAAAAAGGAGGGGGGGGACGGGTGAGGTATGGGAAGGAGAAAGGGTACTCATCCCACTGGCTCCCCATCAGCCAGAGGTCGAGCCATATTATCTGTGCTGGAAAAGATACTCCTAAATTCTGCAGAGTCATGAAAAAGAATCCATTCAACCCAAATCCCTAAGAATTTGTTCCGAGATCCCGACGCATCAGCTGCGAGCTCCTCCATTCGATATATGTCCATCAATTCTTTGAACCAATCAAGTAGAGATGGAGCCCGGCTTGATTTCCAGAACCTCGGGATCACAGCTCGAGCAGCCGAGATGCAAAAGCGGAGAATATCCCTCTTCTGTAGCCCAATAGGACCTGGAAAAATGGATAACATTGCCGATTCTGGGCAGCATTCGGCTTGTTTACCTGTTATCCGGGCGTATGCATTGAAAACCTCAGACCAGAACCGCCGGATTTCCCCACAACTCCACCAAATGTGTATCATTGTACCCTTCTCTCCCCCACAGCGCCAGCAGGTATCAGGGGGTCCAGGGAACATGTTACGGAGTGTCGTCGGGCACAAGTACCATCTAGTGAGCAGCTTATAGCTTCTTTCTTGTGCAGAACAAGCGCTAGCTAGTGAGTGAGTAAATATAAAGCATTTCTGCCAATTAGCTTCTGAAATGCTACACCCCAATTCCCTCTCCCAAGCACGTTGGAAGTAAAGGGTGCCCTGCTCTCTCATGGACCCTAAGGCCTGGTATAGAACTGATATTTTGCGCCTCGGTGGAGCCTCCAGTTGGAATAACCTCTCCAATACGTTGGGCGTCAATCTTACCCTGCAAGAGTGGTCAGCTGAATATAAGTATGCTCTGTATTGGAGAAATTCGAATCACTTAAGAGGTCTCGTAGGTTCTTTGAGTTGTAGCTCTGCCATCGGGGCAAACCACCACTGGACAGAGTCTGTCCTACTCGGGTGTCATCCACAATCCGCCAACATAAAAATCTCTGCCTGTCAAATCTGGGTGGGAAAGATGGGTTGGAAAAAAGGGGAGTCAAAGGGCTAAGTCTGTCGTTTAAGCGGAGGGTTTTCGTCACTAGGTGCCATACCTTCAAGGTGTTTCTGGTCATGTCTGTCAAAGGTACTAGGTCTGTGGAGTCTTTAGGGGAAATCCAAAGCAGGTGTTTCAGCGGAATCCCCAAACCCTCTTGCTCCACCCCTACCCATTTCTTGGAGGACGCATGATAATGCCAATCTAGAGCTCTAACAAGAGAGGAAGCCACAAAGTACGCTCGTATGTTGGGTAGTCCAACCCCTCCTCTGGTCTTGGGCAAGGATAGGATATTCATTCGCAATCTGGACCTCTTGCCCCCCCAGACAAATCTAAGGATCATAGATTGCATTTTGGAGAGGAAGCCTCTATCCAATAGAACAGGAACTGTCTGAAAAGTATATAAGAGTCGGGGCAAGACATCCATCTTGACTACGTTTATTCTCCCGAACCAGGATAGCTTTAATTGTCTATAGGAGGTAAATGCCGATTCCGCGTTAGTCAAAAGGGGTTGATAATTTAAATTGAATATTTGTTTAAGATCTTTTGGTATAAGGACTCCCAAGTACTTAATGGCTTCTACTTTCCATTTAAATGGGAACTGTTTAGATAGATGAGAAACCAATTCTCCAGGCAAAGAAATATTGAGTGCCTCGGTTTTGGAGCAATTCACTTTAAAGTTGCTCAATTGTCCGAACCGTTCAAACTCCATTAAGACCGAAGGGATGGAGACCAGGGGCTGGGAGATGTAAAGTAGCAGGTCATCTGCAAATAAGGCTAATTTGTGATGACTCTGTCCCAGCTTGACCCCATGGACGCATTCATTGGACCTAAGTGCAAAATATTTAACTATTATAGTGTCAATTCAAAAATCACCAAGAACACAATCAGTCATTTTTTCACAATTGCCCGTCAATAGTTTGAATTTGATATAAAGAAACATAGTCTTGTAACATCTCAAATGAAAGCTGTTACCGTTCTGAGTAAAATGATGCCTCTCCCACTTCATTATCTTATTTCTAGCCTGAGATAAAGAAAATGTAAAGTCATACCAGGCCAAAATTCACCCTTTTTTTAAACTTTAAAAATCTGTAAAAAATTAACTGATGAAGAAAAAAATTCTAAACTTTTAATTTGTAATTAACTAAAGTAGTACTTCATAAAGGAAAAAAAAAAAAAAAAAATCTAAAGACGTCAGGTAAAAAAAAATATTCATATTTAGATCACTTTATATGGAATGACCCATTGACGCTATCACTAGTAAAATATGTTAAAATATGATCCCATTGCGATCCCAACTTGAAATTTGGTACAGATGTGGCTAAGAGCAAAGCAGACACATGGGCAGTTTTTGAAATATTTAAAGCGCGCCGATTTTTCGGAAATGCGTTTTAAAGTTTTGCGCTTGCGATCACATGGGTAAAATATTAACAAAGATCCTCTTGTGACATATCTGATGAAAGCCTGGACAGTTCTGAGTAGATTGGTGTTTATTTTGTTTCTCTATCTTATTTCTAGCCCGAGATATGATAGAAAATGTAAAGCCATACCAGGCCAAAATTCGCACTTTTTTAAAACTTTAAAAATCTGTAAAAAATTAACTGATAAAGAAAAAAATTCAAAACTTTTTTTTTGTAATTAGATAAAGTTGTTCTTCATATAGAAAATTTTTTTTAAAAATCTGAGGACGTCAGGGAAAAAAAATATTCATTTTTGGATCACTTGACATGGAATGACCCAATAATCAGTTTATTTTTTTGGAAACATGCTGATGTTAAAACTGCAAAGTTTAGTAATAGTATTTAGTCAGTGGTTATTTGCAAGGTATATGACTGTACACAAAAATAGAAGATCTTGAACCCGGTAGAACAAGGATAGACCTTTTAATGATTTGACATCTTAAATTAACAAGGTTTATTTTTTCTCAGCTCATGCATGTCGACAACCAGAAACACCCATCCATGCTGATGTGAAAGCTATTGATCTACCTTCACTGGGATACACCTTAATATACATTTGCCAGCCTGGGTATTTTTTATCTGGTGGCTCTGAGCACAGAACATGCAAAAGTGACATGAAGTGGACTGGAAAACCTCCAATTTGTAAAAGTAAGTCCAGAACTGTGCACAAAAATGATGTATTTCCATTGTAGACCACCAACAAGAACATTTTAGAGCGCTAACGTTTTTTCTTTGCTTTTTTAAAAATTTGTATTAATTTAGTTTTTCAGTTATTCTACACAGTGTCAGTTTTAAAATGTCATACAAGCTATTGGTGTATATTCAATGTTCAAATACGTTTTTATTTCTGATATCTAATAAGCTGAGCCCAGTTAAATGACCAATCTAGCCTTTTATCTGAATTGTAGAGATTATCTGGGTGTACTAAGAATCAGCAGCTTCTCCTCCCCCTTAGCACCATGTTATTAAATCATTTCTTGAATTGGAACAGGAAGCACTTCCTATACTGCATATATTGCTTGCTCATTTCTGTTTATTCAGCGATCTTAAGGTCAGAAATGATAAAAATGCATCTTAGCTTTCTCTCTGGAGAGCTCAACTGTGTTTCCATAAGCCAGTCTCCTTCCCCTGCTACTGCATGATCTACGTGCAGATGCTAACTTTGTAATTCCCACGAAGAACAACATTTGCAAGGAGTTTGTACATTCTCCCTGTGTTTGCATGGGTTTCCTCTGGGCACTCCGGTTTCCTCCCAAATTTTAAAAGACAAAGGCCAAGTTCACATCAATGAGGGTTTGCATTTGCTTGCATTGCATTCAGCGCTTGCAAATGCAATGGAACGCAATGCAAACGTAATTCAAACGCAAGCGTTAACGCATCCATTATACCCTATGGGCGAACACATGCAAACGCAACCCTAACCGCAACTGCAAAGTGGAGTTGCGTTTCGAACGCATGCATTAGTCCAAGTGCACAGGAAATGTTGCCAGACATGTTTCTTGTGTACTTGGACTAAAGCATGCATTCAAACACAACCCCACTTTTCACTTACGATTGGGGTTCTGTTTGCATGCGTTCGCCTATAGTAGTGATTCTTAACCGGGGTTCGATCGAACCCTAGGGGTCATGCACGGTTCTTTTTGTGTACCAGTAAAAAACATATACCTATGTCTTGAATTTGGAAAAACATCATATTTGATTTATCACTAAAGAAGGGTTTGGTAAATGTGCAAATGAAACTGGTGGGTTCAGTAGCTCAAACAAGGTTAAGAACCACTGGCCTATAGGATATAATGGGTGCGTTAACGCTTGCATTTAAATTGCATTTGCATTGCGTTTGCATGCTTTTCCATTGCGTTTGCATGTGCTAATGCAGTGCAAACACAATACATGCAAACGCAGCAACGCACAGATATGAAAAGGGCCATACTGATGGGATATTTAGATTGTCAGTCCCAATGATGACAGTGTTACAAATGTATGTAAAGCACTATGGAATTACCGTAATATCGCTATACAAATGAATAAATATTATTGTATTGTTATTATTATGATAAGGTTCTAAAATGTGACTACAGGATGATATGCGTACTGCCCAATGTTTAAAGGGAACCAGGTTTATTCCATATAGAGTAGAGCCAGCATCTTTCAGTCCTTGGTTACAGAATTTTAGAATGCTGTATATATTGTATGTCTTTAAGCTACTCTGCATAGTGCAAAAAATATATTTTACTTACCTATGGGGCGATCCGGTTCGATGGACATCACAGATCTTGATCTGGCACTTTTTCTCTTGATATGATAACCATCCTTTTTCCTTCTTTGAGTGGATGATGTTTCCTAGGTAATTAACATAGCATCTTCAATTGTGCTCCTGCACAGGCACATCTCTATATACCCTGCTGATGGCAGAGAAAATATGGTAGTGTGCATGCACCATCAGTCTTTGGCCTTTCCTCAAGCATGCACATTACAGTGCTTTGCCCTGAACCTGCAGGGCAAAGAAAAGTGTGTCTACGCAGGAGCATGATGATGGACACTGTGTGGATGACAGAACGGGTCATCCACACAAAGCAAGAAGGATAGTGATCAGAAGAAGAGAAAAGGCCAAGACCAGCAGTGCCCATCAGACTGGACTGACCCATAGGTGAATATAAGAAAGGTCTTTTTTGCATTATGCAGAGTGGCTTGGGGAAATATATTACAGCATTCTAGAATGCTGTAATAAAGGGCTGAAAGATGCTGCCCCTGCTTTTTATGGGAAAACCTTGTGACAGGTTTCCTTTAAAGTAATTTAGCTGATCCAGTTACAGTGAAGATGTATTTGATCATTGCAATAATAGTGATTGCAGATCAAAAACATGAAGTCTTCAATGTTCAGTTTATTTACTAAAATTTCAAGGTCAGTATCTACAAGATTATGTTGGCTTCTTTGTCACATAGTATGTTCCACTAAGGCTGGCTTCACACTGCGGTCAGGTCAGGTCAGATCAGGTCAGGTTTTGTGTTCCAAAACCAGGAGTGACTCCAAAACCTAGAACAGGTGTCAATCTTTCAATTATACTTTTTCTCTGCCAGTTCCTCTCCTGGTTTTGGAACACAAAACCTGACCTGATCTGACCTGACCGCAGAGTGAAGCCAGCCTAACAAATTCTGACTGATGTACATGAGGAGTTGCACATGTATTGAAAAGAGTATCATTATCCATTGCTCTTTTCCACTACAAGATTAGATAGTATATCACCCTTGACATGGGGTTTTGCAGGTGAAACAACCATTTCCCCCACAAGATTAAATTATTGTGCAGAGAAACAATGGAAATATAGAAACAGCACAGGGCGATTTTTAGCTGCAACATTTATTATGTGTACACTGTGCCACCCGATAAGGTTTTATAGACATTTGGGTCTATTTAAACACATTATTACCTTTGTTTTATTGCACATTTTCATTGTAGCTGTGACTGGTATTTTAGCCACGTTTACAAGAGAAAATCAGTCTCTTCAGTGCCCAGTAGAGCTGTCGGACTTTCCTTGGACCCAGAAATTTCTTCTCCCTCTCTATATCCAGTGATCATATAATCTCTAGGTTCAGAATGTGATAGACTTGTTCAGCTCTGTGCATAAAGTGGTTGAGAAGGTAGACATGATAAATCACAACTGCTTTACTGTGGGAAGAATAGCTGTATCAGACATCCATGTCCCTACTCCACAGCTTCACAATGTTCCCATAAGCTCTGTTGTGCAGTGATATCTTAGGGCCCTTTCACATCAGCGTTTTTTTAAATTTGCGGCAGATGCGGTGAAAAAACCGCATCTGCCGCAATTGCCGCATAACCGATGCACTTGCGGCGCGGTTGCGGTAATCCCATAGAAAGTATAGGGGGACTTGCGGCAGGTGCGGCAAGTGCGGTTTTGCACTTGCGGCAGGTGCGGCCGCGAAAAAAAAATGCGGCTGACCGCGGTTTTTTCGCGGCCGCACCTGCCGCAAGTGCAAAACCGCACTTACCGCACCTGCCGCAAGTCCCCCTATACTTTCTATGGGGATTACCGCAACCGCGCCGCAAGTGCATCGGTTATGCGGCAATTGCGGCAGATGCGGTTTTTTCACCGCATCTGCCGCAAATTTAAAAAAACTCTGATGTGAAAGGGCCCTTAGAATGTCACTGTAGAATAGAAGAGAGACTACCCGGACATGTAAAGTCTATGGGCAGTCCTCAAGTTTGACAGTTTAATAGGTTTTATTAGATTATTTTTTTCATTATGTTTAAATATATCTACTTTATATTTGTATTTTTCAGGTAAAGGACTAAGGGAATTAAATTCAACTGTCACAAAAACTCCAGGTTTGTTTAAAAAAAAAAACCCATTTTTTATTTGAATGGCAAAAAAGGTTAATAATATTAAAAAAGATTATAGATCAATAAACAGGCCAATACTTAAATAGATGTGAGTAACACATGTATACTTAAAGTGTAACCGCCGTGTAAATTTTTATTAGCTAATAATGTAGAGCAAGTGATTATAATAAACTTTCATGTATACTTTATAAGAGAAATCTGGAAGAAAACCTTCCAAAAACCTTCTAGAAGATGTCCCCACTAGGCTGTTTTAAAATCTCACACAGAAGATTGAGGGGGTGAAGCATACACAGCTGTGTACAGAAGGTCAGTGTGTAATTAGTTTACCTCACACAAAGAGTTCATTACTGTCAGCTCACAGCTCTTGTAATTTTTGTCTCCTGCATTCAGATCACATTGCTCTGTGTTGTCTCCTTGCAGCTCCTCACTGATAAGTAACACCTCCTCACACAGAGCAGAGCCGTGAATACAGGAGACAAATATCTCAGCAGCTGTTAGCTGACAGGCTGAACTTCCTGTGCCCAAGTTAATGTGATACATTGATCAGCTGGGAACACCGTGTAGACCACGTCCCCTCACTTATGTGGGTGTATTCAGTGTGAAGATGGATCTCACTGAGAATGAGCTTCACACACAGTGTAGTAAAAACACCTTGTGGAAGGTTGATGAATTGTTTTCATGCAGATTTTATTAATAAAGTATATTTGAAAGTTTATTATACTTATGGAGCTGCACTCACCGGTGTCGACCTGTTGAAGCACATTTGTGTGCGAAACAGCTGTTGTGCCAGACTGCAGCCTACATACTCCTCTCCACCTGCATGTTCCTTGTTTGTGTGGATTAAACAAATAAATTAATGAAGACACCTTACCAGTGAGTGCAGTTCCATCTTTCCTTCTCATTGGATAATATTCCCTGCTTGAGCCACTGGCCAGTGAATGCGGCCTCACTCAATACAAGTATGCACTAGACGGCCGCTCCCACTAGTTGGTCGCCCAGCTTCATACATTTGTATAGAGCGAGGCTGCGCCTACTAGTTGTGTTCCTCCAGCAATATGCATAGCGCATAATTGCAGTCCATTCTCGGCTTAGAAAATGGCAAGTTCTCACAGTGCATAGTGTGGACACCGGGAGGATTGATAAGTCTGCAGTCACATAGAGTACTGCCGAGTTATCAATTTTACACCAAGCAAGTTCTTTAAGTTATATCTTATACATTGTGTATTAATTCCATTAAAGTAAATAATAAATAAGAATTCTCTATAAAAGTACAAGATTTTAATAAAAAAATAGCATTTAATAGACTTTCATCAGTAACAGTATTTTACGATTATTGAACTAGCAGTCATAAAACTATGTTGATTAATTTAGCAGAAGAGGCCACATGACTAAATATTGTGCATTTATTTTCAGTTCCTCCTGATGTTTTTTCTGTGAATTCTGTGTGGAAAGGGTTTTATGAGTATCTTGGAAAACAACATTCAGCAACTTTAACTGTGGACTGGTTCAATAACACAAGCAGTAAAGTGAATGGAACGTTTTTAGATACTAACAATAGTGAATTAAAGTTATCAGGTAAGTGAAAATATAATAACTGTTTTAAAAACCTTAGAAACAACAGTCAAATTCAATGTTTGAAGTTTAACTTAGATGCCAAAAATATTTTAAGTTCTAGAAGAACGTTCCAATTATAGAGGTGCATTATAAAGTAGCATCTCATGGACTATATATAGTTCCTAATTTTCTTCATAGAAAGGTACTCACATCCAGCACGTTCCATGCAGCTTTACTAACACACTCTTTGAATTATTTTCAGTCAGATTTAAATTTAAACCAATGGTGTGACTACAGTTGATGCAGTGGTTCCAGTCACACCTGGACTCTGGAGCTTGAAGGGAGAGAGACTAGAGCTTTAGTTAGCCCATAATAATAGGCTAAAACTATTAAATACCCATGATAATTGAGCCTCTGTCAAAGAATATGCATTGGAGCATACAGGTTTTAAGCTACTCTACTATATGCCCCTTCTCCTCAAAACCAAAGGTGCACTGAAGTGGAACTGGGTCCTTCATTCAACCAATCATTGAGTATGACAGCTGTTCAACACTCACTGATCTAGGTTTAATAATGATGACATTTTAATGCAATGTATTTTTTTTCATTTATTTTTCTTGCCTTATATGAGACTACAGATTTATTTTATACATATACACTCCAAGAAAAATATAAATATATATATCTTATATATTAAGCTGAGTGTATGTGTGTGGGTGTGTATGTATTAATCCCCACCCACTCCCTCCACGTTTTTTCACCTGCAATTGTGTGGTTAAACTTGATTTACATTGGTGTGCATGGATACTCTCAGCTACACTCGACAGCTGTGTCATAACCCCTCCCAATCCACATAGCCACATCCACTCTACATAGCCATGCCTCCCACATAGCCACATCTCTTCATAGCTCCACCATCTTAAAGGCCCCAACCCTTCACAATGTATGTATGTATGTCCACTAAAGGAATTCATACCGATGCAATCACAACATTTTGCACAGACACCCCGTTTGACTCAGGGTTTGTGAGGGGGTGCAGATATGGGGTGGCAGGTTTGGGGTGTATGGGTGCAGCGGTTTTTTTTTTTGGAGGAATGGGGAGGTGCAGATTTAGGCAGGCAGGGTGGTGTGGGTTTTGGAGGGTATTGTTTTTGGGAGGGTACGGGTTTTAAGAAGGCATTTTTCATGTTGGGAGTGTGAATTTGGGGGAATGCCTTTTTTGGGGGGCAGGTTTGAAGGGGTGCAGGTTAAGGAGGACAAGGGGTGGCATATTTGGGGGAAGTGGGTTTTGGGAGGGTGTTGGAGGGCAGGTTTGGGGGAGGGGAAATTTTGTGGTTGAGACAGGGAGGTGAGGGGTAGGTTTAGGCGGAGGGGGCATGGGTGGGGTGGGTTGGGGGTTGGGGTGGGGGGCAGATTTGATGGTTATATTGGACATACATATACAACTAAAAACAGTTAGTTACTATGCCTGTGCAACACCGGGCTCTACAGCTAATATATTATATATATATATATATATATATATATATATATACAGTATATATAATGTATACATATATATGTGTGTGTGCATTTTAATGAAATGGAATATCATCAAAAAGTTAACTTATTTCAGTTAATTCAATACATAAAGTTGAGCACATATATTACGTAATGACCTGAGGGATGCTCAGGTGAAGTCTTTCAGGCGGTTAGATGAGGAATGTACAAGTGGGGAGGAAAGGAAGGGGTCTTGGGAGGATCGAAGATTACAAGTTGGATGATATCGGGAGATTAGTTCAGAGATATATGGGGGAACAGACTGTGGACGGCTTTGTAAGTCAATGTTAGTAGTTTGAATTGGATACACTGGGGAATTGGGAGCCACTGGAGGGATTTGCAGCAGGTAGAAGTGGAGGAGCAGCGAGTAGAGAGGTGGATTAGTCAGGCAGCAGAGTTAAGGACAGATTGGAGAGGTGCAAGAGTGTTAGCAGGGAGACCACAGAGAAGGAGGTTGCAGTAGTCAAGACGGGAGATGATGAGGACATGCACTAGTAGTTTAGTAGATTGAGGGTTGAGGAAGGGACGGATTCTGGAAATATTTTTAAGTTGGAGGTGGCAGGAGGTGGTAAGAGCTTAAATGTGTGGTCTGAAGGATAAGGCAGAGTCAAGGATCACTCCGAGACAGCAGACTTCAAGTACAGGGCAAAGTGTGATATAATTTATTGTGATAGATAGATCAGGTAAGGGAGGTGCGCAAGATGGGTGAAAGATGATGAGTTCAGTTTTGTCTACAGTTTGTTTAAGGAAGTTAGAGGAGAAGAAGGAGGATATGGATGATAGACACTCTGGGATTCTGGACAGCAGAGAGGTGACATCTGGGCCAAAGTGGTAGATCTGAGTGTCATCAACGTACAGGTGGTACTGGAATCCATGGGCCTTTATGAGTTGTCCTAGGCCAAGGGTATAGATGGAAAAAAGAAGGGGCCCCAGGACAGAGCCTTGAGGGACCCCAAGAGAGAGGGGATGGGGTGAGGAGACAGTGTTGGAGTGGGAAACACTAAGGTACAGTTGAAAAGGTAGGAAGAGATCCAGGAGAGGGTAAGGTCAGTGATACCAATGGATGAGAGGATCTGTAATATGAGGCAGTGGTCGACTGTATCGAATGCAGAGGACAGGTCAAGAAGGAGGAAGATGGAGAAGGGTCTGTTAGCTTTGGCGGTAAGTAGGTTGTTATTAAATTTCGTGAAGGTGGTTTCAGTGGAGTGGTGGGGGCGGAAGCCAGATTGAAGGTTGTAAAAGATAAAGTTGAATGAGAGGTGGGATACATTGTGGAAATGTTTTTCAAGAGGTTTGGAGGCAAATGTAGCTGGATCTGGAGGTCGAGTCAAGAGATGGCTTCTTCAAGACAGGTGTAATTGTTGCATGTTTGAAAGTGTAAGGAACAGTATCAGAGGTTAGTGATAGATTGAAGAAGTGGGTTAGGGCTGGGATAAGCATGGTGGTGAGGTTGGGGAGGAAGTGGGATGGGATGGGGTCCAATGCACAAGTGGTCAGGTGCAATTTAGAGAGGAGGTGTGCAAGTTCTCCTTCAGTGATGGAGGGGAGGAAGGTTAGTGTGGGAGGAGAGTAGTCTGATATATATAGGGGTTGCGATGGTTGGTTAGCAAAGACTTATCTGATCTGATCGATCTTGTTGGTGAAGTGTGTTGTGAATTCTTCTGCAGAGATACGAGAAGAAAGGGGGAGCAGTGGGGGGTAAAAGATAGAGTTAAATGTGTAGAATAACTGCCTGGGGTTGTGGGATAAAGAAGATGTGAGGGTAATGAAGTAGTTCTGTTTAGTGGTGGTGAGTGCTGACTTGAATGTGGGAAGTGCTTGTTTGAATGCTGTGTAGTCTTCTTGTGAATGTGTTTTCTTCCAGCGCCGCTTAGCAACCAAAGACTCTCGCCGCATTCATTCCCTTTGAAGTTACAGTGCACTCAGATTTTTCTAAACAATTTAAAACCTATTCTAAGGATGAGTAAGACTTGTCCACTTTAACTTTTATAATTAAGTTTGAATCCAGTAAAGGAGAAATCAGACCATTATACAAGTGACTTTGGTGCTTCACATTTTTGGAATGATCTCAACTTTTGGAGCACCGTTTTTCCCACAGGAAAACAGCAATACAACATGCATACATGTTATGGTAATGCCACAGTATGAAGTTCCCAATACTCTTAGGGCCCTTTCACATCAGCGTTTTTTTAAATTTGCGGCAGATGCGGTGAAAAAAACGCATCTGCCGCAATTGCCGCATACCGGCTGCACTTGCGGCGCGGTTGCGGTAAACGCCATGCATAGTATAGGCGTACTTGCGGCAGGTGCGGCAAGTGCGGTTTTGCACTTGCGGCAGGTGCGGCAGCGAAAAAAAACGCAGTCAACCGTGGTTTTTTTTCGCTGCCGCACCTGCCGCAAGTGCAAAACCGCACATGCCGCACCTGCCGCAAGTACGCCTATACTTTGCATGGCGTTTACCGCAACCGCGCCGCAAGTGCAGCCGGTATGCGGCAATTGCGGCAGATGCAGTTTTTTCACCGCATCTGCCGCAAATTTCATAAAAAAGCTGATGTGAAAGGGCCCTTATTTAAGGAGAAATGGAATGTGAAAAACCTTCATGATCTTTACTTAATGTATTGCAACGGACAACAGTTATTCCAATCAAAAGCATTTTTCCTGCCCTTTATGTATTAATGTAAAGGGAGAACTGGATTTATTGTTAGAAAGCATACAAAAATGCTTTTAATATATTAAATCACTTTCATTTTATGTTTTCCTTAGGGGTTTATAAGAAAGAAGAAGCTCACTTACTATTGAAAGTTTTCCAAATTAAAGGTCCTTCAGAAGTTTTAATAAGAAAGTTTCAAAATGATAACTGGGCAATGGATGGTTATGTAAGTATTCAATTACAATTGCAAGTATTATTTGTTTTTAAAAGCCAGGAAACGCTGACATAATTTTTTATTCTTATAAAACGTACAAAAAAAATTAACAACTACAATGAAAAGAATATAAAAAATATCATGGCAAAAAGAAAAAAATTGTGTATGCAAAATAGAGTGGCTATGGAAAAGAAGTGTCTTAAAATAACCCTCACATACCGTATATACTCGCGTATAAGCCGAGTTTTTCAGCCCAAAAATTGGGCTGAAAAGTACCCCCCTCGGCTTATACGCGAGTCAGTGCGGGGGCTGCTGTATACAGCGGTATACAGCAGCCCCCGCATCCCCAGTAATGCAGGGCCCCCCCCCCTCATGCTCCGGTCACCTGTAAAGCAAGTTATACTTATCAGTGCCCGCTGCCGTCCGCGCCCGCCGCTGCCGACATGCGATCCTCCATCTTCATTCATCTTCTTCCTGCTTCTGTGCGCGTCACAGGCAATGACGTCATTACCGGCGACGCGCACAGGAAACAGGAAGAAGATGCATGAAGACGGAGGATCGGGATGTCGGCAGATGCGGGCGCGGACGGCAGCGGGCACTGATAAGTATAATTTGCTTTACAGGAGACCGGAGCATGAGGGGGGGGCCCTGCATTACTGAGGCTGCCTGTATACTACCACTGGGGCTGCTGTATATAGGGGCCCTGCATTACTGGGGCTGCAATACCACTGGGGCTGCTGTATATAGGGGCCCTGCATTACTGGGGCTGCAATACCACTGGGGCTGCTTTATATAGGGGCTGCAATACCACTGGGGCTGCAATACCACTGGGGCTGCTGTATATAGGGGCTGCAATACCACTGGGGCTGCTGTATATAGGGGCTGCAATACCACTGGGACTGCAATACCACTGGGGTTGCTGTATATAGGGGCCCTGCATTACTGGGGCTGCAATACCACTGGGGCTGCTGTATATAGGGGCTGCAATACCACTGGGGCTGCAATACCACTGGGGCTGCTGTATATAGGGGCTGCAATACCACTGGGGCTGCAATACCACTGGGGCTGCTGTATATAGGGGCCCTGCATTACTGGGGCTGCAATACCACTGGGGCTGCTGTATATAGGGGCTGCAATACCACTGGGGCTGCAATGCCACTGGGGTTGCTGTATATAGGGGCCCTGCATTACTGGGGCTGCAATACCACTGGAGCTGCTGTATATAGGGGCTGCAATACCACTGGGGCTGCAATACCACTGGGGCTGCTGTATATAGGGGCTGCAATACCACTGGGGCTGCAATACCACTGGGGCTGCTGTATATAGGGGCTGCAATACCACTGGGGCTGCAATACCACTGGGGTTGCTGTATATAGGGGCCCTGCATTACTGGGGCTGCAATACCACTGGGGCTGCTGTATATAGGGGCTGCAATACCACTGGGGCTGCAATACCACTGGGGCTGCTGTATATAGGGGCTGCTGTATACACCACTGGGGCTGCAATACCACTGGGGCTGCTGTATATAGGGGCTGCAATACCACTGGGGCTGCTGTATATAGGGGCTGCAATACCACTGGGGCTGCTGTATATAGGGGCTGCTGTATACACCACTGGGGCTGCAATACCACTGGGGCTGCTGTATATAGGGGCTGCAATACCACTGGGGCTGCAATACCACTGGGGCTGCTGTATATAGGGGCTGCAATACCACTGGGGCTGCAATACCACTGGGGTTGCTGTATATAGGGGCCCTGCATTACTGGGGCTGCAATACCACTGGGGCTGCTGTATATAGGGGCTGCAATACCACTGGGACTGCAATACCACTGGGGCTGCTGTATATAGGGGCTGCTGTATACACCACTGGGGCTGCAATACCACTGGGGCTGCTGTATATAGGGGCTGCAATACCACTGGGGCTGCTGTATATAGGGGCTGCAATACCACTGGGGCTGCAATACCACTGGGGCTGCTGTATATTGGGGCTGCTGTATACACCTCTGGGGCTGCATATACCTCTGGGGCTGCATATACCTCTGGGGCTGCTGTATACTACCACTGGGGCTGCTGCTGTATACTACCACTGGGGAGGCTGCTGTATACTACCACTGGGGAGGCTGCTGTATACCTCACTGCTGGGGGTTGTATACCTGTGCTGGAGTCCACCCTCGGCTTATACGCGAGTCAATAGATTTTCCCAGGTTTTGGGGGCAAAAGTAGGGGGGTCGGCTTATACACGGGTCGGCTTATACACGAGTATATACGGTATATCATGTTGCAATTCCTTTCACATTGTAAAAAAAAATTACAATACCATCCAGTGACAGAATAATAGTAGATTAAAGACATATTTTATCTGTTTTAGTATGAGATCTTAGGGACTCATGATACATATTTGGAATGATTGCACCCGTACACAGGTAAACAAGCAGAGTCTCATTCATAATTAAGAAAGTTCCTTAACATTAAATATTATCACTGTATGCTGAGATTTATAAGGTCTAAATAATATAATCTGCTGTTTTTTATTTAGGTATCATCTGGGAGAGAGAAGAGTATTTTTAACTACAAAGGCGATATACAATCAAAGAATTTTGGAAAGTTCCTATTTCAAAGACAAAGTAAGAATCGTTTTCATGCTAAAGGTCTATGGATGTGTGTCAACATAAAGGTTCTACCTCTTTCATTAACAAAACAATACACTAAAATGTTTGACAGGTGCAGCAAATGTTTCCAAAAAATTGATTTGTTAAGGATGAGTCCATTGTAAATCACAAGTACTCTAATTGCCTTGTGTATAACAGTCTGAAGTCTTCTAGGATTCTAACCAACTCTCAAGCTCATCAACGCAAATGAGCCTTAGAAATGTCAGTGACCTCCATATAGAAAAGGATGGTAATATATTAATAACCAAAAGTCCATTAATAACACAGTGCACTTACTGAAGTTTCATACTTTTTTAAATAAAAAAAAAAAAACTGTTAAATATAAATTTGTAGGCATTTGTGATTAGAATGATCATTCTGTACTGAATACTGATGGTATCATTGTTAGAGGTTGAGATGAGCAAACACTTTAGTGTTCAGGTTCTGTTTGGTTCGCCGACAATGGGGTGTTCGCCGATCTGTTCGCTGAACCCTCCGAACCCCATTGAAATCAATGGCAGGCAACATCAAATGCATAGAAAACATTATCCAAGGGGCTTTAAAGCTTCCAAACTCATATTATTAACAGACACCAGGAAAAGTGGCAACAATTGACCCAGAGTACAAATAGTATCATAGCATAGCATGGGTGCACCAGACATATTTTTGCCAGCCGGCAAACTCTTAAAAATCAGTAAAAAATAGGAGGTATCTTTCATTCACTTAAATTTCAGAGGTGGGAGAAACTCAGTTACAATTGACAGATGACAGGGAAATAGTAGTAGCAGTTTTTTACATTTTGGAAATGCCCACTTTGGGTGCAAGATACAAGACCTGGTTTAAGGATTTGAAGGTTAAACATGAAGTAAAAGGAGGATGAGTGACAGGTGTATAAACATCAATCAAAGAGCCCTGCTCAAGTCATGCACCGCACTGCAAGGAGATCCCAAAATAAGTCCCCACTTTTCCAAAAATTTGTATCATATCACAGCATTGTGACATTCATCTTATAGATTTTGTATTGGTCCACTAAGGCACCAGGGCAGGAAGCCTTTGCCCAGCATTTCAAGGTTGAATATTCAAGAAGAGGTGCAGGAGAGTCAGGAGTGGGTATTGTGCTCAGAGAGCTTTGCTTAAGTCATGCATCATGGAGCTAGGAGACTCCAAAAAGAGTCCCCACCTTTCCAGAAATTAGGGTTAGACCATAGTATTGCATTACATTCCTCTTGTAGATTTTGTAGTGGGCCATGATGGCAGGAAGGCAGGAAGCCTGGGCCTGGCATTTCAAAGTTGAATGTTCATGAAGAGGTACAGGAGTTCCAGAAGTAGTTGTGCTCAGAGATCCCTGCTGAAGTCACCACACAGCATGGAAACCCCAACAAGCGTCCCAATGTTTCCAAACATTAGGGTCAGACCACAGCAAAGTGACATCCATCTTATAGATTTTGTATTGGGCCACAATTGCAGCAAGGCAGAAGGCCTTGGCCTAGCATTTTAAGGTTGTATATTCAGGAAGGGGTGCAGGTGTGGCAGGAGTAGGTATTGTGCTCAGAGAGGCCTGCTAAGGTCATGCACCATACTGAAAAGAGACCCCAAGATGAGATCTACTTTTCCAAAAATCAGGGTCCGACCACAGGAATGTGGCATCAATTACCCCAGAGTTGAAATATAATTGAGATATGAATGCAGCTCACTGAAAAGTACACCAGCGCCCACTATTCCCAGTCTGTCAATGGAGTGGAAAAGTCCTTGGAGATCCATGACTTGTTCATCTTGATAAATGTTGTGTGGTAGGGATGGGCGAATCTACTCGCTAGGACTCGTTACTCGGCGAGTAGTAAGGGACTCGCAGGATTCGGTACTCTGCGAGTTTCCCAGTGATTACTCGCACGAGTCCAATGCAAATCAATATCAATCCTAGTTTTGTCAGAAACGCTGACAAAACTAGGATTGCCATTGTTTGCATTAGACTCGGCTACTGTGCCAGTGATAGCAGGGAAACTCGCAAAGTAACTGCTGTTTCTTTGCGAGCCGAGTCCAGCTGTCTTCTCTGTGCAGCTCCAGGGTCCTAGTGCTCACAGACATGATGTAGCAGTGCTGAGATTGTTCTCAGTCTGCTCATTCCCTGTGCATAGACATCTATATCTATGCACAGGGGATGTAGCAGAGAGGACATCGCGCTTTGGACTACGTCGGACGGAAGAGGATTTTTTTAATTAAAGATGGAGTCCCTAATGGCTTTTTTTTTTATTTCAAATAAAAAATTTTCTCTGTGTTGTGTTTTTTTAACCCTTTATTGGAGATTCTTAGTGGCTGGGTCAAATGTGGCCTGACATTAAGAATCTCGGGCTTAATACCAGCTTGTATAACAAAGCTGGTATTAACCCCTTTATTACCCAGCGTGCTACCGCCACCAGGGCCACTGGAAGAGCGGGGTTCAGCGCCAGAGGATGGCGCTTCAATGAACGTGCCATCTTCTGGGGCGGCTGCGGGCTGCAATTTTCAGCGGGGGGTGCCCAGAAAGCTTGGGCATCCCTGCGCTGCGGATTCCAGCCCCCAGCTGCTTAGCTGTACCTGGCTAGACATAGAAATTGTGCGGAGCCCCACGCATTTTTTTTTTATTATTTCATGAATTTCAGAGTCAGAGTCTCAGAGTCAGAGTCTCAGAGTCAGAGTCAGAATCTCAGAATTTCATGAAATAATTAAAAAAAAATGCGTGGGGCTCCGCGCAATTTCTATGTCTAGCCAGGTACAGCTAAGCAGCTGGGGGCTGGAATCCGCAGCGCAGGGATGCCCAAGCTTTCTGGGCACCCCCCGCTGCAAATTGCAGCCCGCCGCCGCCCCAGAAGATGGCGCGTTCATTGAAGCGCCATCCTCTGGCGCTGAAACCCGCTCTTCCAGCGGCCCTGGTAGCGGTGGCACGCTGGGTAATAAAGAGGTTAGGGCCAGCTTTGTTTTATCAGCTGGCCCTAAGCCCGAAATTTATGGCGGTCACGCCAATATTAGACATGACCGCCATGAATTTCTATTAAATTGTTTTAAAAAAAACACAACACAAAGAAAAATTTTTATTAGAAATAAAAAAAAAAGCCATTAGGGACTCCATCTTTAATTAAAAAAATCCTCTTCCGTCCGACGCAGTCCAAAACGCGCTGTCCTCTCTGCTACATCCCCTGTGCATAGATATAGATGTCTATGCACAGGGAATGAGCAGACTGAGAACAATCTCAGCTCTGCTACATCATCTCTGTGCAGAGACATTCATGTCTGTACACAGGGAATGAGCAGACTGAGAACAATCTCAGCACTGCTACATCAGGCAGCAGGCGGGCTCTAGGACCCTGGAGCTGGCAGCCAGCACACTGAGGAGACAGGACTCTTATCTGTGCGAGTTTCCCAGCGATTACTTACAAAGTAAACGAGTCCAATGCAAATAAATGACAAAACTAGGATTGCTTCAGGCTGAAGCTTCCGAGACACATCTGCGATTTGTAAATCTCACACTACTCGCTATTACTCGCTTCCCCATTCATTAACATTGGACTCGCTAGACTCGCAACGAGTAGCGAGTCCTGTGCTCGGACTCGCTAGAGTCAAGCGATTCCGAGTAATTTAGGATTCGCCCATCACTATTGTGTGGTCTACACTGTGAGTGGACAGCCATAAGTGCTTATCCATGAGAATACCTCCAGCAGCACTGAAGATAGGTTCCAAGAGAATGCTGGCTGCCCGACATGACAAAATCTCCAAGGCATAACTGGTGACTTCAGGCCACTTTTGCATTTTTGAAGCAAAAAATGCATAAGAGTCTAGGTCCTCACTCGTGGCATTGATATTGGCTTGTAGATTCTAATGCACCATCCTCTTTAGGCATTGACTATGTTTTTGACTTGTCCGCTCTTCTGGTGCTGTACAGGGTTGGGCTAAAAAATGGTCAAATTGCTTTTAACAGATACATTGCTGCGGCTAACGTTTCTTCGATGACAACCCGACGTTCTCCGGGTTGGAAGTGTAGAACTGCGATATGCACTGTGTCTGCCACTGGTGTTTTGGGGAAAACAGTACTAAAGTTGTTTAAAAGCTCCTTTTGATACTCTTGCATGTGTACATCCCTTTAAACGGTGGGAAGCAATTGGCTAATTTTACTCTTGTACCAGGGATCTAACAGTGTGGCAACCCAATAGTCGGCACTACTTTGAATTCTAACAATATGGGGATCATGTTGCTCTCATGTGTATTGCATATCCATAAAACCCAAGTCCTTGTTGTGTTGGTGGCGGCAGGCTAACATTTCCGCTTGCTTCTTCCGCCCCCTCCTACCAACCTTTCAGAACATAAAAGTGATCAATATCTCCCTCATCTACTGAGTCTTCTATGCCCATCACCATTTTCTCCTCTATTTTTTCCTCGTCTCCTGCACCTTTATCAATACTGTGGCTGCTACCATGAGCCCTCATCGACTGTTCTACTCCCCCATCCCATGCCACCCATCACTGTGCTGATGAAAGTTCAGCTCTTTCAGATCTTGTTATCCTTTCTGCAGCCTTCTCCTCTTCTTCCTCTTGGGCTATCATCTGACACTGCACACTGGTCAAAGCGTGCTTCAGCATGTAGATGATTGGTATAGTCATGCTGATAATGGTATCTTCATAGCCATTTTAAATCTGTGGGGAATGGTGCAGAGGTCTTGGATCTGTGCCCACTCTACCAGCATGATTTTCCCCTCCTCCAGATTGCGTTGACCCAGGCTATACGTCATACCCAACAGGACGAAGATAATTTGATCTGCGCTGCTGTATATAATGACAGACGTCCTCTGTATTATAAACCTGTGATCTTTATTCCTACGCGTTTCAAGGTCGTCCCGACCTCTTCATCAGGATACATTAACATACATTAAACGCGTAGGAATAAAGATCACCGGTTTATAATACAGAGGACGTCTGTCATTATATACAGCAGCACAGATTGAATTATCTTCATCCTGTTGGGTATTACATGACCATCCTTGAGGTGGAGGATCCTGTGGCAGCTGTTTGACACACTATAACTGGTTGTGGGTCGCACAACTGATCAAAAGACATCAGTTCATACACTGCATACACTCTTTTACACCAAACAGATTAGACCCATTGCACCCTTGTCTACCCCTTTTTTCTACACAGGCTATACGTCGTGACATACTGCACCAGGGCTTGCCTCTACTGCCACAGTTGCCGCAACATGCCCAGAGTGCCTATCAAGCAGTTAAACTGTAAGTCGGAAGACTTCTGTAACAATGCAAGTTGTTGAGTCACGAGGTGTGAACATAGCAAACGTGCCCTTTGCAGCAGCGCATCTAGGCCAGGATAGTGCCCTAAAAATTACTGGACAACCAGATGGAGGATGTAAGCCATGCAAGGCATGTGAGTGACCTTGCCCTGGCATAGAGCCATGTCCAGGTTTGCAGCTTTGTTACACACAGCCTTCTCTGAATACAGGATGAGTGGAGACAGCCATTAATGAAACTCAGACTTCAAAGCTGGCCACAACTCCTCAACTGTGTGAATCATTTTTCCTAGACATTTTAACATTAGCACAGCCTGATGGCGTTGAGCCCTGCTGGCAGTATACAGTAGTAAGGATGTGCGGTGGATTCCATCTGCACAGTTCGAATGTGTGTCACATTAATTGAGATGTTTTGGGTAATGTGGAGACCCTGGCAGAGATGGAGGAGTTAGAAGTCATGGAGGAAGTGGTAGATACAGAGGTTTTACCCCCAAGCCATGAGATGTCAAGACTTGTAGAGCAGCCCCTTCCGCCGTAAGCACCAGAGTTACCCAGTGCCCAGTCAATGACATGTAATGCCCCAGACCATGCTTACTCATCCAGGTATCAGTGGGGAAGTGCACCCTGTGAAACACAGAATTTCTCAAGGAAATGGGGATGTTGTCTGCAACATGCTGGAGTAGTTCAGGTACAGCTTTCCTGAAGATATAGCGGCATTTGGGCAAATTGTCAATAAGACTGAACATGGTCAAAAATCCAGAAGAACCAGAGAAGATGACTTAAACATTCATGATTGTTATGAGCTGCTAATCATGGTACGAGCATTCAATATGCATTCCATGTACAAGTTCATTTGACAAGAGCAATGCTGATCTTATGAGGACTTCCAGCTCTATATGAGAAAGCAGTAGCAGTGCAAGATGGCTGAGCAATCGACGCAGAAAGCTGGCTCGAGTGGCCTGCTAAAGAGAGCTGGCATAGAGCAGCCTGAGAGTTGCAAATGCACTACTCTCTGTCCAAGATGAGCAAAATTTGGATATGATGCCTGGAGTCAGACCATGCCAAAAATTGACTTCCTCTTGGCTTTGGCTAGGACAAGGGTGTTGTGTTGAGCAGCATCTGTCTCAGTAAGTTTGGTAGGACACGTCTGGTGTTAGCAACTTGTCAGTACTTTACCACCTTTCCAACATGCCTATTCCCCTTTTCACCATGACCACGCCTTTACCACTCACATTTGGTACAAACAGATTTGTAACTTATACTGCGGTTTTGGCAAGCACTGATTCTTTGCCCAAAAATAGTTTAGGGCAATATTGTGGCCTCAGCTGGACTCAGAGGTGTGTAGACGTGCTGTCTGCTCTCTGCCAGACTGTGGAGACAATAGGGTGCCTTGCTAGTGGCAGCCCATTGCAGCAGCTATTATTTTGCTTGTTACAGTTTTGCTACAGTATTTGTACCTTTCCTGATGTCTTTTTGGACCTCTAATTTCAACCTTGGATCTATGCAATGTTTTTCATCTCGTGGATTGCGATGTTCCTGCACGCTGGTCTGCTGTGGGATGGAAAATGCAGCACACCCCACACTTTCTACTGCCGCTGGGCACACAGCATATGGTTTTCACCTGGATCCTCCACTACCACTCACAAGTCCCCTGCTGGCATGGCCACTTTGGGGTCCATCTCAGCTAATACTACCGATGGATGTATGCTGTTGCCCACAGCCTGTGTCAGTGATACAGCCATATGTGCTCCGCGGAGAGGATGGTATACAATATGCCACGGAGAGGCCTTGTGGGATGGATGGAATCACTGATCAGAGGGTTGTCCCTAGGTCTGTCGCTAAACGAGTAGTGTATTCAAGGAGTCGTCTTCTGGAACTGTGCAGGACAAAGTCTTCTCCAGCAGTTGCAATACCACATGTTCCACGGGAAATGAGGAGACCTTTCAGAGGTTGCAGAGAAGGCAAGAAGATCAAGTCCTGGAGGAGAAGGTTTAAACCTGCGGTCCCATCCATCATCATGGGTAATGTACGATCGCTTGGTAACAAGTCGGATGAACTGCTGGCTCTGAGTAAGACCCAGAAGGAGTTCAGGGAATGCAGTCTCATGTGCTTTACAGAAACCTGGTTGCATGAGGACGTCCCAGATTCATGTGTATCGGTACCAGGGTTTCATATGGTTCGGGCTGACAGGGACAGAGTGAAGTGCGGTAAGAAGAAGGGTGGAGGAGTGATACTGTACATTAACAACAGATGGTGTAATCAGGGGCATGTAACAGTAAAGGAGAGACATTGTTGCCCAAACATTGAACTATTAGCAGTGGGCCTCAGGCCTTACTATCTGCCTAAAGAATTCTCTCTTGTTATTGCAGTGGTGTCGTATATACCACCATCTGCAAATCCAGAGGCAGCTGGGGAAATATTGTCTGGGGTGATTGCCCGGCTTCAGACGAAACACCCTAACTCTCTGTCATTTCTGGGATTTTAATCGAGCGAAGATCTCATTACCAAAGTTCTATCAATATGTCAAATGTTCTACACGGGACAATTATATATTGGATCTCCTCTATGCCAGTGTTAAGGATGCTTACTCATCATCTGCATTGCCCCCCCTGGGGAAATCTGACCACAACCTCATACTATTGTCTCCAGCCTATCAACCAGTTGTCTGCAAACAACCAGTGACAATTAAACAGATAAGGAAGTGGTCTCCGGCAGCAGAGAAGAGATTACAAGACTGCTTTGATTGCACAGACTGGGAGGTGTTATGTGCCAGGGAACATAATGATGATGTTAATGAGGTTACCGGGAGAGTTACTGATTACATCAACTTTTGTACTGACAATATTGTACCTATTCATGAGATTCGGTGTTATGCAAACAACAAGCCTTGGATTACAAAAGAATTGAAACATCTACTAAACAGGAAAAAAAAAGCTTTTAAAAGGAAAGACAAGAAGGAGATGAAAATTGTACAGAGAGACTTAAAGGGGAAAATTAAGATTGCCCGTGAAGCATTCAGAATTAAATTGGAAAATAAATTGTCACACAACAACTCCAGAGAAGTGTGGGCTGGAATGAAGCTATTGACTGGGTTTAAGGCAAGGTCAGATCTGGGGGGTGGGGGCCTGATCATGGCTAATGAGATGAATGAGTTTTTCAACAGATTCAATGATAAATGTGCAATGTCAACAGGGCAGAAGGCCGGGGAGCCACAAGCAATATCAACTGGGAGCAGGAAGTTGGAGACTTTCTTGATCTCAGAAAATGATGTGAGGGAACAGTTTAGTAAGCTGGTCATTGGTAAAGCAGCAGGGCCTGATGGTATCTGTCCATGTGTCCTCAGAGTGTGTGCAAATCAGTTGTGCACTGTCTTCCAGCACCTGTTTAACTGGAGCTTACAATCACAGAGAGTACCAGTTCTATGGAAGACTTCTTGCCTGGTGCCGGTTCCCAAGACTACCTTCCCGAGCTCCCATAACGACTATAGACCGGTGGCCTTAACATCGCATGCGATGAAGTCCTTGGAGAGAATTGTACTTGCCTACTTGTGTCCGAGGGTGTCTGCTTTTATGGACCCCCTTCAGTTTGCGTATCGGCAGAGTCTAGGGGTGGACGATGCTGTAGCATATCTGCTAAAAAGAGTACATTCCTTTTTGGACAATGATGGAACCACTGTACGTGCCATGTTCTTTGATTTCTCCAGTGCATTCAACACCTTACAGCCACTATTATTACGTAAAAAGCTGGTTGAAATGGTGGTTGATGAGGGACTAGTGAATTGGATCATTGATTACCTGTCGGACAGGCCATAGTTCGTAAGGTTGGGGGAGGCCGTATCGGATAGTGTTCGGAGCAGTGTTGGAGCCCCTCAGGGAACGGTGCTGTCGCCATTCCTTTTTACGTTATACACAGCTGATTTTCAGTATAAATCAGACCTTTGTCACCTTTGGAAGTACTCTGATGACTCAGTGATAGTCGGAGGTATTGAGAGAGGCCGGGGGAGGAGGTATACAGAAGGGTGGTCTCGGACTTTGTTGACTGGTGCCAGGCTAACCATTTAGAACTCAACATAAAGAAAACCAGGGAGTTGGTGTTGAGTTATGGAAGGTGCATGAAGGATTGCTTACCTATCACTATTGATGGTCAGGATGTGGAGATGGTGGAGAATTTCAAATATTTGGGGGTTCACCTGGACAGCAAGCTTGATTGGATGTGCCATATGGAGAAGGTTTGCAAGAAAGGGATGAGTAGACTTTACTTCTTAAGGAAATTAAGGTCGTTTAATGTGTGTAGCAAAATGCGAGTGCAATCTTTGCTGCAATAATATGCTGGGGTAGTAGTGTGTGCACAGCTGACGCTAATAAGCTGAATAAACTTATCAAGAAGGCTAGTGCGGCGGTGGGTCTACAACTTAGGACTTTCGAGGAGGTATTAGAGGATAGAATTAATAAGAAATGCAAGGCTATAATGAGCAACAATACACACCCGCTCTCTGAACTGTTTGCGAAGCAGAAGAGCACATTCAGCAAGCGTCTAATCCAACTAATGTGTAAAAAGGAAAGATACAGAAAATCGTTTGTTCCGACAGCTGTGGGGATGTTTAACAAATGTATAAGTGTAAAGCGTCCCAAGACTATGTGAAGTTCTATGTGTATGGGGGGAATAGGTGAGGTACTGTCCATATAGACTTATTTTGTAAAGTGTGAAATGTTCTTGATCTTTGTTCTGCTGCTGTAATATTGTAATTTCCTCCGGGATCAATAAAGTTTATCTTATCTTATCTTATCTTATCTTATCTTATTGAAATAACATTTATCAAACACTGCTTTTATGCAAAAAAAAAGCTTTGGATGGGAATACAGCAATTTGGCAAACACTAGTTCTTTGTCCAAAAAGAGTTTCGCTCAATGTTTAGGGACATTTATCAAACACTGCTTTTAAGGCAAACAAAAAAAGCTATGGATGAGAATACAGCAGACTTTGCAAAACACTGGATCTATGCCCAAAGAGAGTGTAGGGAATATTTACAGAGATTTATTAGACACTGCTTTTATGTAAAAAAAAAACTGTGGATTTGAATACAGCAGATTTGGAAAACACTGGTTCTATGCCCAAAAAGAGTATAGGACAATATTAAGGGAGTTTTGACAAACACTGATTCTCTGCTAAAAAAAAAAAAAAGCTGTGGATGGGAATGCAGCATATTTGACAAACACTACTTCTCTACAAAAAAGGGCTATCTCAGGAAGGAGTCCTAAACCTATTATCTATACAACAATAAATTGAGTCATTAGATATCTGTTTATCTAGCAGGCAAGCACACAGTAGCAGCAGTGATAGCAGCAGGTACGTTCTTAAGCTGTAGCACTGTGAAAATGGCAATGCATGGAAATGGCCGCTTCTTATATACTTGTGATTTAGACAGCCAATCAAGCAAGCCCTTGTGACTGCAAGTTGTGTCTGGTTTATGCGCGCTGATCGGCTGCAAGCCTAGGACATCCACATAGTAAGTGTGGAAAAGAAAAAAATGGAGTCTGAGGCTCCTCTGATCTGAGACCTCTCCCCACCTTCCTCCCCTAAAAATACACCTTACACCTGCTATCTGACACTGACAGTCCATCATACATAGAAGAGAAGCATTAGTGCAAATGCACTAATGCTTTATGTCAATCCGAACAGTTTTTTGCTGAACAAAACCCGAACATTAGAAGTTGGTGAACATGTTCGAGCAGAGTTTTTTCATCACTAGTTAGAGGTATTGTTGATCTACTGTGACTGAGACAAGTGATGTTCTCTATATTCCATAATGTCTATCACTTCCTCCACATTAATATGCTAGCTGGGGGCAAAAGAAACTAATTTAAGCCTTTGGTTGTTAGTACTTCTGCCTGGATTGCTGGTGCTAGTGGTGGTTGTTATGTTTTCATGTTTCCTACAAATTCAATTCAAATGCCTTTCCAACACTGACATTAAAAGAAATGTATTAAAATCCAGCACTAATGACAGAGTGCTGCATTATTTTGACATGTATAGTTGTAAAATTTGCCTATTAAAAGAAGTGTGAAAAAAAATGACGACACTACTCTTTGTGAGTAAGATCGGTGAACCCACAGATGTTTGAGTTTGCCAGATCTGGCTGTACTTAAACAAAAAGTCCAGTTCAGGACCGGACAGATAAAGTACAAAGCTGCACAACAATCCAGGGACACAATCAAATGACATTCATGTACATAATTGATTATGAAAGGTTTGATGCACGTAATTATTGCAGACATATTTTGGCATTATAATTTATATAAAAAATGCTCCAGTCCATAATAGGAGTGCACTTCTGATGCTGGTGCATAGGCAGCTTAAATATGTGTCATCTTTATTAGGTGTGCACATCTTTTAATGGATTTGGTTCATTTTGCTCCAGTGCACTCGAGATCCAACATTCAATACAAAACACCAACTTTGATAAATTAGCCCCTCATTGTTGAATTATTTAGTGATTTTCTACCAGAAGTCCATTAATTTTTTTTTTAAATATTCTAGATTTATTATGCATTGAAATTTCAGTTACCTTGACACCACAAAACCTAAATTTAAAAATGCCAAAAATTATTTAAAAAAAGTACTATCATAAAAACATATGTTTATTAGTTACTGTTATGCACAGTTTTGAACCTGTGAAAAATAGTGGAATGTTCAGAACAGGACAACTGAGGCCATGTCCACACACCTGCGCTCTAAGCATTTAGCGCTTCTCCGCTAAATACTTAGGTTTTTGCAGAGAAGCGCAGGTGCGTGTGTGCGGGCGCTTTCTTAGGATGCAGCCCATGGTTACCCGATGTGTATCGTGGTAACCACTTCACACAACAGGTTGCATAGTGTCCGCTTAAGGTGAGCCCACAGGGAAACGCTGCTAGCAAGCTGCTAGCGGTGAAGCGCTAAATACTTAGAGCGCAGGTGTGTGGACATGGCCTGAGACAAACTCCTTAGATTTTTAATGAATTTTCCCTATCATTTTATAGAATGGCTAAAAATATCTTCGTACTAAAAGAATCTCACTATGTTATAAAAGAAAAAGAACAACTCCTGAAATATATTTCGCTAGTGTAATCTTAAATGTATATACTGAAGCTAATTAGCAATAGAACAATGTTGTTTCAGCTCTAGTGGGAAACCGTAGTCTTTCGGTATAAGAATAGTAGTTTTTCTTCAATACTAAATCAAATGTATCATGTCTTGATGCAGAAAAATAGTTAATAATGATCCTGGCCCTTTTATCAACTGATTTTTAAAAATGTAACTGCTGAGAATATAGTAATATAGATAACTAAACTATATCATTGTGATGCTCGGGTTTTACTATCTTGATTATTTTGTCATTAAACTGATGCCCTTGATCACAACATCTTTGTGTGGCTTCTATTAGTGTGTCACAAACAAAAGACACCTCTAATTTTTGCTTAGCTGTTATCATTTAATTGGTTCTGATTCTCTCTAGTCTCTATAGAGACATCATTATCCAAGAAATAACAGACTCTGCCTTTGTTTTACCAGCACAGAAGGTGAATGCAGGAATAAAGTGTCCAAAATCTAATGGACCAAATACAGCATCTTCATTATATTTTAAGTTGTATTCTCTCAATGCATTATACAAATACAAGAAAAACTCATTCACTTCCATATCCTAAATGAACTAAATACAAATACATCCCCACACTGATGGAAAACAAAAATGTTCAGTATGTTTCTATAAATACAAAAGATGAAAAAATTGAAAGTCCTCAGTAGATAATAACTAACTGCTGAGGACTCTCAATTTTTATCTGTTTTATCTACTAACTTAGAGGGTACAAAGATTTTTTTCTTAATAAAATATATCATTTCAGAGGATTTTCTTTGAAATCCTTGATCCTCAAGCCAAGGCTTGAGACTTCAAAGTCATTTCTAAGATCTTTATCTTTTATATTATGAGAAATGCACAAAAGAGAAAGGCGAGCATTGCTACCAATAGAATCTCATTCATAGTAAGCTGTAAATATCGATAAATAACAATAACCAGCAAAAGAAAGTCAATGTGCAAAAAAAAAAATAAGACTAATAATATCATACTAACAATATTTTTTTAACATGCAAACCTAGACACTTACAAATAATTACAAGTCATATCAATAAGGTACATAACAAATGGTGACTACTATAAATGAGCAAATTGATTTGAACTTTATGAACTCATAAGTCCTGGTGAAGTCAAACAATTAACAATTTGATTTAGCAAATTGTGAAATAAAGGTCCATAATTTTATATAGGCTTACTTGAATATCAGTTGGACTTCCCTGTACTAACTTGCATCTATCACATAACACAATATAGAGCAGGCAATCAGGAGGTCTATTATAACCTATATAAAAGCTGAAGCAGTGAATGCAGCAGCCATTATAGGGTGATTTAGGACTGTGAGAGAACTCTCATAGCTAAGCAACTGAGATAGGAAGAGTAAGCACACAAAAAATAAATGGACAAATACATCAGATAGTAACGTGTTGTACTGCTGCATTTAAATGTAAAATGCACATTTTTATTCTTAATACACTAGGAGAAGCAACAAGGCAGCCCAATAGGTTTTACAGTAAAAAACAGCCTGAAATCAGTGCCAGTAAAAGATGATGTACTTGCTTGTCACAAGTTTTTGATTTCTTGTGCATACCTTTTTCTAAAGAATATCATAATTGCTTTTTTAAAATATAAAAGAAATGCTGCAAATTTTTTACACATATATTTTGCTAATCAAACATTACAGCAAGTGCTGAATTTTTTTACCAAGTATTTATCATTATGTCTTTTGTCTTACATATACTTAACATTGTTTTTATTTCCCTTGTTATGTCAATGAATGTATATGGAAAGATTGTCAAAAGTTAATAAGAGTGCTGTACAACATGTTCGGTAAAAGAAAATGTGCAAGTTGACATGGGCGGGGTTGTAAAAGAAAAAGAAATATATAGGCTAGGGTCACACATAACCCTGGATCTGTTAAAAGCATCAGTTTTTTAACTTAGTATTTTGTGAAAAACGGATGCGTTAATGGATCCATAGGCTCCAATGCAAAAAACACAGTGTCAATAGTGCACTGAAAAATCACTATGCATTTTTAAAACTGCATCTAAAAACGTTGCTAGCAGCGTTTTTGGGTGCAGTAAAAAACGCATAGTTTTTTTTAACATGGGGCCCTATGGGAAATGCATCAGTTAACGCATGGTACATTTAGGTACCATGCATTAACGCATGTGTTAAAGCATAGCATTTTTGGGATGCAAACATAGCACTTTCCAAAAACGTAATCAGTTTTTGGAAAAGCAGAAAAACGGACTGCCAAGTGTGACCCTAGCCATACCTCATCTAAATAAGTGCTTGCCACTAGCTTCAACAGAAGCACCAACACCATCACTGGCACCACAGTATTACTACCAAATATTGGTCAACATTGGTTTTTTTGCCTCTGGCAAGCATATCAAGGCCAGAGTTCCATTAGCAAATGGCATCTGATGCGTGACCATTGGATGTGATATGACACTTGACTCCGACTCTGCTGAGCGTGTGAGTTGAAATAGGCAACTGTGATCCAATCCTGCAATCAGATCATAGGTGCAAAATAGGAGATATTAATTTTTGCATCTCCTCCTCTCCTGACCTCCCAGTATATCACAATCCACTCGAATGTCATCCAAGTGCAGTGCGAAGTTTCACACACACCTGATTTGTATGGGTGCGTATAACCTGAGACTCACTCCCAAACACAGTATGCTGCATCTTTTCTATCATGCCAATTGAGCATGAGAAAAACTCACAGATAAACACTGCCTCATTGTTTAACAATTGTGCGAGTACAATCTGAAATTTTATCAAATTGCATTCGGCCATTGTATACGCTAGTGGAACTGACGACTAATGTGAAGGAAGTGAAAGACATTATATGGATTGTAATTAATATTTTGCACGTTGTTGAAGGATGTTGTTATCTTTAACAGCAACACAGTCAATTTGAGTAACTGTTTGCACAGAATGAACTGATCACATTTGACTAGGAGGGATAATTTAGGACCAATGTTTTATTTAAATTCTATAAGTTTTATTATACCAGCTGTTGGTTACTTGGTTGGTGCTTAACTAACAGCATAAATATTTGGAGCAAACATAGAAAGTAAAGGTATGATATGCACTCCCTAAACCTCCAAAAAGTATATTCACAATGATCATGCTTGAAAGATGACTGTTAAATTATATTTACAGAGTATGTAATCATATAATTTTGATACCAGAAGTTTACATACACTATATAATAAGACCCATATGCATGTTTTTCTCACTATCTGAGATGAAATCAGAATAAACCTTTCCCCTTTTAGGTTAATTAGGATTACCATAATTATTTATATTTGCCAATTGCCAGAGTACTGAGAAAGAGAGAATGTTTTAAAGCATTTTTATAGCTTTTTGCAAAGTCACAAGTTTACATACATTTCATTAGTATTTGGTACCAGTGCTCTTAAACTGTATGACTTGGGTCAAACATTTTGGCTATCCTTCCACAAGCTTCTTACAATAGTTGGTAGGAATTTGGGCCCATTACTCCTGACAGAACTGGTGTAACTGAGCCATGTTTGTAGGTCACCTTGCTCGCAGCTTTCTATTCAGCTTTGCCCACACATTTTCAATAGGAAATCAGAACTTCGTGATGGCTACTCCAAAACATTGACTTGGTTACCCTTATGCCACTTTGTAACCAGTTTTCCAGTATGCTTTGGGTCATTCATTGTCTAATTTCAAGACCCATTTCCACCCAAGTTTTAACTTCTTGGTGGATGTCTTGAGATATTGCTTCAGTATTGCTGAATAATCGCCTTTCTTTATGATGTCATCTATTTTGTGAAGTGTACCAGTCCCTCCTGCAGCAAAAGAAAAAAAACCAAAGCATGAAGATGCCACCCCGATGTTTCACAGTTGGGAAGGAGTTCTCCCTTTTTCCTCCCAACATAATAATAGTCTTTATGGCCAAACAGTTCAATTTTAGCTTTGTCAGACCACAGAAAATGTTTACAAAAATGTATGTCTTTGCTCCAGTGTGCATTGGGAAAAATTAATCTGGCTTTTTTATGTTGCCTTTGGAGTAATTTCTTTTTCCTGGCAGAGTGGCCTTTCAAATAATGTTGATACAGTACTCATTTCACTGTGGATAATGGCACAATCTTACAAGCTGCTGCCATCATCTTCATAAGGTCTTTTGCTTTTGTTCTTGGGTTAATATGCACAGTTTGGACCAAAGCACATTCACCTCTGGGACAAAGAACCTGTCTCCTTCCTGAATAGTATTTTATTATTATTGTTATTACTATTACTATTATTATTATTTAATAATAATAATTCATTTATTTATAGAGCACCATTGAGTCCATGGTGCTGTACATGAGAAAGGGTTACATACAAACAAGTTAAAAATACAATGAACAAACTAACAGTGACAGACTGGTACAGTGGGGAGAGAGGACTCTGCCCTTGCGGACTTACATTCTACAGAGCAATGTGGAGATAAAAAGTAGGTTGGGTCTGCTATGGTGGTGGTGGAGTGCCAGGTTCAGTGGTGGTGAGGTGGCACCGTGGTCATTGTAGACTGTAGACTGTTCTGAAGAGATAAGTTTTCAGGTTCCGCTTGAAGGTTTCAAGTGTAGGGGATAGTCAGATGTTTTGGGGTGCAGAATTCCAGAGGATGGGGGATGCTCAGGCAAAGTACTGCAGGTGGATAGATGAGGAACGTACAATTGTGGAGGACAGAAGGAGGTCTTGGGAGGATTGAAGATTACCAGTTGGATGATATCAGGAGATTAGTTCAGAGATATATAGGAGAGACAGTTTGTAGATGGCTTTGTAAGTTAATGTTAGTAGTTTGAATTGGATACGCTGGGGAATTGGGAGCCACTGGAGGTGTGTGCAGAGGGGAAAAGTGGGGGAGCAGTGAGGAGAGAGGTAGATTAGACGGGCAGCAGAGTTAAGGACAGATTGGAGAGATGCAAGAGTGTCAGAAGGGAGGCCACAGAGGAGGAGGTTGCAGTAGTCGAGACGGGAGATGATGAGGGCGTGCACTAGTAGTTTAGTAGATTGAGGGTTGAGGAAGGGACAGATTCTGGAAATATTTTTGAGTTGGAGGCGGCAGGAGGTGGCGAGAGCTTGGATGTGTGGTTTAAAGGATAAGGCAGAGTCAAGGGTTACTCCGAGACAGCGGACTTCAGGTACAGGGCACAGTGTGATGTAATTTATTGTAATAGACAGATCAGGTAAGGGAGGTGTGCGGGATAGGGGAAAGATGATGAGTTCAATTTTGTCTATGTTAGTTTAAGGAAGCGAGAGGAGAAGAAGGAGAATATGGCTGATAGACAATCTGGGATTCTCGACAGCAGAGAGGTGACATCTGGCACAGAGAGATAGATCTCAGTGTCACCAACGTACAGGTGGTACTAGGAACCATGGGAGTTTGAGTTGTTCTAGGCCAAGGGAAAAAATGGAAAAAAGAAGGGGTCCCAGGACAGAGCCTGAGGGATACCAACAGAAAAGGGATGGGGCGAGGAAGTAGTGTGGGCATGGGAGACACTAAATGTGTAGTTGGAAAGGTAGGAGGAGATCCAGGAAAGAACAGGTTCAGTGATACCAATGGAAGAGAGGATCTGTAATAGGAGGCAGTTTTTGTCAGGGTCAAATGCAAAGGACAAGTCAAGAAGGAGGAGGATGGAGAAATGTCCGTTAACTTTGGCGGTAAGTAGGTCGTTAGTAATTTTGGTTAAGGTGGTTTTGGTGGAGTGGTGGGGGCAGAAGCCAGGTTGATGGTTGTCAAAGAGGGAGTTAGATGGGAGCAGAGATATGGGGTGGTTGCTGGATGTGGAGTTCGAGTCAAGAGATGGCTTCTTTAAGATAGGTGTAATTGTTGCATGTTTGAAAGCGGAAGGAAGGGTACCGGAGGTTAGTGATAGGTTAAAGAGGTGAGTTAGGGCTGGAATAAGCATGGTGGTGAGGTTGGGGAGGAAGTGAGAAGGGATGGGGTCCGATGCACAAGTGGTGAGGTACGATTTGGAGAGGAGGTGTGCAAGTTCTCCTTCAGTGATGGAGGGGAGGAGGGTTAGTGGGGGAGGGGAGTGGTATGGTATACATAGGGGTTGTGATGGTTGGTTAGCAAAGATTTGTCTGATCTGATCGATCTTGTTGGTGAAGTGTGTTGTGATGCCTGCTGCAGAGATATGAGAAGCAGGAGGGGGCAATTGGGGGCAGAGGAGGGGGTAATATGTGTTGAATAACTGCCTGGGGTTGTGGGACAAAGAGAATATGAGGGTAATGAAGTAATTTTGTTTAGTGGTGATGAGTGGACTTAAATTTGAGAACTGCTTGTTTGAATGCTGTGTAGTCTTCTAGTATGATGGCTGGAAATTCCCAGCTTGTTTGTACTTGTGTATAATTGTTTGTACAGAAGAATGAGGCATCCTCAGGTATCTGGAAATTACATTTAAGATTGAACTAGACTTGTTCAAGTTCAGAATTCTCTTCCTGATATCTTGGCTGATTTCTTTAGACTTTCCCATGATGCTACACAAAGACACAGTGTGTTTTAGATGTGAACTAAAATACATCCACATGTGCATCTCTAATTAACTCAGATGTTGCCAATAAACCTATCAGAAGCTTTCAAAAACATGCCATCATCATATGGTCTGTCCCAAATTGGTTAAAGGCATAGTAATCTTAGTGTGTGTAAACTTGTGAATTTTCAGAAAGTAATAAAACACCTTTAAACATTCTCTCTCTCATTATTCTGGCATTTGGCAAATATCAATAATTATGGAAATTGACCTTAAATGGGAAACATTTATTCTGATGTCATGTGAGATAGTGAGAATAACATGCCTATGTGTATTTATATAGTGTATGCAAACTTCTTCAACTGTATACTCATATAAAATTATGTAAATATATAATGTATTTTTCAGTGTCTTAGACGCATCAGATTATAAAATGTACCCCCAAATTTGGTGAAGGAAAAGAGAATTTTTTTCTATGTTAAATGGGGTCTGCCCTATAATGGCAGTGTTCATATTACAATCAGTATATATGTCCCTAATTCTTGTATATATATCCCCCATCCTAGCATATATCCCCCCATCTTGGTACTAGGTTCCCCCCATGCTGGATATGGTACCCTGTGATGGTATATAGCCCCCTGTGATGGTACATAGCCCCCAGTGATGGTGAATAGCTCCCTGTGACAGCGCATAGCCCCCTGTAATGGTACATAGCCCCCAGTGATAGTACATAGCCCCTGTGATGGTACATAACCCCCAGTGATGGTACATAGCCCCCAGGGACAATACACAGCCCCCGGTGATGGTACATAGCCCCCAGTAATGGTAAATAGCCAACAAAGGTGGCATACAGTCCCCAGTGATGTTACATAGCCCCCAGTGATGATACTTAGCCCCCAATAATGATACATAGCCCCCTGTCATTTTACATAGCCCTCTGTGACAGTACATAGCCCTCAAAGATGGTACATAGCCCCAGTGATGGTACATAGCCCTCAGTGATTGTAAAGAGCCCCCTATGACAGTACATAACCCCCAGTGATGGTATATAGCCCCAGTGATGGTTCATAGCCCCTGTGATGGTACATAGCCCCCAGTGTTGGAGATAGCCCCCTGTGATGGTACATGCTCCCTGTGATGGTAGATAGCCCAAGGTAACGGTACATTACCCCCATTGACAGTACATAATCCCCAGTGATGGTACATAGCCCCCTGTGATGGTACGTAGCCCCCCATCATGGTACATTGCCCCCAGTGATGGTACATAGTCCCCAATGATTGTAGAAAGCTCCCTGTCCTGCACTCACCCCCTCCATTCTGGGTATGCTCCTATCACTCTATATGCCTCCATGCTGGCGCACACAGTAAAACAATAAATGCTGTAATTTACCCTCTAACCACTCCCTGCCTGAAGCTCACCACCTTCCTCCTATCTCTATGCCGATCATGTGACCTGGGCGCTCAATCACATAATCTATGTGGGCCCCAGTCACATGGTCAGCACAGAGACAGGAAGAAGGTCTTGAGCTGCAGGCAACTTAAAGTGGTTATTATTTTACTGTGGAAAACAGAAGGAAGAGATTGACCCAGCGATAGGGAAAAACGGCAGCACGTAAGAGGAAAAATATCTAAAACTTCACTTTATTGCAAATCCATAAAAAAAAGTATATAAAAATATAATGGACAGTGTGCGGCAGTTAGATCAGTCCATAGAACGGTTAAGAGCAACGCGTTTTGGCTAAAACAGAATCATGATCTAAAAGATGTGCCTTCTGGTTTCCATAATCGGCGGTTGCCAAGCCACGACTCATGCTGTGAAGGGGATTCTCAATGGTGAGCTGATATTTCTTCTTTCTTTATTACTTTACTGTGTGTGCCATCTTGGGGGTGTATAAAGTGATGGGGGGCATTTCCAGAATGGGGGTGAGTGCTGGATGGGGGGTGAGAGAAGGCTCATATAATATGCGCTGCTCCCCCATCTATCTCTCAGCGTGGTTTCATTACTGAAATGATGGACAGCAGACGGAGTGAATATTATATGAGCATAATGAGCCAGGGCATGTGACCACAGGTTGCCTCTGCAGCATGCACCAGCCCTCTCCAGTCCCGGACACCACTCCGGAGCCACCCCCCCTACAGTACAGAAACTGTAGATTTGAATTATAAGACACACACCCCACACTTTCTCCCGAAATTTGGGGAAACAAAAGTGTGCCTCATAATCTTAAAAATACTGTATGTATATACATATAGTGTTTTGAAACAGACTTCATATCCCATGGAATTTTCTATATTTTTGGCGATTTTATGTGTTATACCATCTCTAAGTAGTAAGTATTTTTAACCCCTTAATGACAAATTATGGTTATACCTGTCATGGCTTTGAACTGTCACTTCGTGTAAACACTCTCTTTGGTCAAAGAAATGCAGAAAATATCATCATAAATTTACCACTAATATGAAGTCAAATATGTCATGAAAAAACATTCTTGGAATAACTGGGATATGTTGAATCGTTCCAGAGTTATAACCTTAAAGGGAACCAACCAGCAAAAAATCGCTATCTAAGCTATAAATATCTGTCCCTGGAGGCTTAACTTAGTATTCTAACCATCCCTGACTGACTAAATCTAACTAACTACACCCTCAATAAATGACTTTTTATACTTACCAAATTCTTGTCGGCTGGGCGTTCCTCCACGCACTTTGTCAGCGAGGCGGGTCTCCTCGCCGCTGTCCATCTTCTTCTGTGATTCAAATTACCCACCCATTGCGTCCTCGCAAAGAGCGGGTCACGTGCTGCAGGCCCGCGTCACTTCCACCCGCCGCGTCACTGGTACAGCCAGGCCGGCATCCGAGCATGCGCAGATGGCATGCTGAAGCCGGCCTGGGTGCATCACAGACCCAGCGACGCGGCAGGCGGAAGCGACGCGGGGCCTGCAGCACGTGACCGGCTCTTTGCGAGGACGCAATGGGCGGGTAATTTGAATCACAGAAGAAGATGGACAGCTGAGAGGGGACCCGCCTCGCTGACAAAGTGCGTGGAGGAACGCCCAGCCGACGAGAATTTGGTAAGTATAAAAAGTCATTTATTGAGGGTGTACTTAGTTAGATTTAGTCAGTCAGGGATGGTTAGAATACTAATTTAAGCCTCCAGGGACAGATATTTATAGCTTAGATAGCGATTTTTTGCTGGTTGGTTCCCTTTAAAAAGTGATACTGGTCAGAATTTCAAAATAAAGGCTTGGTCCTTAAGGAGTTAAGTTAAGTGTAAAGAGAATGACAAATGGTCGTCTAAATATTTTAAGAGTAATTTTGAAAATTATGATGTGCATTTGTATTCTGACCCCAGTAGTCTGAGTGCCCTAAATAAAATCCTGAGTGACTAATTGCCTCTAGCAGGTATGGAGAAAATGCTGCAAAATAATAATTATGAATGGTTTATTTATATCTAATAACATAATGCATAATACAAGAGGAAGCTAAATCAAACTAATATAATTTATTATTTTGAACATCTGTATTACTCTAAGTACAGTAAGTGTTTGTGAAAATTGAATATGTGAATTACTAAACCTTATTACTGCTATATAAAATACAATTATACTAGCTCGCAGATGGGAGATTGTCTTATGCAATTGGATAAAAATTAATGTTCAAATTTGAGATAAATATAGAATCCAGCTAACCATTTCGCCAATCTCAGTCAAAAAAGAAGAGATGAGCAAACCTTTTGATGTGTAGGTTGGGTTTGCCGCATTTCTATCTGTTCACCGAACTGTTTGCCGAACTTCCAAACCCCATTCAAATCAATGGGTGGCAAAATCAAGGTCATAGAAAACACATTAAAAGGGGCCCAAAAGCTGCAAAAACAGCTCAACGTAAGGGGAGATACCATGAAAAGTGCCATTTATTCCACAGAGTCAAAATTTTTATCTTTGTGCATTATGGATGTATGGGACAAGGCCTGGCCCAGTATTTCAAGCTTCAAGATTTATCAGGAACAGGGAGATGAGTGTCAGGTGTAGGTATTGTACTCTGAGAGCCTTGTTAAAATCAGAAATGCACAACAAAGATACTTCAAGAAGAGTCTCCACATGTCAAAAATGTAGAGCCAGACACCATGAAAGTGGTATAAATTGATATTTTTGGGAAAAGTACATTTTCTTTTTTTCCTTCCATATAGCTTTAATTCCTGTGAAGCACCTAAAAGGTTAATAAACCTATTGATTGTGTTATTATTTGAGGTGTGTAGTTTTTAAAATGGTCATTATTTGCTTCTAACTACTGGTAGCTATTATAGGCCCTTCAATGTCACTTCAAATGTGATGTGGTCGCTAAAAAAATTGGTTTTATAAATTTTGTGGAAACATTTGAAATTGCTGTTAAAATTATAACCCTTCTAACTTCATAAAAACAAAAAACATGTTTAAAAAATGATGGTGACATATACTAGACATCAAAAAAGGTTTTTACCAGGCTATTTGCGCTCCCAGAGGTCTATGATCCAAAGCTTCTTATAATTTCATAAAGAGTTTTTTAATATTTCTTAAGAAAAGCAAGTGAACAAGACCTAAAAAAGGTGAGTGCCATCCACATCCACCTACGATCTGATTATACATTTACATTTAGATCGGTGCGCTTTCTTCCTTTCCTTTTCTTCTACCAGAAACTTTATATACTAGACATGTGGTAAATGTAATTTATTAATTATTTTGTGTGATATAACTCTATAGTTAAAGGGTATAATATTCAAAAGTTTGAAAATTGCAATATTTACATTTCTTGCCAAATTTCTCATACTTTTTCAAAAAAAACGTAAAAAATATGCTCCTACATTTACCACTGTCACAGAGTTCAATGTGTCAGAAAAAACAATCTCAGAATCACTGGGATCTGTCGAAGTTTTCCAGAGTTTTAACTAGAGATGAGCAAACGTTTTCCAAATATTTTCACCAATTTCAAATTTGCACCGACATTGCAGATTTGGTTCACACTCAGAAACCAGAGCAATTTGCAAAAAAAGTTGCTGAATGCGGCTTTGTTCTGGAAAAAGTTCAATATTTAAACTGGCCCTAAAATTTTCCCTGAGTCTTTGGGACCAAACGCTTGCCAGAAGCCCCCTCTGGCCAAGAACAACATCTAACCTTGCGGTTATGAGTCTTCCCAGCCATCGGATCTACCAGCTTGTTTTAAGGTGTAGAATTTTTTGCACCTTCAAAAAATTTTTCTACGCTTCCTGGAATTCGCAGGCATTTTGACACCTCCAGGGTGTGAATTTTCGAAACAATGCCAGATGTGGCAACAGTCCAGGAACCTTACAATGTCTTTTTAAGATCCATTTAAGAGAGCTTTATATATATATATAATGCTCAGTACACTAAAATTGCTCCTAACCCTCTAATTTCACTTCTGCAGCACATAATATACATTGCAGAAGTGAAATTAAGTGTATAATATACATTGCAGACGTGAAATTAAGTAAAAGAAAGAGTTAAAAATAAAAAAATCTGCACGCTCACCTATTTGGGATCCACTGCTGCCTCCCAGCAAGGTCTGGGTGCTTATAGGACCTGCCGTGATGTCACAACCTTGCAGCGTCATCGGGTCACCGCGGTAACTCTTTCTTTTACTATATTTCACTTCTGCAATGTAGATTATACATTGCAGAAGTGAAATTAGAGGGTTAGGAGCAATTTTAGTGAGTATGGAGATTTTTTATTTTTAACTCTTTCTTTTACTACATTTCACTTCCACAATGTATAATATTTATTGCAGAAGTGAAAGTGCCCCGCTGTGTCCGGATCCGTGATAATCACGGACCCAGACACAGAATAGGTCACCCCCTGTAGTGTCCTTTCCTGTCCGTGGGATCCTACAAAAGTTTGGAGTGTGACTGTTTGAGGTTGCAGACAGGTGTCTTTTATACTGATAAGTTCAAACAGGTGCCAGTACTACAGGTAATGAGAGGAGGAAAGAGGAGCTTCTTAAAGAAGGAGTTACAGGTCTGTGAGAGCCAGAAATCTTGCTTGTATGTAGGTTACCAAATACTTATTTTCCAGCTAAAATTTACACATAATATCAATGTTTTGTTTTGTTTTCTCCTTTTGTCTCTCATAGTTGAGGTCTACCTATGATGTCAACTACAGGCCTCTCTCATCTTTTTAAGTGGGAAAACTTGCACAGTTGGTGGCTGATTAAATACTTTTTTGCCCCACTGTATGTTTATATATATAGATTTTTAATGTGCTTTTTTAATTGTATTACTTAATTATGAATTATTATTATTATTATTATTATATTTTTTTGAGTGCAAACCTTTAATATTGCAGAGTATCAGCAGCATGCAAGGCCACTTCTTCGAAACTAATTTTCTAGCAATTCAGATAAAAATATATCTCCATTAATTTGGGTCTCTGCTGCAGCTGACCTTAGGTGAACCTTATTGCGACATCACCTCACTCACAGCAGTAGCCAAAAATCAGTCAGTTTCCGGTCCTTCCATGATAGGATGCCGCAGAGGATCATGGATGGTTTCTGTGGGAGTTATAAAGATGGAAACAAGGATTGTGAATTTGTTCTTTTCCAAATAAATTATTCTTCACGGTGTTGTGCATTATTTACTATTTACTTAGAGGTTGCTAAGTGCTGTGACCAACATTGGCATGACATTGTGAACCTCTGGCTTAGTTCCAGCTGGCAATATATAGTCGTCATTAACCCCTTTATTACCCAGTTTGCCTCCGGCACCAGGGTAATTGGGAGAGCCAGGTACAGTGCTCAAAATGGCGATTTTATGAATGCGCTATTTTATGGGGCAGCTCTTGGCTGCATTCACAGTGTGGGAGCCCCAGAATGCTTGGACTTCCCCACATTGAGGATACCATCCCCCATCTGCCTATTTATACCTGGCTGGCAACCAAAAATACAGCAAAGCTGCACATCATTTTGTTTTAATTATTTCAAGAAATAACTTGAAAAAATGAATCTCCTATATTGATTTTTTTACCAGACAGGTAAAACTAGGCAGCTGAAAGTTGGTGGCATCCCATCCCTGCCTACTGTACCTGTGCTGATGACAAAAATATAGCAGAGCTCCATGTCATCAGCGCAAAATACTTCCAAAATCTGCTCTTTATACACAGCAAATATGCACTGTATTAACACTTCTGCCTATTTGCAGCATATTTAGGAGCAAACATTGTGGCACTCATGGAATTATTGTGTATTTTCAGCACAGTGCTAGGGTGTAGTGTTGGCTTTTAGGTCAGCCACTTTGCCTCACAAGAAGGACTTCTGCCTTATCTTATTCTGTAAAAACGTTAATAAAAATGTATGTGCACATGCTTATAATGTGGGGGGATATGGTGAGTGGCAGCAAAACAGGTGTCAAACCACAAATTTATTATAATCAATGATTAAAATCCCCATTGGCTTTTGCCACTGGAGTAGGGCTTATGCTCCTGACATAGAGAAATGTCAGAACTGGCATAAATCTCATTCCAGTAGCAAAAGTCAGAAACCAACTGACTGCTGTGAGTTGAGTGTTGTTACAGTCTGGTTTATCTCAGGTCAGCAACTGCAACAGGACTGAGCTTTGACCTGATGACACCCTGTTCACAGCGGCAGCTGAAAATCAGTCAGATTCCGCCATGATATTACATCACAGTGGATCATGGATTGTTTCTGTGGGAGTAATAAAGGTGGAAACAAGGATTGTGATTGTGTTCTTTTCCAAATAAATGATTTTTCATGTTGTGGTGCATTATTTATTATTTACTTAGAGGTTCCTAATGGCTAGGATTAACATCTAACATTGGCCCAACATTATGAACCTTGGGATTAGTGCCAGCTGGCAATACATAGCTGGTATTAACCCCTTTATTACCCAGCCTGCCAACAGCACCTGTGCAACTGGAAGGGCTTCTATGCATGTGGTATTTTCTGTGGCAGCTGAGGACTGCCATTCCCAGCAGGTGCAGGGGTCCAGAACACTTGGGCTTCCCCTTGCTGAGGATTCCAACCCCCAGCTGCCCAGTTGTACCTGACTGGCAACCAAAAATATGGTGAAGCACGCGCACATTTTTTCAATGATTTATTTTTACAGTAATCTGATGTTAGTTTGGATGCCATACTGGCAACCAATGATAGATGCTGACAGAAAAGGTGGGTGGGGCTAAATATGACTTTAACCAATCAAGAAGGGGGATGCAGTAACATTCATGAGTGGGCTCGAAAGCATGGGGACAGCAGCACTGAAGCTTGGTATGAAATACTTTAGGAAGATATTGTGTGTGCAAAAACAGCGGGACTCCACTGTAAAATGGTTTGAACTATGTTTAGAAGCTTTTAGGCCCCTTTGAAAGTGATTTCTATGCCCTGGATTTTGCCTCCCATTAATTTGAATGGTTTTCAGAAGTTTGATGAACATATGCCCGTTCGACGAACAGAGCCGATCCCAAACATCAAAAGGTTCAGTTATCTCTAGTTATAACCTCATAATGTGACAAAAGTCAGAATTGAAAAATTTGACATGGTCAGAAAGTTGAAAATAGGCAGCGTGAACAGAGGTTTATTGTACTCACCTTGACTGTCTTATGTAAAAGTTGAAAAATATTTATACAGTTAGATATATATGTATGCATCTGTCAACAAAAAATGATTTTCACTCTGTGATACATTTTATTAGTTAGACGGAATGACAGCAATTCACCTATGTCTTATATCAGGGGTGGGGAACTCCAGTCCTCGAGGGCCGCAAACAGTTCAGGTTTTCACGATTTCCTTAGTATTGCACAGGATTGGAATCATCACCAGTGCAAGTGATTATGTTATCACCTGTGCAATACTAAGGAAATCCTGAAAACCTGCACGGTTTGCGCCCTCGAGGACTGGAGTTCCCACCCATGCCTTATATACTAAGAAAATGAAGCAGGCTTTATCCCTAAAACCTATTGTGAGGGGCCAAATTACTGAGGATATCTTATAATTGAAAAATGTGGGTTTTTGCCAACTTAATTAATTCTATTTGTATTAACGTGAGTTTAATCTATACATGTGAGTACATATAAATATATATATCATTATAATTAACATGCAAAGAAGACAATCAAGCATGTAATTGGTGGCAGTTCGATCAATAGATCAGATGGTGTTTAATATGTTTACAGTGTGTTCAAGCTAGGGAAATAGCTTTTTCAATTACTGTAGTATCCTCAATACAAACAGTGAATGTATTAGTATTTGAGTCTTCTTCCTTGTTCAAGTCATCATTACATTACCTCAAATATGCACTTTGCATACCTTCAGTCATGAGCTAACTAACTGATTTCCCTGCTCTTCTCAAAGAGCCTTGCTTATTTGCAGTCAGGTGATGATCGCTCAAAATTGAAAGCACAGCAAAATCCTAACAATTTATATGTTAGGGTACCGTTACACACAGATAATTGTGCAGAGATTGTTCGCAGATCTCTGGTTGCAGTGAAATCATGGACACATTGCTCCATTTTGTGGTTGTGTACAAACGTAACAATGTGTCCATGATTTCACTGCAACCAGAGAACAATCTCTGCACAATTATCCATGTGTGTAACGGAACCCTTAAGCACTGTAAGGATTCGGCATGCTGAAGTGCTTGACAAAAGTTTGCCATAGTCTAAAACTCCCCTTTAATGTGCATACTATTGTAAATAATAATAGTCTTGGCAGTTAACAATATTTGCTTTGTTACAGATCCACTTAACATCAGTGACTCTTCCAATAATTACTATGGCACAAACAGTAGTTCTGTAGCAGCTGCAATCTTGGTACCATTTTTCGCACTCATACTATCAGGATTTGCATTCTACCTTTATAAACACAGGTAAACAATACTGTTTATAAATGTGATAAAATATATATATAAATGTAAATGTGTGTATGTGTGTTTATATGTATACATATATATATATATATATATATATATATATATATACACACATATAGAGTGATCTGTGTGCATGGTCTATCTTCCACTTTGACTGATGAGCATCATTTGCACATTACTAATGGTTTTAACTTAACTTTGTTTTTATTAAAAGCAAAAAATTACCCACCAAAAACACTATGTCCATTACTCAATTCAGTAGTCCATTATTTCCAGCCATAAACACATTTTAAATTAATTAATAGGAGTGACTGTCACTTGATAAGCATGTAGTATGTAATATATCAGGTGGTCAGGCTGTCTACATTTTCTTTGTTCACAAATTGTTGATTATCATTCCAAATAGTATTGATTCCCAAATTAAATTATGCCCTGAGATCCTGTTTCAAATTGTAATTATTATTACAAAAAAAATTGCTTTGTCATATGTATACATTTTTGTTGCCGTCCTGTTTAAATCTTTCAGTCAGTATCCCGTTTTTTAACAGGACCGAAAACTTGTCTAATTTTTATTCTGCAGTACAAATTTATGGCGACAGAACAGCACACAATATGCATTGTGTTGCACCATCACTAAGGAACAGATAAATGAAACATCTCCATTCCAAATAGTTTTTACAAGATTAAATGGAATTAGAAAATACAAATTGAAATCCATCCCATGAAAAAAATGCAAATTACTCACCAATTTAATCATTATTTTGTATTTGTACTTACAGATTAAAACCCAGGTCCTATACAACAGAAGCCATGATTTCAATCTCTTGCACTGATGAGGGCACGTAAGCCTGAAACAGCTGTATGTAAGTTGAAATATATGGCTCTGTACTTAATAAGGACATACCATCTCTCCTGACATGTCTGTATTTTTTTTATAGGAGTCAATATTAAATACTTAATGTATTTACGTGTAAAATAACATTAAAGGTATACTTCACATTAGAACTTTGTTTCTCCAATCCTGTATGAATAAACTGGGTGTTACTATTTTCTTGTCAATTTATATATGTACTTATTTTTTTATTTACTCATTAATGTATCATTATTTACTTCCACATCGCTTTAGAAACATTAATATTCTCAAGGTGTATTTCTTATTGCTGATTGGACAGTAGAAGAGGATCAAAGAAAGAGGAATGGAGCCAAACTTCCATTCGAAGATAATTCATTTATTGAGGAATTTTCTAAAATATCTCAAGAAAATATAAATGGAGACTTCTGGGAGCATGAACAATAGTAATAATATTGGGTATTAAACACAAGAATCACCATACGCATTTCAAACAAAACCATCAAAGTCTAACAAATTTGCTTTGAAACGCAGATGGTGATTCTCGCACCTACTACCCGCTATCACTACTATTTTCCAGAGTCCCTACAGTGTCTATTTATTTTTGCTTTATATGTTTTAGAAAATTCTCAATAAATGGATTTTTAATTAATCTTGGCCTGGACAGCTTGCTGCATTCCTCTTTCTTTGGCTCTACATGTACTAGGCAGCAGTAGGAGGCCATGCACCATCTGAGGATTGGAAAACACTTCAGTGGTGAGCTGGATTTTTATTTTTTTTCTACATAGTGGCAGAGCATACAGGTTCTCAGTCAATAGGATACACAAATGTGAATTTAATCATACCTTTATGCAAGCAAAAATGAAGAAATAGAAAAAAAAAAGCATGCTATACAATTATTTTATAAGCAATTCAAGTGTTTACTAAATCAGACATGTCAGGAGAATTTTCAGGTCTTCTTTTATAGGATGCCCCACGTTACACTTTAGTGTTTCAGTAATCATAGTGAACACTTTATAAGCTTACCTCTTTACAGTAACATTCTTGTTTTAGTTTGTTTCTGTATTGATAATACAATATCTATATTGCACATTATTTTATTTCTTGTTTCCTTTTACATGAATTTCAAAAAATAAATACTGAAAACCATGATTCTCTGTAATGAAACACTTTTTCTATAATTTATCAATGAAACAATCCAAGTGTAGACTATATCCTTCACTAGAAATACAGTAATAGGATATGATTGAAATTTCAATAATTTAATTTTTACGTTTGTCTAACAAAATGAGCTAATCATTAATTATGTTATGGATTTGCTTTACATTGATAATCGAAAATTTTCCAGAATTTTTATAGCGCTTGCTCTTTTTTTCTGAAAAATAAACCCAGTGCATTTTTTTCAAATCAATTATTCCCAAAATGGAGAGAAAAGTTGTTTTAGTTATTCTTCTTTCTTTTTTTTTGCCAGAATTTTCTTGATGGTACTAGAGAGCAGCTGTGATACATTTTAATTTGCCTCTTCTCAGAGTTAAAACTGCTAGTACATGATAGTGAGATGTTATTTTAAGCCATTGTGCAAAATCTGAATCATGGCTTTTCACCTATCTTTGTAATAATCTCATCCTTGGTGGAAGTGACTTTCTACATTTACATGCTTTATAGCTAATCCTCATAAGTAACGATGATCAAATATGCCAGGATTCAAAATGACCAAATAACACATATTTTCCAAGGAAATACCGTCTGCATCGAATATTTGCCACAAATTGAATGCTAGTTACTATGCTCTGGATCTGGAAAGACATACATAGGGTGTGAAAAAAAAATAATAGTCCCTCACTGCTCACCTGTCCTGGCATCCCTCTAGCCTTTATTTCCTTCCTTTGAACCTTTTCTTTTCCCCTTTTCATGTCGGGCATATTGTCTTCAGTCTTCTTCACTTTGAGTCATGATTTTCAGCTCGAGGAGGCCTGATTTAACCCTGCTGTTCTGTTCTGGTGTACTATATACTTATAGTGTTCCAGTCATTTTTGATTGGACCTATTAAAGTCTTGATTATTAGCTAATTTAAGTGTTTTATTTGAATACCTGTTGCATTATCATACTGTATGTGAACATGGTTGTTCATAAACAAATGTAAAATGAAATCAAAAACTTCAAACTCGGTCATTTTTGATGAAACAGAACACCAGGGTTAATTGGTAATTTTGACCCAGTGTGAAGGAGGTCAAAGAAGATGTGCACAAGAGAAGAAGGGGAAAAGAGGAGGTACAGAGGATCAGACAATGGGTTGTGGGAATTGGGAGATAAGTGAGTGGTGTGGTGAATATCATTATTATTTTACTTTGCTGACCTTTTATAATTCATCACAATGACATCAGCTAATGGTACCAATAATTCTGAATTTGCATTGAGAAAATTGCAAAATGTCCATATTTTGGAGAATGCAATTTGTGTTTAAAATTTGAGACAATTTAATTTATCTGAAATAAATTTCCACATTCCTACTCGTAAGCTTAAATAACTGCTTATAATACACTTTTGTAATATTTAAGACCAGTCAGTAGTATATGCATACTTATATTAACTGTTGCCATGGTCAGACACTCTGTCTGATGCGAGGGTTCTACAACCCCTGGCAAAAATTATGGAATTACTTGGCTTTGAGGATGTCCATTCAGTTGATTAATTTTGTAGAAAAAATGCAGATAACAGACATGGCACAAAACTAAAGTAATTTCAAATGGCAACTCTCTGCATTGAAGAAACACTAAATGAAATCTTGAAAAAAAAAGTGCTAGCCAGTAAGGTTACTTTTGTAGATGTAGCAGGGGGAAAAATTATGGAATCAATCATTCTGAGGAAAAAATTATGGAATCATGTCAAACAAACAAACAAAAAAACACTCAATACGTAACTAGTATTTTGTAGCACCACCTCTTGCTTTTATAACAACTTGCAGTCTCTGAGGCATGGACTTAATGAGTGACAAACAGTACTCATCATCAATCTGGGTCCAACTTTCTCTTATTGCTGTTGCCAGATCAGCTTTGCAGGTTGGAGCCTTGTTATGGACTATTTTCTTCAACTTCCACCAAAGATTTTCAATTGGATTGCGATCTGGACTTTTTGCATGCCATGACATTGTCCTTATTCAAGGAATGTTTCACAGTTTTTGCTCTATGGTAGGATGCATTATCATCCTGATAAAATATTTTGTCATCCCCAAAAATCCTTTCAATTGATGGGATAAGAAAAGTGTCCAAATTATCAATGTAAACTTGGGCATTTATTGAAGATGTAATGACAGCCATCTCCCTAGAGCCTTTACCTGACATGCAGCCCCATATCATCGATGAATGTGGAAATTTTCATGTTCTCTTCAAGCAGTCATCTTTATAAATCCCTTTGGAACGACACCAAACAAAAGTTCCAGCATCATCACCTTGCCCAATACAGATTTGTGATTCATCACTGAATATGACTTTCATCCAGTCATCCACAGTCCTGATTGCTTTTCCTTTGCACATTAAAACCTTGCGAATCTGTTTAATTTTCCCCCGTGCTTGGTCTACAAAAGTAACTGTTACTGGCTAGCACATTTATTTTCAAGATTTCTTTTAGTGTTTCTTCAAAGCAGAGAGTTGCCATTTGAAATTACTTTAGTTTTGTGCCATGTCTGTGATCTGCTTTTTTTCTACAAAATTAAACAACTGAATGAACATCCTCTGAGCCAGGTGATTCCATAATTTTTGCCAGGGATTGTATAAGGGGGTCCATGTCTTTTCTAGTTCAATTAAACACTTGTCCGTCGTTCAGTCTACAAACTGAACACAAAAGTTACCACTGATCTGTCAGTACTCCAAAGTTGCTCAAAGCTACTACAACTTACTAAAATGGCGGTAAGCCCTAACGTCAAGCACATAATGTAGTCACTGCCCACAGGCCATGCACAGGTCATTTGAACAAATTACAAATTGGTCTTAACAGAGACGCTCAGATTTAACAGACTTAACAGAGTCGCTCAGAGCAACAAGTCAAGTCTATTAAATTTCTATGCTTTAGGGTAGGAACACACTTCAGGTCCTGATCAGTTTTCCTGATCAGTTTTCCTGATCAGTGTTCATCAGTTTGTGTGCCAAAACCAGGAGTGACTCCAAAACCCACCACAGGTGTCAATCTTTCAATTATATTTTTTCTCTGCAAGGTTCACTCCTGGTTTTGGCACACAAACTGATGAACACTGATCAGGAAAACTGATCAGGAAAACTGATCAGGAACTGAAGTGTGTCCCTACCCTAAATACAGAAAAGGTACAGAGTTTGATTTGTATAGAAAATAGGGAAATAATGTTTAAATTTACATTTCACAGGAATTATTTACTATTGGGAAGTTGGTGGAAAATATAGAGATTTATATATCACCTATTTTATACATGACAATACACTTAAAGTATAGTGACTTATCTTTACTAAAACTATACTGGTTATATTTTCCTTAGATGTGAACATAGCTTCAGGCTTAAAAATGTAAACTTTTCTATATTCACCATCAAGTACATATATACAGAATTATATTGTTATTCTCATCAAGATAGTCTGCATGACACCTTTCACACAAAGTAGCACACATTTTCTTACCTTTCCTACTTTGCTGCACTTTTGACATCTGTTCGATTACTGCTTCTAACATTTTCCATTCCACAAAAACGTGATGTAAAGTTATAATTAAATCTCAGAAGGGATACATATTTCATTGTTGTGACACCCTGTTATTGCTTTGCTCTGATCTTCCTAATGCGAAGATACTCTAAATGCAATATATAAATATGCAGATTACATTTGGGCATAGATAATGTATCAAATTTACCTCTAATCGAATAACAGGCTCTACACTTGATCCTGATATGTCGAGCCATACCAAACATTTTACCACTATTATTTTTTTGTATTAATTTACACTGTTGACTCATAAGTCACTGCAGGAGGGTAGATGGTCAGAAGGAAAAAAATATAAAAAAAATTCATTACACAAAATATGGAAGGATGGATGCAGTAGTCTCCCTTTTAGTGTATTCACATTTGCTAGTTTGACACAAGATTTAGGATGTTTTTAGAAGACTTGTAACAAGTAATGTAGATGTTTTTTATTAACTGAATTTTTAATGTTAACTTAGAGGTGACCAAATATTATACATTTTCAGGTCCCAACAAATTTGAAGAATATCTGGGTTGATTTGGCTGAATTGTCCAAAAAATGCCTTTTTAAACATTGCAGAAGATGACATCAGTCATAAAATTCTGACATGACCACATACATGACTGCACAGGCTTTCCCATAAAGACTTGCAGCTATCACATCACATAGTATATAGTAACCAAATAGGAGGGACCATCATTGCCATTTTAGAATGATTATAGGATAATGACATGACGTCAGATCTCACAGCTTAGCAAAAGAGATAGGAAAGATAGCCCTAAAAGATATGTTTTATAACTGCAACATGGAAAAAGAAGGAAGTAGTACTCTGGTACTAATACAAAGATTCAATTGATGAGGACAGGAAGGGGAGGTCCGAGCAGAAGCAATGCCAGACTCAGCGTGATTGGCCAGTGATATGGTGCAGTTGGTATATGTAATACTGCATGTTAAAATTATAATTACACTTTTATTTATTCCGTTATAATGTATTAGGGAGCAGAGGCAAGACAGAACAATATTATTTCCAGAACAAAATTCTAAAATCAGTGTCAAATGGTGTGTTTGCTTGTCACAAGCGACTGTACATATTTTTTAAAACCAGGCAAAGAAATGTTTACCTCACAAAAAGAATTAGCTATGATGACCCCATGCTTAATTTCTGTATACTTTTTTTTTTACTTCATCCAATGCCCAGAAGATATAGTGTGACCAGACCATGTCCCTGTATGGTCAGACACAGTACACATACAGTGCCTACAAGTAGTATTCAACCCCCTGCAGATTTAGGTGGTTGACACATGCGGAATTAACTTGGCATTGTGACATTTGGACTGTAGATCAGCCTGGAAGTGGGAAATGCACTGCCGCCAAAAATATTTTTTAATTTTTTTTTTTAAAGCGTTAAAAGTTAACTCAGAGGGTCATTTATTATTCAACCCCTCAAACCACCAGCATTCTGTTTGGTCCCCCTAAAGTATTAAGAAGTAGTTCAGGCACAAAGAACAATGAGCTTCACATGTGTGGATTAATTATCTCTTTTGCCAGCCTTTTCTGACTATTTAAGACCCTCCCCAAACTTGTGAACAGCACTCATACATGGTCAACGTGGGAAAGACAAAGGAGCATTCCAAGGCCATCAGAGACAAGATCGTGGAGGGTCACAAGGCTGGCAAGGGGTACAAAAACCCTTTCCAAGGAGTTGGGCCTACCTGTCTCCACTGTTGGGAGCATCATCCGGAAGTGGAAGGCTTATGGGACTACTGTTAGCCTTCCAAGGCCTGGACAGCCTTTGAAAGTTTACTCCCGTGCCGAGGCCAGGCTTGTCCGAAGAGTCAAGGCTAACCCAAGGACAACAAGGAAGGAGCTCCGGGAAGATCTCATGGCAGTGGGGACATTGGTTTCAGTCAATACCATAAGTAACGTACTCCACCGCAATGGTCTGCATTCCAGACGAGCCCGTAGGGTACCTTTACTTTCAAAGCGTCATGTCAAGGCTCGTCTACAGTTTGCTCATGATCACTTGGAGGACTCTGAGACAGACTGGTTCAAGGTTCTATGGTCTGATGGGACCAAGATCGAGATCTTTGGTGTCAACCACACACGTGACGTTTGGAGACTGGATGGCACTGCATATGACCCCAAGAATACCATCCCTACAGTCAAGCATGGTGGTGGCAGCATCATGCTGTGGGGCTGTTTCTCAGCCAAGGGGCCTGGCCATCTGGTCCGCATCCATGGGAAGAAGGATAGCACGGCCTACCTGGAGATTTTGGCCAAGAACCTCCGCTCCTCCATCAAGGATCTTAAGATGGGTCATAATTTCATCTTCCAACAAGACAATGACCCAAAGCACACAAGAAAACCAAGGCCTGGTTCAAGAGGGAAAAAATCAAGGTGATGGAGTGGCCTAGTCAGTCTCCTGACCTTAACCCAATTGAAAACTTGTGGAAGGAGCTCAAGATTAAAGTCCACATGAGACACCCAAAGAACCTAGATAACTTGGAGAAGATCTGCATGGAGGAGTGGGCCAAGATAACTTCAGAGACCTGTGCCGGCCTGATCAGGTCTTATAAAAGACGATTATTAGCTGTAATTGCAAACAAGGGTTATTCCACAAAATATTAAACCTAGGGGTTGAATAATAATTGACTAATTGACCCACACTTTTATGTTTAAAATTTATTAAAATTCAACTGAGCAACGTAACTTTTTGGTTTGTAAGATTTATGCTTCTGTTAATAAATCCTACTCTCGTTTGCAGTTTGAAGGCTCTAACTTATTTGCATCTTATCAAACCACCTAAATCTGCAGGGGGTTGAATACTACTTGTAGGCACTGTAAGATTATTATTTCAAGATCTATTGATTACAACCAATTTTAAAATTAACTTTGTTCATGGGAAACTCCTTTAAGGGTGTTTTGACACTGGCGGTTTTGCTCAGATCCAGCAGGTCTGGCCCAAAAACCGCACCTGCTGCAAGTGCCGCCTAACGGCGACACTTGCGGCACACTTGCGGCAAGCCCCATGCATTGTCTATGGGGCTTGCGGTAAGTGTGCAGCAGACGTGGCAAGTGCGGTTGCGACAGATGCGGCCGCAAAAAAAAAACGCAGTCAGCAAAACGGCCAGGCAAAACCGCCAGTGTGAAAGCACCCTAACTAATATTTACTGGTACATCTAATTTGGCAATGATTGAATAATTGAGGGTGAAAGAATTGTCAAAAGATAATTATAGTTAGTACAAAAATATGTTGTAAAAGAAAATGACCATGAAAATGACAAAGTGGTGTAAAAGAAAAAATAGCATACCATAGCTAAGGTAAAAAGTGTTTGTACTGTGTTAGCCAGTAGATAGAATAATATTACAATCTGAGAGTCCTCAGTGGTTGATACCTTTTATTAGCTAACTGAAAAGATGGTGAATATTCACAAGCTTTCTAGACTCTAAGGCCTCTTCTTTATTAGCCTGATGAAGACGCCAAAGAGTCTCGAAAGCTTATGAATATTCACCATCTTTTCAGTTAGCTAATAAAAGGTATCAACCACTGAGGACTCTCAGATTCTAATATTTTTCATACCATAGCTAAGAATTCCAAAAGCATCCAAAACAATCCGGCCACCTCCGCCACTCATAACATCAATCAAGTGTTGCATCCCCTCAATTAGATATTATTTACCTATGCTATGGCCAATAAAATGAAGCTTTTCAAAAACCAAAATATTTTAGAAAATATTTTAGTACTCTATTTTATCTTTATACATCTTTTTTTTTTTAATTTTGATTGATATCTGTCATATTTTTATTGTATTTAAATAGTTGTCTTCATGCATATATTTATGATATTACTTATTTAGTATTTTTTAATTTAGTCTTTTGCTATATGGTCATTTCTTTGCTTAATTTGAGAATTGTTTTTTACAGAGCAAGACCCAAAGTGCAGTATAATGGATATGCTGGGCATGAAAACAGTAATGGACAAGCATCATTTGAAAATCCAATGTATGATACAAACTTAAAACCCACAGAGGCAAAAGCTGTTAGATTTGACACAACACTAAACACAGTTTGCACAGTGGTATAGCCTTTGGTGCCCATAAAAACTGATTTATAGCCATACCTCTGATGGACAAGCAGAAATTCCATTGGTGCCCTAAACCAATATCTACTACTTCTGGCTTTGCTGCTGCAATCTTTAACACCATTGATCAACAAACAATACATGCATTTCTAGTTATTGATTTCGTTGAGTTGAGTCTTCTAAAGATCAAGTAAAGACATCCCTTCATTTCCAATAGGATTACAATGCCTGGCTGCAAGTTGCTTACCATCAAGAATTCCTTCAGGAAGACTACAGAGTTATGCCACCTTGTTATTTTGATGCCTTGTTTATGATGTATATGGCAAATGCCTTCCATGCAATATTTTTGGGCACTTGGATCAGTTATGTACTGTGATGGATGAATATACCACAGTACATCTATAATTTTTGTATTCCAAGAAACATGAATGTCCTGATTGACACCGTAAACCTGAAGGAGAGGACGACCTAACTTATGGTTGCACATAAAAAATGCTTTACCATTAAATCAATGACATTTTATAACAGTATAAAGCAACCGGATCTAACAGACACTATTTGTGCACTGGGGTTTGCAATTTTTTTCATTCAGCTGGTGTTGCAAAATATTTCTGCACAATTTTTTTGCACTAGTATGTTTGAAACGAGTGAATTCCATATCATCAAGATAAAACAGGGTTTATAATGAAAATGTTCAATTGTTAAAAAAATATATCCATCCTCATATGTCACCCATTTCACAAGACACCAGATCTCACGGTTCTGGAAGTCACAATGACTTATCATTTCCTAACAAAAAGAAACTGTGTTTCTGTTCATTTTATTACAGACAGATTTTACATCTTCATAACCAACATCTGCCATCATGTCCAGAAGCAGCAGTCGATTTTTGTACAATATATATTTTATGTCTTATTTTCTTATAAAAAAATAAATAAAAAACAGGGTTGACTTTAAAAATTTGTATTATACAATTAAAGAGCGGGTGTTTGAGAAAATTGTGAAAAGTTATTTATTCAAAAAAAAGAATCAAATCTAAAAAATTATTTTTGTCCTTGCATTTTAATAGGTTTTACTTTCTTTGATGCAATAAGTGTTCTTATGTTACTAAAAGCTTGCAAGCTGATTTATTTAGCAGTCACTTTCAATTCATTTTATGTTAAATTGACATCCTTTTTCCACTGTCTTAAAAAAGTCCCATTTTTTAAGATAATTTCTTTCTATATTTCATATTGAGGCATATAGATATCCCGGCCTTATCCTCTCCGACTAATATAAGCAGTGGTACTGGTTTCTTAAGGGAAATGTAACAGCTATTTTTTTAATTAATTAAAAACAGAAAATGAAATGTGTTTTTTTTTTATTGTTTTTTTTACTGTGCATAATTATTAGGCATTCATCTTACCTAGGCTGCTGCAATGTGAATGTCAGTAGAAAACGTATTGGCTTCAAAGGCTGTGTACTTCGGAGGCACTACATGTTGGATACAGTGCCTCCAGAGTCCGGACCTGTGGGAACTGGCAGGTGCATGCAAGGAGACCACAGGTACCCTCTACCTGCACCGCAGCTGAAGACATGCTACAGTCGATAGAAGCATAGTGAGTAGGGATGAGCGAGTATGCTCTGCGCTACTCGTTACTCGCACGAGTATCCCGGTACTCGGGATGCTCGGCGAGCACCGAGTACCGCCGAGATGCTCGGACTGCTCGGTAATAATAAGCGATCTGACACACATACACAGCTCCCTTCAGTGCACACAGTGAGCTGGCACCTCACAGGGAGCAGATTTATTGTTAGGATCACTCTGGGGGCCACAGCAAGGTGTTATATGTTGCGGCGGTTTCAAAAAGCCCACCCTCCCGCTCTTTCCCAGCAATACTCGTTTTATACCCGGAAGTCTGTGGGCGGAGCCTGTCACTCATTGACTTACATTGGGCTCGGTGCTCTGGCCGAGTACACGAGTATCTTGAGATGTTCGGCCAGAGCACCGAGCACCCGAGCATTTTAGTGCTCGCTCATCACTAATAGTGAGGATGGGATTTCTTGAAATGTGCTGCATCCAAAACGCTGCAATTCCTGATCATGAGCACATACCCTAAGAATGTGTTTTAGGCTTGGTCTTTAACCTGAGGAGGGGTCACTGAGCATGGAAAGGAAGAAGGTAATTAGTACCTATAATGATGGATCCCTTGTTATCTACATGCAATTTATAATACAATAGTTCTTGCTTAATATATTGGGAAAACAGTGAAATGCGAAAAAGTGTGATCTCTACAGATCAGAAAATGTCGTACTCAAATTATGATTTGAATGAAAACTACATGATTTCTGGAATGTTTTTATCATAGCTAAGGAGATGAAAAAATAGAAACAAAACTGATATTAAAAAAACATTAAACAAGAAATATTGATTTTGCATAATGGAACATTTCTCGACAATGTGATCAGAAAATGACTAATCGTTTGTATTAGGTGTACATTGCAGAGAAGATTATAAGAAAAGGTAAATTCTTAGACTACAGATGATAATGCAGGATTTACCTCTCAATATATCTGATGGTACAGCTCTTATTGAACACTCATTAGATAAAAGACAAAATATGGAGTCTTGCTCAGTTTACGGGTGGATATCCCAAAAAGACCCAAGGTAAAGGTCTATAACAACTGACTCAATTTATTGCTGCTAATGAACATGTGAATATCCTAAAAGGACATGAAGTATGAGTCTATAAGGCTATGGTCACACTTGAGTTGTACCATCCGCTAAAAGGATACATTATTTACCCTGGCATTCACATGACATGTGTGTACATTTTTGTGTCATGCATTAATGCATGGTACATGCATGTACCATGCATTAATGGATGCATTCTTCATAGACTCCAATGATAAATTAATGCATCGACACAGACACGTTTCCCAAAACTGCCCACAAAACGCTGCAGACCGCGTGCGCTAAAAAAAAAACCGCATAGTACCAAACACATACCAATTTGGTCATGCATTTTTTTATATTGGAGTCAATGGATGCGTTACCGCATCTGTTTGCAGACATTGTTAGATGAAAAAATGCATCATTTTGGCTGATGCTTGGCGCTAGTGTGACCCTAGCCTTATAGCAACAGTGGTCAATGTTAGAATTGCAAAATTTCCATTTTTTTCTAACATAGACTACAAACATGATGTGAAAACAAACCTTTTAAAATATAAGGTACGTAAAAAACCTAATTTAAACAGTCGACTATTTTGTGATGACACATTCACTTTATGCAACACTTATCTCGAATTGGCTCCAATCTGAAAATATGTTGTCTTCAGGAGACAAACCCATAAGGCTAGGTATAGAATGTTTGATGCCGTTGTTGGGAACATATATTAAAAGGTATGCGTCCAGCAGTAGCTACAGGCGAGATGGATCCTGAGTCTTCTTTCAACAGTCAGACCCACTGTAAAATAAAAATGTATATAGACCCACCAAAAAATACATGATGTATGCTTCTTTGCAGCAGTCCTTTATTTAGGAAAGCACAGTCTGCTTAAAAACACACTTTTTACCTTTGTCTGATGAATGGCAGTATATGACAATTTATAGGAGCATTAAAGGGAACCTGTCACCTCCATTAAGCCCCCCAGGCTATCACTACCTGTCCCTGCACCTTTCTATTAACTCTAACTATCCCTCTCTGTACTAAATGTGTCTTGTGATGTGTAATAAAAGCTTTTTATCACTTACTCATTACTATGTTAATGATCCGTGGGGCTACTGTTACTAGCCCCCTTGGGCGTCCTCTCTGTGTCCCGTGGCCACCTCCAGTGTAATTTAATTTGACTTCCAAATGTTCGCCCCTACCCCCCCCAGCCTGTCTCGCTCCACTCTGCAGAATGCCGGTATGATGCTGAACGCGTCATTTCCGGTACTCTGCAGCCGGACTTCAGGCTACGCAGTACGCATGCTCTATAGACTCATTGCGTCAGCTCATCTGTGATGAGCTGAAGTAATGTGCTCCACAGAGCATGCGCAATGAGCAGCTCTGTGGATGAGCTGCAGAGTACCGGAGATGACGCGTTCAGCATCATACTCGGCATTCTGCAGAGTGGAGCGAGCCAGGCTGGGGGACATGCATTTAGAAGTCAATATCACACCCATCGGGGCATGATAAACTACACAGGAGGTGGCCACTGGACACAGAGAGGACACCCAAGGGGGCTAGCAGCGGTAGCCCCCCGGATCATTAACATAGTAATGAGTAAGTGCTAAAAAGCTTTTATTGCACAGTCACAGGCCACATTTAGCGCAAAAGGGATAGTTAGAGTGGTGATAGGAAGGTGCAGGGACAGGTAGTGATAGCCTGGGGGGCTTTATGGAGGTGACAGGTTCCCTTTAAACTATAAGTCAACAAAGTTTTTGATTTATACTGTAAGCTAAGTGCACAGAGGCAATGTGCATCAAGCCTAAACTTGTAATATTATTTGTGCTTAACGTGTAACCGCCATTTACATTTTTATTTAATAATAATGTAGAGCAAGTGATTATAATAAACTTTCAAATATACTGGAAAGAAACCATTCATAAACCTTCCACAAGAGGTCCTCAGTAGACTGTGTTTGAAGCTCATTCTCTGTGAAATCCGTCTTCAGGGGGGCAGGGCCTACACAGTGTTCACAATATAGCTGATTAGACTCTCAAGTTATCACATGCTGGAACCCTCCTGACCTCAAATGGCTGCTGTGAGATCTTATCTGACTCCTCATTCAATAGCTATGCTCTGTACTCTGATAACATGAAGCAGAGCCATGTGAATTGATGAAGTAACTTGAGAGTCTTATCAGCTGTATTGTGAATGCTATGTAGACCCCAGCCCTCTGAAGATGGATCTGACTAAAAATGAGCTTCAGACACTGTCTATGGGACATCTTGTGGAAGTTTTTTTTATAGGTTTCCTTCCAGATTTCTTTAATAAAGTATATTTGAAAGTTTATTATAATCACTTCCTCTACATTATTATATAAAAATTTAAATAGTGGTGACGTGTTAAATATTAATTTTACAGTGTTGAAATTTCTCCTTTAAATGTTAAGAGAATTCATCAAAAATATTTTTGCCAGTCTTTTTAGGATTTGAGGATTTGAAAAATTGCAAACTTTTGTGCAAAGAATAGCTGCGCCAAGATGTTTCTCTTCTTTATGGTTTTTTTTCTTAGCTCTGCCAACTTCTTTAAAAAGTATATGAAGTATAAGATCTATGATAACAGATAGAAATTTTAGCAGATCCTAAATTATAACAGCAATGTACATTTAGCAAAAACATCTGCCAAATTCAATAAATGGCATATCGTCTTTTAATTAGTTTGACACATCTTACCTCAGCAAAGTCTAGTTCTAGTCTGAAGTACTAAATAATGGCGGTCTTTAGGAATTCCCCTTATAGAGGAAAAGGTTTTCTGCTGTCTGTGGTGAAGACTATGGCTGTACCATTTACTGTAAACTATGAAAATCAAATGTAGAGAAATAGAAAATACTATTATTTCCTATAATTTGCAGAAGTAAACATTTTTTTTTTAGCATGGATAATAATTCTTTATGTGTGTCCCAATAACTAAAAAAAACACTTTTTAACATGCAACAAACTGGAGGGCTTTTCAGTGTATATTCTCACACAAAGTCTTTTGTGGTAATTTTAAGATATTTTAGAGACAACTTGAACAGATATTTTAACTACAAATAGGAATAATTGAGGTCAGCCGCGCTTTTTTCGCGGCCGCACCTGCCGCAAGTGCCAAAACCGCACTTGCCGCACCTGCCGCAAGCCCGCATATACATTGTATGGGGCTTGCCGCAAGTGTGCCGCAAGTGTGCCGCAAGTGCAGCCGTTATGCGGTAATCGCGGCAGATGCGGTTTTTTTCACCGCATCTGCCGCGATTTAAAAAAAACACTGATGTGAAAGTACCCTTAGAGGGTTAATAATTTTTTTTTTACAAAATAGGTAAATTTGACTTCAAATCAGACACAAAAAAATTAAACTTTATTATTCTGCCTCAATTAAAACAAAAATCCAAGTTTATTCCATTTTTTTTAAACAACTTAAAGTTAACAGGATACCTCCAGTTTTAAAGGAATGCTTTTACTCTCTTTATTAAGGAGAACACCATTTCTCCACCTTCCAACTGTCTGGTTTCCAGGGGCAGTGCATTCCTGAAGAGAGACAGCTTAGATCAGCATCATGGTGTCTTTGTTTTGAAATGAGAGCTCTCCGATGCAATAAGCATCGATCTTGTTAGCTTTTGAGTGGCACTTACTGGATCTAAAGCAAAGAGCTTACAAGTGGCACATGCTCTTTGCATAATATACAGGTCACCATGCAGTCTTAGAGTAGCTAGTAATGTTGGCAATGAACATAAACTATAAAATAAAAACATGTTCCTTTGAGAACTGAGGATTTTCTTAAGGTAAGTTGTAGATGTGCGCAAGCCATCTGAAATCCAAGTTTGCCAGCTTCACCAAATGTGCCCCCAAAGAATTATATTAGTAAGTAACTTTACCACAAAGCCTCTAAATGCCTGGGGAATACATTATAACACTCTGAGGTCTCCTAGGAATATATAGAACCCTATGCAAACTCAGCCTTATTAATGTCCAAATTGGTTGAAAAATTAGTTCTGCCTATATGGCTAGATGATTAATCAACCTCTGTGTTTAGGTAGTGTGTACAATTCTAAAATTTGTCTACTATTAGACTTTGCAAAAGAAAATATTTTTTTTTTACTATATGTAGTCAGTTATTTAAATTTCTGAATTATGGAGCTATTTTATTGGTATTTTTTTTTAAATATGACTTGCCCATCTCACAACACTAAAACACATTCTGTATCACACAGGCTTATGTTTCTAGGTAGCAACATTTGGACAAAGGGGAATTAAAACACTCTACTTGTTTGTGGTGTGTGAAGAATAAAAAATGCTGTTAATAAGGTGTTGTACCAGCAATTTATTTCAGATCAATTCACAATTACATTGATCTGTATATCACATTATTATGCACAGATTGAGATTACCATTTCCTTTTCCAATCTGCTTTGGCACTGCAGTATTACACCACAATCAGATTAGGCCTTTTTCTATTCCTTTGTATAGTGAGATGTACACTCTGACCCCTTGCCCTACACTGTAAATTCCTAAAATATCGCTCCTTAGCTGACCCTTATCTTTTATTCTCCTTGTGATCAGCTGTTCAAGACCATTTAATAAAAGAGCAGCAAGGAATTATTGGAAAGCCCTTGTATGAATTATTTAGCTCACTTTTGAATTATTCAGTAATCTGTGAAATGGTGCTGCACATTTTTTCCTTTTTAAAACCCTATCAAGTCTAATTGCAAAGTGTTGAAATTCGCTTGGGGCATGTGAAATTAAAATAAATCAACTCAAAAACAATCTTTATGCTGAAAATACGTCTTACTAAGATGGCTGTTGGATTGAGGTTGTTCTGCTACATAATAAATTTGAAACCTACCTGGTGGCATTTCATGATGGATTAGTAAAAATATCCTTTTTAAAGAAGTCTTACTTTGCAGCATTTTTCATATTTGCCTATCCCTTTGCACAATACTGTTTTTTATAAAACAGAATCTAAACGGCTGCCATATTACTTCTGTGGGAATCTGTGCATAATAGAAAAGCCAATCTCCTTAAAGGGCCCGTTTCACGCTTCAATGGTCGAACGATCTGATCAACGATCCGACTTGATCTAGATCGCTTGAAAGTCATTCAATGATCGCTAGTGAAATGTCACACGTACAGATGTTGTTAATGATGCAGCAACGATTCCGCAACAAGCAAACGATACTTGTGGTCATTAGATCACTTACCTCCTTCATTTCCCAATAGGTGAGGTCGTTAACGACATCGTTATCAAGGTGTCATACACACCCATGCTGCAGGTTGGACGAACAATCATCGTTTGGTTTTAGGTCCGATTTAAAAACCTCTGATGAACGATCTGCCCAATTATCATTGATCGGACGTACATTTCATACTGAACGACGTGGTTACGACATTGTTTGAACGACTGAAAACCTGTGATGTTTCAATGATATCGTTTACGATATCGTAGCATGTAACGGGCCCTCAATGGTGCTCCTGTGCTATATTTTAAGCTGAAGGATTTGACCTACGCTGATGTAATAACCAAAAGTTTGCGAAACTATAATCTAGTACTGTTAAGCTTTAGTAGAAGCAATGCTTAAGTCTTGGATTGGTAAGAAATTAAGTCAAAAGTATAGTGTCAAATCTGAAAGCTCTACACAATTATTGAGGTTTTCCAGTTTTTTTAAGACAATACATAAGCTTTTAATGTAATATTACCAGGTTTAATATGAGGTACTTTATACACTCTTCAACAATTAAATTTCAATAGCAAGAAGGAAATGTTGTGTAATTACAGATTATGAAAATGATGAAAACGTAAACAAAATTTTTCAAATATTGCGATTTTTTCAGCATAGAATATGAGTGACGTGCAGAAATACACATACTTAGGCCTTGTTCACACATACCTGTGTTTTCGGCACTCTCTGCGTTTTTTTGCAGTTTTTCAAAAACGCAGATGCGTTAGCGCATGGTACATTTTAGCTACACTTGCATTTTTTCCCCCATTCCAAAAAACACTGCATGCAGCGTTCTTGGGTGCTGTAAAAAAACGCATGGGGCCCTATGGGAAACGCATGCATTTTTACATGCGTTTTTGGTGAAAAAATGACTAAGTCCAAAAACTTCAAAAACACTTTCAGACCCACAGGGGACACTATTTGGTACTCTTAGAAAAACTGATCGGTTTTTCTAAGTGCTAAAAAGACGCATAGATGTGTGAACAAGGCCTTAAATACCTTGGCAAACTATCCATGATGATATTAATATGCATCTGAGGAATGTTCTATCATGCTTGAATGCTTTTGATTATGCAAATCATGAAGGAAGCAGCTCCTTTTCCAATTATTGACATATTCTATTGTCTATATTGCAGCAATGTTGAAAAATGGTTCTTGCTACACTGGAAAAATGTCTGTATTACTGATTTCACCACCAAATCAGTGCAATGTTGAACTTCTAACATACCTAGGAAAAAAGTAGTGATGTCTGTCTATTATATATTTTGCCAGCCAACACCATAGACTAGGGAATAGACTGGTTTACCTTGTGAAGGTCTGTCTATGGTGTTAGCCATGTTATCTATAAACCAATCTGCATCTATCCTTGTACCCAAGACAAAAATGTGATTCATCCTTGAGAATAATTCCAGTCCTTTAATGCTTTGTTGTAGCCTGGAAACAGCAATGAGCAGTGCCAAAAAAGGCAATCTAGGTTTAACATTACATTTGTCCTAGATTATGATGTGGGATAGCGTAATGTGCAGTAGCCAAATGCCTCTAGTCCTGAAAGTCTGATTTTACTAGATATGTCAGAATAGTTTGGTATCTTCCCTTGTTTATAATAATCTAAGGCTCCTTTCACATCAGTGGGTTTCGCTGATGTGCAGCAGATCTGGCAGGTGGCGCCACATCTGCCAGATCTGCCGCCTAACGGCCAACTTGCTGACCGGATCCGGCAAGCCCCATGCATTGTCTATGGGGCTTGCGGTCCAGTGCGGCAGATCTGGCACTTACGGGTGCGATAAAAAAACTCTGCTTGCTGGATCCGGCCAATCCGGCGTAATTGCTCTTGCTGCACCGGACCGCAGGCCCCATAGACAATGCATGAGGCTTGCTGGATCCGGGCCGCAAGTCGGCCATTAGGCAAAAACCGCTCATGTGAAAGGGCCCTAAGATAGCTTTTACATCACCGATTTTGCCCATTCGTGGCTGACCTGGTAGCTTTGCTGCATCTACTGCATAACGGCTTGTGGCAAGCCTGCAGGAAGCCCCATTTACTCCCTATGGGACATGCGGTAAAGTGTGGCAAGCTGCTATCAGGGTTTTTTTGACTTGCCTGCAGTACTGTCTCTGGCAAAACCGCACTTGTTGCACCTGACCGGAAATCTTATAGGGAATGAATGGGTTTTGACGCATCCTTTTTGTGGTAGATATGGCAAAACTGCCGGATGTGCCACGAATTTCAAATAGCGCTGTTGTGAAAGCAGCCTAACTTTGCTTTATCAATATGCAAAAGACAACCTAGTTTAGATCTGGACAACTTATTAGATTCTAATGTGACATTTTTTCTGAAAAACTATTGTGCAGATTAGCTCCTTTTTTCTAGTGTATTAAGATTGAAGAAAATAAAATGTGTAATTGTAATTAAAATGATGTAGGGCCGATTCCAAAAAACAACATATCAATCACACTAAGTCTCGGACTCTGCTGGCACCTCTTCTAAATCTCTTTACTTCTAACAACTGACTTTCAATATTATTCATAGTTGACTACTTTCACCTTCCGTAGTGCTGCAGATATACAACGCAATACTATTTGAAGTATTTGACCAGTACACTAGGCCTTCTTTTCTTCTTGTCTCTATTGCTCAGCTTTGAGCTGATGTATATGATGTTTTGGTAAGATCTCTGACTTTTTTCAGATATGCCAATTGCCAATAGAAAAAGATATGGAAGTATCAACTGTTGATAGTAACTGTGGTATGGCGGAACACCACTTTGACCATCGTGCACAAACATATCTATAGATATATGCACCAAAGGCAATTTATATATAAGGGTAACAATGTTTTGAATGTTTGACTTTCAGGCTCCATATCTCACCATCCACTATAGCTTTTAGCTTGAAACTACTTTTATTTTATAGACAATCATCTCAAATATCTCATACAAATATGCCACTTGCAACTATGTAGCATATCATTACTTATGCAGGTTCTTGTCATGTCACTGCATTGTTACTGTTTTTCTCTTGGTTTTTGAAAAATCTTTTTCTTCCTGTATACTAGAAATTACAACCTGTTCTCACATTTCCTAATAGCTGTGTGTTGTTAGGTTGATTCCCTAGGGAAAGCTCAATGGTTTGAATCAAGAAGCAGCCATGAATAAGATTTCCCAAGAAAGGTGAAACAGTCTCATCCAGTTCATCGATAATGGTCTCTTGATAAAGAAAATTGGGAAATTGCGTCATGTGAATTCCATGACAATTAGAAGAATATGAAAAGAAGTACATCCATTCAAAATCCTAGAGTTGTTCAGGAAGACAATCTTGGCTCATCACAAGGTCTATAATTTCTGGCACAACACACACAGCAGTGGAGGTGGCTCATGTGCTTTGCCATAGTAAGATCAAATATGTCAATGCAAGCACCATATGACAAATGTCACACAAGTCTGGAATGCGAAAAGTAATAGAATTGCGGTCAATGTCCAGGCGCTGGGAGCAACAACACAGTAGATGGAAAAGTACAGACCTTTATTGTTTCAATGTAGAACACCGACGCTTTTCTGCAGGGGTCTGCTGTCTTCATCAGGTGGTTCTACATTGAAACAATAAAGGTCTGTACTTTTCCATCTACTGTGTTGCTGCTCCCAGCGCCCGGACATTGACTGCAATTCTATTACTTTTCGCACATCAATTTCCACTTTGGGTATTGCGGCCCAGAGCTGCAGGGCGCATTCAGCCACAGTGCCCACAGGACATTTGATGACCTCACATCCTATCACCTGACCGGGCACACATGACCAGAAGGCGTCGAGGATCCCTAGAGGGGCCGGAGCTCAAGCTAGGACATGGCACCGGTCCTTAATTTCGGAGCCGCAGGCTGTTATACCAAGGTTGTGCAGGCAACACAACCTCAATAGGTGAGCGAACTAACTCACCATTTTTTCTCACTCCCCTAATGCCATCAGATCTGTCACAGGGAGGAGCCTCCTATTCATTTTTCTCTTTCATACACAAGTCTGGAATGTCCCAAAGAAAGGGGAAGAAGATTTTACTTCAATATCATCATAGGAAGCATCAGCTCGGGTTTGCAAAAATGTATAAAAAGTGGACACTAGAGGAATGAAAACGTGTGATTTGGAGTGATAAGACGAAAGACAATAAATTAGGCTCAGGTAGCTAAAAAGGGGTCTAAAGAAACAAGGGAAAAAGAGGCAGATTGAGAAACAACTGAAGCAACTGTAAAGTTTGGTTGATGAAGCCTGATGATATGGAGTTGGTTCACAGCCAAAGGCGCGGCATACTTGAGAAAGATTGATGGTTGTCTCACTGCTGAGCTATATGTGAGAATCCAACAAGACGAGTTATTTAGTAATTGACAAAGAACATTCTGGATTGTCAACCCAATCTAAAACTTGTGGGTAGAGTTGAAAAAAGTTATATAGACATCCACGTGAGTCGATCAGTATGCATCAACATTGAGAACATGTAGAATAGACTTGGGGTCAGATATCAATCATGACATACTTGAATCTGATCGAGAGCATGCCCAGAAGGATTCATTCAGTGTTGAACGTCAAAGATGGATTTGTAACTTAATAACAAAATAACAACAATTTAAATTTGGATTTTTAGGAGCCAAACGGTAACAATGCAGTGCCAAGACAACAATCTCTATAACTAATCACATGCTATATAGTTGCAAGACAAATTTATGTATGGGATAGCCAACATGATTTTCTATAAAATGAAGGTAGTCTCACACTGAAAGCTGCAGTAGATGGTGAGATATGGAGCTTGAAACTCAAAAATGTAAAATATTGTCACTACTTTGCTCCTCAATACCTCAATATATATGTGTACATAAAAAATCGTCGTGGCTATCTCATACATTAATTTGTCATTCAACTATTTAGCATGTATATATATATATATATATATATATATATATATATATATACATACTATATTTTTTAGGTAATTGAAAAGGTCTAACATTTTTATCCTCTTGGTCGCCAGTGTAAACAAATTACATTTACTGCACCACATTTTGAGTGCCAAATTCCTGCATGTTTCGCTTTTATTCATGCTCTAATATTCCCTCTTGATTGAGTGAACCATATTATATTATAGTATAGCACCAAGGCAATGTAAGGTATTCAACATTATTATGCTTGAGATTCTGTCAGTCTTCTGTAGCTGATGTAATATGCTACAATGAATGTAAAAAAAAAAAGAGCATTTTTTTTCATTCATGCCAATTGAATCAATCTAATTCACCGAACCCCAAATTTCATAAAGATGGTTTGAATATCTCTAATGTTTAGCTAAAATTTAAACTCCAATTACTTAGTATACTTTTATAGAAAAACTGTTTAAGGCTATGTGCACATCAGTCGGTTCTGCATTTCTGCAGACCGACCGGGAACCGGAGGACACTGGCAGAAACTGAGTTTTCTGTGCTCAGCAGTGTCCCTCGTTTTTTGCTCGTTTTTTTGCTCGTTTTCCGCCCGGTTTTTACAGCGTTTTGTCGGCGGTTTTTCTGAGCGGTTTTTAAAACTGAGTTTTTAATGCACTTGTTCAGCTGAAACCGGTGGAAAAACGGAGGAAAGAAGTCACTTGCTCTATTTTTGGAAACAGGTGAAAAAACTCAGTTTTGACTGAAAACGACCAGAAGAAAAACGTTGTAATGTAGACAGAGTTTTCTAAAATCCATTGACTAGCATGTTAATCCAACCGGAGGGTAGGATTAACATAAATTAACATAAAACGGAGCGGAAAACGCCGACGGAAAACGTCCAAAAGCAGCCCACAAAACGACTGATGTGCACCTACCCTAAACATTACATGTACAAGTAGAATTTTTTTTATGCTATCAACAATTCCTGCTCATGTGAACATGTAACTAAATGTTTTTTAATGATCCATCATTTACTACAGAGTAGTACATCTGCATCTAAACTCATATTATTTTTATTTTTAAACAATCAAATTTATATAGAACTATAATGCTAAATACCCCATAAAGCAACACAAAACGTTCCTATGGGTTCAAAATTTGGATCCTTAAAGCGAACCTGTCACCCCCTCCAGGCATCTAAAGATAACATAGCCACCTTCTGCAGCACTAAGGCTGCATTCTGACAAGGTGTCTATAGCATTTAGGCTCCCTTGATTCACTGAAATAAAGACTTTTATAAAATCTGTTTCAAGCCAGATCCAAGACCGGGAGGCGGGTTTTCAAGTGTCTGTCTCCCTCCTCTGTGGTGTCAGTCATCCCTCTCTGCTCTCTGTGTGCCACCTCCAGGGCCACCTCCCTGCATTACAGAGCTTTGTCAGCTCTGCTACAACACAGAGCTGCTGTTATAGGAGACCCCACAGTAGTAAATCTAGCAGGAGGATCGTGAGCAGAACAGCAGACAGAGCACTGCCTGCTACGTAGCAGCCCTTGAGCTGAGCAGTTTTCACTTTCAGTTTCTTGTACCCAGCAGCATTGCTCCGTCCTCAGCCCCTGATCTAAAGCACAAACTCAACTCTGCTGCACCGCTGACAGCTCAGCTCAAGGCTGCTATGTAGCAGGCAGTGCTCTGTCTGCTCAGGATCCTCCTGCTAGATTTACTACTGTGGGGTCTCCTATAACAGCAGCTCTGTGTTGTAGCAGAGCTGACAAAGCTCTGTAATGCAGGGAGGTGGCCCTGGAGGAGGTGCACAGAGAGCAGAGAGGGATGACTGACACCACAGAGAAAGGAGACAGACACTTGAAAACCCGCCTCCCGGTCTTGGATCTGGTTTGAAACAGATTTTATATAAGTCTTTATTTCAGTGAATCAAGGGAGCATAAATGCTATAGACACCTTGTCAGAATGCAGCCTTAGTGCTGCAGAAGGTGGCTATGTTATCTTTAGATGCCTAGAGGGGGTGACAGGTTCGCTTTAAGCTTTCCTTGTACTGCCATACAGGGTCTGTGCATTGATATAGTTACATGAATAAGCCTTAACATTTACTTTTTGTAATATGTATTATTAGCAAAGTTATAAAAAAAAATATTAAATGCTTATTCTATTATTTAATTTTACAGTAGATTTTTGCTAAGTAAAATTTCTCATTAAGATCCAATTGTCTTTCTGTTATATGATAACAACTCCAAAATGTATTATTTTGTATACTATTATATGAATATGTGTCATATTTTTTCCATATAAATATTGAATCTGTATGAATATTTTATGCACATTCATTATGAGTAATACAAAGTAAAAAAAAAATCCCCTGTACGTATCAATGAAACTTATCTTTGGACCAAGAAGCTACTAAAATATTTTGTTTGTTTATTTTTTTGAAATCTAGGGGGGAAAAAAATCAATTTTATTCATATGCATTACAGTTACAAAGGCTTACAAAAAAATTATAGAAATTTCATGAAAAATATTAATATTTATTCAAATTATTTTAAAGAATATTCTTCGACTTGCTGCAGTTTCTATTTTTCCTTTTAGGCATTTCATAAAGAATATAAATAAAATATACATTTATGTTAATAGGTTATGCTGACATTGCCATTACTCTCATTGCTCTTCCATTTCTTGTTTCATCCTATCATTTCATCTCATGCCGATGATATGTAATAGGTTCAAAGAAGTCTTTTGTACAGAGATATATATATTTTTATTAAGAATTTGTAAAAGTAAAAAATACACTGCATTTTTTTTTATAAATCAATATCGTTAAATATATTGTTTTGTAATACCTATAAATTGTTACTATTATAGCTATAGTGGAATATTGTTCTATAAAATATGTAATAATGATATGGCCTCTTAAGAAATCTTTATCCTTTTAAAACTTAAATTTTACATTTAACAATATTGTAAAATATTCTGTACAATGCCACTTTAAAATGCATCAATAATTTTGGATTAAATATCTAATTTTAGTTTGTGTGAGCATGTATTCTACTTTGTTTCAAATTGAGCTATCAGTTGAAATTATATCTAATATTTAAATATTTGTTTAGCTAAATGGCATAATGTAATGTTAGCACCTTGAATATATTTTTCGCATTAACCTCATTAGCTTAATCAAAGCATTACTGATCCACACTTTTTCTTTGAGTCCAACTAATCCTTTCTTCTAAACATTAGCGCAGAGATATGAAACTATCAAAATGAAAAACTGTCTTTGTAACCTATAGCAACTAATCACAGGACAAACTTCATTTTTCAAGAACCTAATTATAAAATAAAAAAAATAATTTAACAAACATAAAAATTCACACTACAGTTTCTGTGGCCAGCAACAAAAAAAAAAATATCACCCAAAGTTTGTTGAGACATACAGAGCTGGTCCTCTTAAAGAAAAAAAACTGAAAATTTGCTTATAAACTGCCTGAAGGACTTTTCCTATATTTTCAATATAAACCCTCCTTAAGTTTAGTTCCTACAATCAGATTTTTTAGAACTAGTGACAACCCATATCTTCACTGTGCAAAAAGTGCAGTGTCTTACAGTTTCAGCAAAGTAGATGGATTTAGAGAAATATCATGCTAATTCTAGGGTCACATTTGGGATGTTGCATCCGTTTGAGGGATGCATTAAAGGATGCTTTTTTTCCTCTTGTAAATCCCATGATATGTGTGTTCATTTTTAAAGCATGCGTTAATGCATGCGTTTCCCATAGGCTCCTGTGTTGAAAAAATGCATGCGTTTTATATAACAGGCCCAAAAATGCTGCAGACTGCATTTTTGGGTGCACTACCAAAAATCCATAGCGTCAAAGGCAATGCATTTTTTGCATTGGAGCCCATGGGTGCATTAACGCATGCGTTTTTCAACATTTGCACATAAAAATAATGCATGCATTTAGCAAATGCATGACGCAAGTCTGAGCCTAGCCTACCCGTATTTTTTTAAGTAACATAAAGTAACCTGCAATGTATATGTCAAATTGGCAACATGTCAAATTGGCAACATGTATGTTGACTTATGTTTGGATTCTAATAATTATTCGCATTAGATGCGGAACAATAAATGTAAAAAATGTACGAGGGGAGTTAATTAAAGATTTCCATTGACTCACTTTTATTTATCACAGGATGCTGAAGCTGCACATGTGTAATTATGTAAGTCTCTCTAGGTTACGTGCCAATTTGCAACTCTGAACTAATAATGGTCTTTCTTTTACAGGTGCTAAAGTCGTGTGAAGTGTGTGATAATTGACTCAGTGGAATACAGAGCAGTCATCAAGTCCCTTTCTTGAAAGGAGTGTTCAAGTATAGCAGAATGTGTTCACCCTGGAACTGTTGTAGTTTCCACCAAAGTTCGACCACATTTGAAATGATGATGCCAGTTCTTAAATACATCACATGATGAGGAATCGTCACCATAAATCTCTTTCATCTTATAACATCTCCCTCGGTGTGCGGCATTTCAAGTAAAGGAACTTGATGACTGCTCTGTTTTCCACTGGGTTTATTATCACACCTCATAAAACTTTAACACCTGTGAAAGAAAGACAGTTATCAGTTTTGAGTTGCAAATTGGCAAGTAACCTAGAGACTTTTTTCATTAGACATGTGCAGTTTCGGCATCCTGTGATAAATAGAAGTTGGTCTGGAGAAATCTTTAATGAACACCCATTGTATATGCAGTCTTAAGGCCCCGATACATGGCATGACATCGTCAACGACATCGCTGATACGTCACGGGTTTGGAGGCGTACCACCGATGTCATTGTGACGTTTTTGCGTGTGACTGGCAAGTTGCAACGATAAATCGTTGGATCAGAGTTGACAGGTTTACCAACATGTTGGTAAATTTGATGATCGCAACTCCAGCAACCTGCTGTATCATTCTGTTTGACACCGCAATAACGATGTTGCGGACGACTTCGCCCATTTACAGCAATGACCAGGGATCGTTCGCGGGGTTTGCGAATGATACCTGCTCACAACATCATTGGTGAGTTGTTCACGATATGTACACATGTGATATCTCACCAGCGATGTTGAAATGATGCCAAAAACTACCGCGCGCCCCCGAGATCATTGCCGACATCGTTTCAACGTCATGCCGTGTAACGGTGCCTTTAGTGTTTTTCATTTTGGAATTGTACTAGAAATGCAGTAAATTAGTTCACAACTTTATCAGTAGAGTTTATTATTGTCAAATATAAGGGTGTATTAAAACCAAAGTAGTTTTATTTAATATATCACAAACCAAAGATAGCCAAAAATTTCATTTTCAAAAACGTGATAAAAACTAATGTAGAAAAAAAGCACCCCAAAAAGAGGAGAGAATACCCAAATAGCCTTAACTTAATTTATCTGATATGTGCAGAAAATCGTAACATCAATAGTTCCCCAAATAATGGTGGGAGCATAGCCTTCCTTTACCAGTGTTTCAGGTTTTGAAAAACAATTGCTATAACAAAAAAGTGTATGTCACTACTGAATAAACTCTTACTAGAGTCTGCATCAAACTAGACACTGTACAATGAAAAGACTACAAAAATCCTTCAGGAAAATACATCTTTCTAAACATTTAGAAAAGTAATTAAATAGGTTCAAGAAATGCTTTAGGAAACAAGAACCTCAAAAACAACAAAAAAAATTGTTTCCTGAAGTGGAAAAAAAAGGTGTGGAGCAATCAGAGGAAAAGTATACAAGAAACAAGTACACCATTTTGTCTTTTTTACCAACTCCTGGTTTTGAATTACAAATTCTGAGCTAAAAAAACTCACTAAATGCTCAATGTGTGCACATGGCCTTAGAGTCTTAAATCTTTCCCAAAGGCTTTTTTGTCTTGCTCTCCCTCAATTTATGTTTGGAAATAATATAAATTTGACAAAAAAAAATAGAAAATTAAGAAATTATTGAATTTTACATTTTCATGCCCTTAAATAGGACCTATATAATTAGGAGAAGGAGGAGCACCACAAGGTTCTATTCAGATAAAAGGTGGGTGCTCACCATGTCATGGAACCAACACATGAAAACAGCAGAAACAGACATGACATATTGGAAAGTATGGGAGCACACCTGAGATACTACAAGATATATACAAAATTTTATTGGAACAGTGTACAGACAAAAGGAAGTTAAAACCATTTAAAATTGGTAATGAAACCAAACAAGGACACCATTATATATATGACAAATGTCAGATCAAATAAGTCAATTGCAGCAATTTATACATCAGCATAGACAGTCAAAAATAAATAAATAAATCAGGACCCAACGGGGCTCAGAATTTAATGTATAGGGAGCATAGGAGGTCACTCCATAGGTCAGGGGTTCAATCAATCTGGAATTGAGTGTGTCACTCCAGTTAGGAGTAAGGTCTCTCTGCTTTACAATGAGTATACCACTATCTATGAGGGTTAAGACCTCTTACATGAATCTACCGCTGTACTAGCCAGAGAAACAAAACTCAAGGTAAAACACCCTGTTAAATAATCATGTATCTATAGTGTGAATATAACCTGATGTGGACCCCTCAGTAGGGTAACTATTAACAAGTAAACGATATTACCAGAGGTTCATGGTGATACCGGGGTCTACAATATATATGCCTGTTAATGGGTGACCAACAAGTCCCTAATACAATCAATATGAACAGTCAAATAATTCTGTTAGGCTGCAATTAACAACTAGCATCACTGGTATCTATCACTTCAATATCCCCACACACAGCATATTATTATTGCACCAGCCCTGATCATAGTATTACACATTACATATCACTGCACATCAATCTATCAGGGCTGTGCTTCCCTGCTACACATGAATGCCATAACAAAGGCTTTGCATTCAGTAAGCATGTGCTGTGCACTGACTAGTTGGTCAGAAGGATAGGGGGAGAGGAGAATGAGAAGGAGGGAGATTACCAGTCTGTGACACAGGTGCCCGAGTGGGAAAGGACCCCACCGGTATCGCTGCCTCCTGTGCAGCTTCATCAGGGGATGTCTGCACACTCCACCGTCTGCCTTATATAAGGAGGAGAGTAAGCTACTTGCAGCATGATTCCTGTGTTCCGTAGGACAGGAAGCACGTGCAGTCACATGATTGCTTTGCTTAGTTACAGAGTAAACACCAGGCAGGCTGAGAAGTGAGTCACAGCTAAGTGCCCGCCCCGCAGTGTTGTTAACCCACGGAGCTGAAATCTGCACAGAGCTATTAATATATATATCCAAGGGAGACAAATATTGATATCAAATCCAGGAAAATAGTACACAAGGCACCAGATAGTGCCATATGTAAGGAATAAATCATGTTTTTAGGATTAATAAGAGGATCTTGTGGGACCAAGTCATGATATGAGGCAGTATTAAATACAAGGTATGGGGGACATAGATTAGTGCACCATGTTATTTTGGTGGTTATCACATTTAGCAGGGATCTATCCAGACTCGTGCTCTGTATACACTATACACTATACACTATGCATAAAAATGAAGGAAAGTGCACAATGTGGCACATTTCCTACTTAGTGGTATTATGGTATCAATAAACAAATTCTTAAGATCCCTGGGAAGTATATAAAGAGTGGATCCAAAGGGACACTCGATAGTATAGTCTCATGAGGAAAACATGGAAAAGCACTATTCGCTACCCATATTATATGGGGTTAGATAGAGAGTATTAGACCATACATGTTGGAGGTGCTCACAGGAGCTATCCTCCGATGCAATCCCCCCTTGATCTCAATTACCACCTATATCATAAGTCACCGATTCATGTCCCTAGGCACACTGGCAGAGTAATTACCAACAGGTGCCCCATATCTAGAGATAGCCTGTTATTACTAGTTCGTCAAGAGCCCCCCCCCAGAAGAATTATATATATTCAAGCATGGCACAGACCTCCCGCCCGTCAATCAATAGCATTGTGCGAGCTCGACATGGACCTTAAATAAAGGCTTTTTTGTCTTGCTCTCCCTCAATTTATATTTGGAAATAATATAAATTTGACAAAAAAAAATAGAAAATTAAGAAATTATTGAATTTTACATTTTCATGCCCTTTAAGAGGACCTGTCACCCCCCTGGTGCTATGCTAACTGAATGCTGCACTGAATGCAACTTTTCTGCTGCATTCAGGGAAGACGTCCCCCATGTCTCTAGCTCCCCCCTGTAAGCTGTTAAAAAAACTTTATAAAGTATAGAGATAAGGAGTCCGGAGGGACTTACTCAGTAATGAGTCATCGCTGATGCAGGTGCCTCCAGCCCTATCTGTGCCTCCTCCAGCCCTCTCTTGTTTAGCCTCCTGTATGTGTCATCGCTGAGGGCTGGAGGTGGCACAGAGAGGGCTGGAGGCAGGGTGGACACCAGCAACAGCAATGACACATACAGAAGGGTGAACAAGAAAGGGCTGGAGGTGGCACAGAGAGGGCTGGAGGCAGGGAGTACACCAGCAATAGCGATAACACATATAGGAGGCTGAACAAGAGAGGGCTGGAGGTGGCACAGAGAGGGCTAGAGGCAGGGAGGACACCAGCAACAGCGATGACCCAATACTGAGTAAGTCCTTCCTGACTCATTATCTGTACACTTTATAAAGTCTTTTTAACAGCTAGGGGGGGGCTAGAGACATGGGGGACCCCTTCCCTGAATGCAGCAGACATGCTGCATTCAGTTAGCATAGCACCAGGGGGGTGACAGGTCCGCATTAACCCCTTCAGAACCCAGCCTATTTTGACCCTAAAGACCTTGGCATTTTTGTCAATTCTGACCAGTGTCCCTTTATGAGGTAATAACTCTGGAACTCATCAACAGTTTCATGACATATTGGGCTGCATGTTAGTGTTAAATTTAGGTTGATAATTCTTGCGTTTATTTGTGAAAAAATAAAAAATTTTCGCAATTTTCAAATTTTTATTCTGCTAAACCAGAGAGTTATGTGACACTAAATAGTTAATAAATAACATTTCCCACATGTCTACTTCACATCAGCACAATTTTGGAAAAAAAAATTGGGGGGGTAGGAAGTTATAATGGTTCAAAATCCATCAGCAATTTCTCATTTTTCCAGCAAAATTTACAAAACCATTTTTTTTAGTGACCACATCACATTTGAAGTCACTTTGAGGAATGTACATGACAGAAAACACCCAAAAGTGACACCATTCCAAAAACTGCACCCCTCAAGCTACTCAAAACTACATTCAAGAAGATTATTAACCCTTCAGGTGCTTCATAGGAACTAAAGCAACGTGGAAGGAAAATTGACATTTTAATTTTTCTAACAAAAATATTCTTTTAGCCTCAATTATTTCATTTTCACATGGGCAACAGGATAAAATGGATCCTAAAATTTGTCCTGAGTACACCGATACCTCATATGGGGTCATAAACCACTGTTTGGGCGTACGGCAGGGCTCAGAAGGGAAGGAGCGCAATTTGACTTTTGGAGCTAATTTTACATTCAAAAAGTGAAATGGCGCTCCGTCACTTCTGAGCACTGCCGTGTGCCCAAACAGTGGTTTATGACCACATATGAGGAATTAGTGTACTCAGGAGAAATTGCCCATCAAATTTTGGGATGCATTTTATCCTGTTGCCCATGTGAAAATGAAAAAATTTAGGCTAAAAGAAAATTTTTGTGAAAACAAAAGTACTTTTTCATTTTTACGGATCAATTTGTGAAACATCTGGGGCTTCAAAGTGCTCACCACCCATCTAGATATGTTCCCTGGGGGGTCTAGTTTCCAAAATGGGGTCACTTATGGGGGAGCTCCAATGTTTAGGCACATAGGGACTCACCAAACGAGACAAGGTGTCCGCTAACAATTTGAATGGAAAATCAGTTCAAATTGTTAGCTGTCACCATGTCGCATTCGGAGAGCCCCTGTGTGCCTAAACATTGGAGCTCCCCCAAAACTGACCACATTTTGGAAACTAGACCCCCAGGGAACATATCTAGATGCATAGTGAGCACTTTGAACCTCAGATGCTTCACAAATGAATCCGTAAAAGTGAAAATAAACTTTTTGTGGAAAAAAAAATACTTTTTCATTTTTATGGTTCAATTTGTAAAGCACCTGGGGGTTCAAAGTGCTCGCTATGCATCTAGGTAAGTTTCTTGGGGGTCTAGTTTCCAAAATGGGGTCACTTGTGGGGGAGCTCCAATGTTTAGGCACACAGGGGCCTTGCATACACAACATGGTGTCTGCTTACAATTGAAATCATTAGCTGATACCATGTTGCATATAAGGAGCCCCTGTGTGCCTAAACATTGGAGCTTTCTCACAAGTGACCCTATTTTGGAAACAAGACCCCCAGGGAACTTATCTGGATGCATAGTGAACACTTTGATCCCCTAGGTGCTTCACACATTGAGTCGTAAAAATGAAAAATTACTTTTTTTTCACAAAAAATCTTCTTTTTTCCTTATTACAGACTAATTTGTGAAGCCCTGGGGTTCAAAGTGCTCACTATGCATCTAGATAAGTTCCTTGGGGGGGTCTAGTTTCCAAAATGGGGTCACTTGTGGGGGAGCTCCAATGTTCAGGCACACAAGGAGGGGCTCTCCATACATGACATGGTTTCCGCTAACAATTGGAGCTAATTTTCCATTGAAATTGTTAGCGGACACCATGTCGCATATGGAGAACCCGTGTGCCACCAGCACAAGGACAACTGGAAGAGTTGGGGTACAGCACCAGAAAATGGCACATCTAATCAATGCGCTATTTTCTTTGGTGGCTGTGGATTGCAATTTGCAGCGTTGGGAGCCCACAACATTTGGGTCTCTCCACGCTGAGAATTCCAGCCCCCCAGCTGCCAAGTTGTACCTGGCTGGCTAACAAAAATACAGCAAATGCCTTTTTTTTTAATTTCTAAAACTGATTTTAGAAAAAAAATGGCGTGGGGCTCTGCCATATTTTTGGTCCAGCTTGCCAGCTACAGACTGCCAGCAACCCCCAGCTGCCTTGTGTACCTGGCTGGCAACCAAAAATACAGCAAAGCCCTTTTTTTTATTTCTAGAACTAATTCTAGAAGAAAAAATGACGTGGGGATCCACCATATTTTTGTTCCAGCCAGGCACAACTTGGCAGCTACAGACTGTCACCAACCCCCAGCTGCCTCGTTGTACCTGGCTGGCAACCAAAAATACAGCGAAGCCCATTTTTTTTTATTTCTAGAACTAATTCTAGAAAAAAAATTATGTGCGGCTCCGCCATATTTTTGGCCCTGCCAGGTACAACTTGGCAGCTGGAGGCTGGAATCCTCAGCATGGAGAGGCCCAAGCGTTCTGGGCCCCCCCATCCTATGAACTGCAGCCTGCAGCTGCCACAGAAAATGGCACATTAATTGAAGCACCATTTTCTGGCGCTGTACCCAGGCTCTTCCAGTTGCCCTGGTGCCGGTGGAAAACTGGGTGATAAAGGAGTTAAGTCCGAGATTCATAATGTTGAGCCAATGTTAGACCCGGCCACTAGGAATCTCTAGTAAATAGTAAAAAAATACACCACACAGAGAAAAATCCACAATAAAATTCAGACTCCATCTTAATTATAAAGATACAATGTAGTCCTCAACGAAGGTCCCACAACACTCGATCGCCTCTGCTCCATTTAGAGATTGCAGCAAGGGATCAAGTGTCCTCTTCCTACAGTCTCTGGAGTCAGAGTTATGGTGCACTGTATGGCAATGATCTGTCATACAGTGCACCATGACTATAATACCAGAGACTACAAAAAGATGTCACTTGATACCTTGTTGCACCCCTCCATCCATCCATGCATCTATCCATCCTCCCATGCACCCATCCATGCACGCATGCACACATCTATGCATGCACCCATCCAGGCATGCACACATCCATCCATGCACACATCCATCCATGCACACATCCACATATCCACGCATGCACGCACGTACAGATCCAACCATGCACACATCCATGCATGCACTCATCCATGCACGCACACATCCATGCACGCATGCACACATTCACTCTTGCACACATCCACACATGCACACAATCATCCATGCACGCATACATCCACGCACGCACACATCCAAGCACGCATTCACTCTCGCACACATTCACGCACGCACACATCCATGTACGCACGCATCGATCCATGCATGCATCCACGCATGCACACATACATCCACGCACGCATCCATGCACGCACACATCCATGCACACAGACATCCACGCACACAGACATCCACGCATACAGACATCCACGCACACAGAGACATCCACGCACGTAGAGACATCCATGCATGCACAATTCCACGCATGCACACATCCACGCACGCACACAGCCATGCTTAAACACATCCATGCATCTATGCAATATCGATGCATGCACACATCCACGCATGCAAACATTGCACACACACATCCATGCACCCAAGCATGCAGCCATGAACCCATCCATCCACCCATGCACTCATCCATCCATCCACGCATGCACCCACCCTTTCACCCGTGTATGCATGCATGCACCCACCCATGCACCCATGCATCCACCCATGCATGCACCCATGCACTCATTCATCCAATCATCTGCCCATCCATTCATTCATTCATTCATACTTACCTCATCCACCAGTGAGGAGGAGGAGCCGGGGAGAGGAGGGCCCACACTGCAGCAGAGAAGGATGACCGGCGGGTGGACGAGCGGGTGCAGGCCGCCGGGAGAGGTGAGAGAGAGGGGGAAGCAGGACACAGGGGAGGCTGGAGGGGGGGACAGGAGATGGGGGGGCAGAGATGAGAAGGGAGGGGGCTGATGAGGCTGACCGGCGGGTGCACCAGTGGGTGCAGCTTGCCGGCAGATAGATAATGATAGGAGGGGGGATGAATGGGAGGGAAGGGGGGCCTTATGAGTTCCAGAGTGGGAGGGGGCTGAGGAGGGGGAGGGCACCTGCCGATCCACCCCTCCAGATCTGATTGGAGAGCTCTAATCAGATCTGGAGGGGTGAATCGCTCTGATTCACTCTGATCGGCAGTTTCACTTTTAACTGCCAATCAGAGCAACTTTAGCCATAGTGGGGGTAAGCCACCCCCCCCGGGCTAAGGTATAGGTCCTTGCAATCCTGCAGCTCCGGTGACTTGTCACTGAGCCGATCACCAGAGCTGCAGGACCGCAAAGTAGCCATGACGTTATAGAGACGTCATAGGTAGGGAATGCACCGACTTCCATGACGTCTCTATAACGTCAAAGGTTGGGAAGGGGTTAAACCTTACACTGACAGATACAGACAGAGGAGAGCCTCTGTGCAAGAACAATATTGAACCCTTTGAAGCCTAAGAGCTCATCACTAAGCACAATTCCACCTCATTTGGAAGTAAAAATGGGCCTCCTGACCTCTTGGACCCCTGTGTGAGCACACAGATTGTAACAATGACATGTGCTGTGGTGTATACTTATGCTGTTGTTTACAGGTTATCTGTTCCCCTTCATGTATGTTACTTAAAGTGCAGTATACTTACTATATCTATCAACTTTCTGCTATCAGACTACCATGTTAGGGTATGTGCATGTAGCGCCCAGCAACGAGTGTGTCACAGGAGTGTATTGCAGCCAAGACAGCAGCAGCAATATTCTCTGCCTAAGCAATGACATGGTTAAAACTCAGAGCTCCATACCCTACATGCACATCAGCATAGAGGGCCAGTAAGGTCCTGGTGGGTGGAGTGTAGAGGAAGTGTGTAGTGGAGAAGTTAGTGCAGACAGTGAGTAAGAACGAGATCTGCAATGTAGGAGACGGAGGAAGCAGAACGTGGCCAGGAAGAACGTAGGAGAGGGGGCCCTGCACAGTTCTGTGCAGCCCCTAGGCCACCACCACCCCCGGTTGGGCGCCATCACCCCGGTGCCTCAACAACCGGACTCTGGGCGAATGCATGCGGGTCAAAACATCCCCGTGCCCATCTACAACCGGATTACTGGTTCCGAAGCTAGCAGTTGTTCAGCACTGCTATGCAAACCAGGAGTGGAGGGACCGCTCTCCAGGAGCACCCCACCACCGCCGCACACAGAGTTGTCTTGCCAGCAGAGTACCCACCAAATGGACCCAAGGCTCCCCACACAATCCGGTTAGCATTCACCGGTAGGGAAATTGAAGCAGCCTCCGTGTACCCGATCTGGCACCCCAAGGCGACAACGACAACACAAACTAAGTTAGAATGGAGGAACACCGCGGAGCTCTGAGAAACACTGGTCATTGCTGAAGTCCACCCGGTCCGTTATCCGTTCACTGTATGCCATGTATCACCTGCTGGTTACAGTAAAGTACCCGTTACAGAGACTTTCAGTGTCCGTGCCTTTTTCAGAACTGTCCATCTCCGCATGCTAAAAGGTGACTGCAGCTGCCTCACAACATCTTGTGCAGCTCCTGGCTCCGGGGACTCCGGCTCATCCTGTGGGGAGCGTTCCATCTTGCTGCATCCCACCCCCCGGAGGCCCAAGCAGCGCCGGTGGACATCATCGGAACTCTCACAGGTGGCGTCACGAAACAATTAACCCCTTAACTGTTCAGCCAACCCTTTTTAAATCTGGACCAACGGGCCCCACTACCGGCAGGCACGGTTTCCGTGACAAGGAGGAAGAAGAAACGTCTGCTCCGTGAAGTCCCGGCCACGGTGAGTCATGCACACAGTGCGTTTTTGCTGCGGTTATGCTGCGGTTTCTGCCTGCGGTCTACCATTGATTTTATGGTAATGTAGCTAATTTCTTAAAGCGGTTTTGATTCCCAGCAAAACCAATGTGTTTCACAGAAACGCTGTGCACACACATTGGTTTTGCAAGTGTCAAGAACTGTCAAATCCCTGCGTTTTTGATGCGGATGGGAAAGAATTGACATGCTCTATTTTTCCTGCGCTTTTGGTGCAGTCAATGAAAAAAATGCAGGGAAAAAGCAGCAGCAAAAATGCAGCAAAAATGCAGTAAAAACGCACAAAAAACGAGCAAAAATGCAGGATCTGAAATCAGCAAATCTCCTGGCAAGGACTCTAGGATACTTGAAACCAGTTCAGGTTTTGCTGCGTTCAGGACTTGTCAAAAAACATCCTGTGGGCACATACCCTTATCAGTGCTGTAAACTGATCTCTCTGCTATTAGACTACCTTGTTAACAGTGTTGTACATCGATGCGGCTGTGTGCAAGTCATTAATTACCGTATATACTCGTGTATAAGCCGACCCATGTATAAGCCGACCCCCCTACTTTTGCCCCCAAAACCTGGGAAAACCTATTGACTCATGTATAAGCCGAGGGTGGACGCCAGCACAGGTATACAGCCCCCAGCAGTGTGGCATACAGCAGCCCCAGAGGTATATACAGCAGCCCCAGTGGTAGTATACAGCATCCCCAGAGGTAGTATACAGCAGCCCCAGAGGTAGTATACAGCAGCCCCAAAGGTATATACAGCAGCCCCAGTGGTAGTATACAGAAGCCCCGAGGTGTATACAGCAGCCCCAGTGGTATATACAGCCCCAGTGGTAGTATACAGCAGTCCCAGAGGTATATACAGCCCCAGTGGTAGTATACAGCATCCCCAGAGGTAGTATACAGCAGCCCCAGAGGTAGTATACAGCAGCCCCAAAGGTATATACAGCAGCCCCAGTGGTAGTATACAGCAGCCCCAGAGGTATATACAGCCCCAGTGGTAGTAAACAGCCCTCCCCCTCCTTATCATGTCCCCCCCCCCAGGCTGCGGCAGCTGTCAAAATAACAAACACTTTATACATCACCTTCCGGCGCAGCTCCTCCGCTCCTCCGGTCCCGACTTCTTCTTCTTCTTGTGTCGGCTTCTGTGACCGCGCGCGCAGGAAATGACGTCATCTCCTGTGCCCGGTCACATGACACCGGCACAACCAGGAAGAAGAAGTCGGGACCGGAGGAGTGGAGGAGCTGCGCCGGAAGGTGATGTATAAAGTGTTTGTTATTTTGACAGCTGCCGCAGCCTGGGGGGGGACATGATAAGGAGGGGGGGGCTGTTTATTACTACTGGGGGACCCATAATAAGGAGGGGGGGCTGTGTATTGCAATATGCACGGCATCCCCCCGCCGTTGATGGACGGGGGGATGCCGTGCATATTCATTGCACTAATGAGGCGGCCCCACGTGACCGCCTGCGGTCACCGCGGCCCCCTCCTGCCTCCTCCAGCCCCCGGTCACAGCCCCCCCACAGCATACCGTATGACCCGTGTATAAGCCGAGGGGGGGACTTTTCAGCCCAATTTTTGGGCTGAAAAACTCGGCTTATACACGAGTATATACGGTACCTGTCTCTATATGTGAAGACAAGGAAATATCTGGAGCTTCAGTCAATTATCCTCCAAAGTCTCCTGAAGCTTTTCGAAGCATATTCTATCAGAGACCCTATATTGTCGGGTCACACATGTAAATGTATAAGTACATGATCCTATATTCTGTCCATCGTTTGCCAGAACAATTCCACAAACAGGACTACAAATGGGATGAGGATTTTTAGCATAAACAAATTTACAAAGCTGACACTTTGAGGGTTCAGTGTTCTGCATGCATTAACCATGCATATAATAGCTTCATCATGTATGATGTGTACTGCAGATTTAAAGATCTGGTTTATTGCTGAAGATGGTCAGTTATCGGTAGTACTTAGGCTAGGGTCACACATAGCAATCCGTTTTTTAGAGTGTTTCTAAAAACAAATCCATTATTTTTAGGCTGCATTTTGACCCTCCTGTGCTCCCCAACGTTTTTTGGACTTAGTCATTTTTTCCAAAAAAACACATATGCGTTAACGGATGGTGCCTATATGTACCATCTGTTAACGGCAGCGTTTCCCATAGTATCCCATGTTACAAAAACGGATCAATTTATTTCCTGCACCAAAAAACATTGCATGCAGCGTTTTTTGGGGCAGGAACAAAATGCATAACGGTTTTGAAAAGCACAGTGACACTTAAGTGCACCATCCGTTAACGGAATCCGTTTTTGGATTTAGAAAAAAGTCTTAAAACTGATGCCAATAATGGATCCAGAGCTAAGTGGATGGCATGTGTGACCCTAGCCTTACTCTTCCTGGCCTTTATGTAGCTATCTTTTGATTAAGTACCCAGGTCTGCTATGTACAGATTGTGTTTTACTATGTAGTTAGTAGCCTTGAGCATGATTACCAGGCTGGATCTTGACTGTCACAATGTACTGCAGCAATCCCCATCACTGACTATAATGGCCTGTGTGATCAGCAGGGTTATAATTAGTGATTAAGCTCCATTTGTGCATACTTTTTATAAAATTTTATGCAAGCAGCGTTTCCCTATGCGCTCGGCATAAGCGGTCACTAGGCAGCCTGCAGGATGAACTGGTTACTACGATACACATCGAGTAACCAGGGGCTGCATTTCAAGGAAGCACCGGCACACACGCACCTGCGCTTCTCTCACAAAACCTAAGTATTTAGCGCAGAACCGCTAAATACTTAGAGCGCAGGTGTCTGGACATGCCCGTTGTGTCGCATTTTCCCATACCCATAACATTTTCATTTTTCTTTCAATGTAGCTATGAAATGGCTTATTTTTTTGCATTGCAAGACAACATTTTTGTTAATACAATTTTGGAATAGATATAAACATTTGATTGTTATAGCATTGTTTGAAGAATAGCATCAACCATAAAAATTGAATTTGACATTCTTGAATTTTTTTGGTTTAGGCTGGGGTCACACATAGAAATCCGTTTTTGGAAGTGATTTCCGTGACCAATCCGTTTTTTTTTTGGGTGCTTTTTGAGCCTCCTGCACCCCTGAACGTTTTTGGACTTAGTCATTTTTTGACCAAAATTAAAAAAAAAACGGATCAGTTTTTTTAAGGCACCCCAAAAAAACGGATCCGTTTTTCCATAGGGCCCATGTTAAAAATTTTTTTTTTTTTAAAAACGGACCCCAAAAACGTTGCTAGCAACGTTTGTGGCTCATAAACGGACCTAGCAATGTTTTTAGGTGCAGAAAAAAACGGACAGGGTGTTTATTACATCCAATCTGTTTTTCTATGCCAAAAATGAAGCCAAAAAAACGGACCAAGAACTTATGTGTGACCCTAGCCTTTACCAATTGTGTTAACTTTTTATTTTTATTTTATTGCTTATGCTACATACAGCAATGTTATAGCTGCATATATTTATAGTCACTGTCTACTTTGAAGCTTGGCAATAGGCAAGATTTCAAAGGAGCATTGTTATGACAAGCATAGAGGTCTTCAGCATACCACCCCATGTTGTCATAACATCCAATCAATGATCCACGATCACATCATGGGAGGAGATGAGTGAATCTTTTGAAGTTCAGATTTGGCACTGTTCACCAAATGGTCATATGTTTGCCGAGTAGATTGGCGAACAGTTCTCTGAATTTCTGAACCCCTTTCAAATCATGGGAGACAAAATAAAAGGGCCCTGAAAACATCTGCAAAGGGGACTAAAAGATTCCAAACGTAGCTCAAACCATTTTACAGTGGAGCCCTGCTTTTTTGCCACAGATATTAGATTGTTAGAGTATTATGTACCAAGCTTAAGTCTTGCTGTCATCCTGCTTCCAGGCCTGCTCATAAACCTCAGACATACGGTATTAACTGGAGATGAGCGATGTTTGATTCTAAATGTTCGCCAATCTCAAATTCGAGCTGTTTTGGGCGGTGTTCGAGTCATTCGACGAATGCGAACAATTAGCTTCAAATTCGGCACGTCGAGGTTATGTTCGATAACGCTTTGATCACCAAAAGGACCCTATAAAGTGGTCTGGGGGCAGAGGAAAAGGCTGAAATGGGGGCATAATTGTTTAAAAGCCAGCAGTAAAAAGCCGCCGGCTTTTAAACTATAATTCATCCGGATCCTCTGCACCCCGCAGCCTCCCATCCCCATCCTCCACTCGTCCCGCTGCCTCCCATCCCAATCCTGAGTCAGGACCGGGAGGGAGCACAGCACCAGGGAGCAAGGAGCGAAGGAGCAGGGCGGGGAATCCGGTGGCAGTAAGAAGACTGCCCCGCCGGCTTTCCTGCTGTGTTCTGCACTTCCCACTCCCTGATGCCCCCTCATCGCCCCCCCGCCGCCTCCCCACCTGATCCTAAGTTAGGATCAGGTGGGGGGAGCAGCTTCAGGAAGCGGGAAGGGGGCATCATGGAGCTGGAGCACAGAACACAGCAGAAAAGCCAGCGGTGTCTTCACCGCTGGCTTTCCCGCTGGTTATTTCAAATGATCAGCTGATGCAGATCAGCTATTCATTTGAAGAAGCCGCAGTGCTGTCTAGGAAAGTTCATGTGAGTTCATGCAACATGAACTCACATGAACTTTCCCAGGGCTGCACAGCGCAGCTACATCTCTGGTAGAGGTTCTCTACCAGAGATGTAGCTGAGCTAAAGAAGAAAACCTGATTGGACTACGTCAGACAGAAGAGGATTTTTTAATAAAGATGAAGTCTGTATTTTTTGTTTTATTTCTAATAAAATATTTTTTCTGTGTGTTGTGTTTTTTACAAAGTTCACTAGAAATTCATGGTGGTCGTGTCTAATATTGGCATGGCCTCATGAATTTCGGGCTTAGGGCCAGTTGTTCACACAAAGCTGGCCCTAACCACTTTATTACCCAGTGAGCCACTGCACCAGGGCCCTGGATGAGTTGGATACAGCGCCAGAGGATGGTGCTTCAATGAATGTGCCATCTTCTGGGGTGGCTGTGGGATGCAATTCGCAGCGGGAAGGGGGGGCCCAGAAAGCTTGGGCCTCTCTGCACTGCGGATTCCAGCCCCTAGCTGCCTAGTTGTACCTGGCTGGACATAGAAATAGCGCAAAGCCCCACGCATTTTTTTATATTAATAAATTAAATTCATGAAATAATATAAAAAAAGGGCCTCCTTCTATTTCTGTTTCCAGGCAGGTACAAATAGGCACCTGGGGGTTGGAGGAAGCCCGCTCCTGCCTGCTGTACCCAGCTGGATACAAAAAACGGCGAAGCCCACGTCAAATTATTTTGGAAACATTTAGGGACTGCATCTTTATTAACCCCTCGAGGCCGGAGCGCTGTGGCATTGTAAGGGGGGTTAACTCAGGTCACCGGGGATAGCTCAGGTCATGCCACCTGAGCTGTCCTCAGGTGACCTGAGTTAACCCCCCTTACAATGTCGCTGTCTACGGCCTCGAGGGGTTAATAAATTACATTTAGGGACTGCAGCATTTTATTTTTTTATGAATTTCTCCCAAAAATTTTGACGTGGGCTTCGCTGTATTTTTGTGTCCAGCCGGGTACAGCAGGCAGGTACGGGCTGCCTCAACCCCCAGGTGCCTATTTGTACCTGCCTAAAAACAGAAATAGAAGGAAGCCCTTTTTTTTATTATTTCATGAACTTCATAAAATAATTTAAAAAAAATGTGTGGGGCTTCGCGCTATCTCTACGTCCAGCCAGGCACAACTAGGCAGCTAGGGGCTGGAATCAGCAGCATAGTGAGGCCCAAACTTTCTGGGCATCCCCCGCTGCGAATTGCAGCCCACAGCCACCCCAGAAGATGGCACGTTCATTAAAGCGCCATCCTCTGGCACTGTATCCAACTCATCCAGGGCCCTGGTGCGGTGGCTCACTGGGTAATAAAGGGGTTAGGACAAGCTTTGTGTTATCAGCTGGCCCTAAGCCCGAAATTCATGGGGTTACCCCAATATTAGACATGACCGCCATGAATTTCTAGTGAATTTTGTAAAAAAAAACACAACACAAAGAAAAAATATTTTATTAGAAATAGAACAAAAAAGACACTTAAGGTACTGTCACACGCGGCAATATTGCTTGGCAATTTCACTGGCAATTTGCTGGCTGCAGTTAAATCATGGACACATTGTTTTATTTTGTTGCTGTGTACAAATGGAACAATGTGTCCATGATTTCACTGCAACCAGCAAATTGCCAGTGAAATTGCCTAGCAATATTGCCGCGTGTGACGGTACCTTCAGACTCCATTTTTATTAAAAAATCCTCTTCCGTCCGATGTAGTCCCAAAACGCAATTTCTGCAAAAATATAAAAGGGTGGGGGACAAGAGGCGCAATAGTGCCCTATCACTAGTGACACTGAGAGAATTAGAGTGGTGCTGTGGAGCCACTCACCTGGTACAGTTGTGATCCCCACAACTGGTTTGAAGGCAAAGCAATGAAATGCTCCAAGCTGCTGCAGGACCTCCACCATCCACTGACAAGTGGTGATATCCAGAGAAATGATGGGAGTGTAGGTGTGTCACGGTCCGCGCTGCTCCAAGGCTCAAAAAACTCACTAAAGAGTCAGAAATTTAGCAATCAGATTTCCTCCCTGACGCGTTGGAGGAAGGAAATAAAAGGATGGAAATCTGATTGCTGAATTTCTGACTCTTTGGTGAGTTTTTTGAGCCTTGGAGCAGCACGGACCGTGACACACCTACACTCCCATCATTTCTCTCAAAACGCAATTTCAGCACTCCTACATCACTCTGCATATACACACACGTTTATGCAGAGTGATAGCAGGCCATCACTCATCCGTCCGACGTAGTCGGACGGATGAGGATTTGTCAATAATTAAGGATGGAGTCTAAGTGTCTTTTTTGTTTTATTTCTAATAAAATATTTCTTCTTTGTATTGTGTTTTTTTTTTTTAATTCACTAGAAATTCATGGTGGTCATATCTAATATTGGCGTAACCCCATGAATTTTGGGCTTAGGGCCAGCTGATAACAGAAAGCTGGCCCTATCCCCTTTATTACCCAGTGAGCCACCGCACCAGGGTCCTGGATGAGCTGGATACAGCGACAGAGGATGGCGCTTTAATGAACGTGCCATCTTCTGGGGTGGCTGTGGGCTGCAATTCGCAAATCTTCAATTCGCAGTGGGGGGGGCCCAAAAAGCTTGGGCCTCCCTGCGCTGCAGATTCCAGCCCCCGGATGCCTAGTTGTGCCTGGCTGGACATAGAAATAGGGCGAAGCCCCACACATTTTTTTTTTATTATTTCATGAAATTCATGAAATAATTAAAAAAAAGGATTTCCTTCTATTTCTGTTTCCAGGCAGGTACAAATAGGTACCTGGGGGTTGGGGGCAGAGCGTACCTGCCTGCTGTACCCGGCTGGACACAAAAATACGCCGAAGCCCACGTCAAATTTTTTGAGAAAAATTAATTAAAAAATTAAAAATTTCATTTAGGAACTGCATCTTTATTAACCCTTCGAGGTCGTAGCACAGCGGCATTGTAAGGGGGGTTAACTCAGGTCACCTGAGGAGCGCTCAGGTGGCATAATGCAGTCCCTAAATGTATTTTTTTAATTAATTTTTGAATTTTTGTGTCCAGCCAGGTACAGCAGGCAGGAACGAGCTGCCTCCAACCCCCAGGTGCCTATTTGTACCTGCCTGGAAACTGAAATAGAAGGAAGCCCTTTTTTTTAAATTATTTCATGAATTTCATGAAATAATAAAAAGAAAAAATGTGTGGGGCTTTGCGCTATTTCTATGTCCAGCCAGGTACAACTAGGCAGCTGGGGGATGGAATCCGCAGCACAGGGAGGCCCAAAATTTCTGAGACCCCCCGCTGCGAATTGCAACCCGCAGCCACCCCAGAAGATGGCGCGTTCATTGATGCCCGCTCCCTGGAGCTGCTTCCCCACCTGATCCTAACTTAGGAGGCGGCGGGGGGGTTGATGAGGGGGCATCAGGGAGCGGGGAGCACAGAACACTGAAGGAAAGCCCTAGGGGCTGTCTTTTCACCACTGCCGACTTCCCCGCCCTGCTCCTTCACTCCCCGTTCCCAGGGAGCGGGGAGAGGGCATCAGGGAGCGAGGAGCGCGGCACAAACCAGGAAAGCCAGCGGTGAAGTCCTCTTCTCACCCCCTGCTTCCCGCCTGTGTTTTTCGCTCCACGCTCCCGATGCTGGGCTCCCCCCTCCCTGTAGGTGCTCCCCCCACCCGTGTGCTAATGTTAAAAGACTTGTTACATTAATTTTCAATGGTGTTCAACTTGTTCGACGGTGTTCGATGAACATTTGACGAACATTCGACGAACACACATCAAATTCGATTAATTGAATTCGAACACCGGGGTGGTTGCTCATCTCTAATATTGACTGCTTCCCCTCCCTTGATTGGTTAAAGTCAGAGTTAGCACTGCCCACCCTCTCTGCTGGTATCAGTGATTGGTTTCCAGTATAGCAACCAAACTGACAGCTAAATGTGAAACTAAATAAATAATTGTAAAAAATGGGCATGTGCTTCACCATATTTTTGATTGTCAGCCAAGGTAACCCAGGTAGCTAGAGGCAGGGATTCTCAGCATTGTGAGGCCCAAGTATTCTTGGACCCAAATGACAAGAATTGCATCCCTCATCTGCCACTGAATTTTTGCCTCCATGAAAGACACTAAAACTGGTGGCTACCTAGCTTTTCCAGTTGCCCTGGTGCTGGTGGCAGGCTGGGAAATAAAGGGTTAATGTCAGCTGACAACAAGCCACATGTTAGTAATGTTGAGGCATTAATCAGATACTCGATACTTCTAACCAAGCCAGTAAGGACACAAACAAGAAATAACCACACCAATTATTTTATTTCAAAATCAACCCCAAGATTTTCATCTTTAAACATCTTTTTAAAATTAAAATCCATTTTTAAGTCTACCACTCCACCCAAACCCCCCCAAAAAATGTAAAAAATATTTAGAAAAAAAATGAAACCCAAATAAATGCTCAAATAGTCCCAGCATATGGGGGGCAAGAACAGTGACTTCATCCCCCATATGGTGGGACAGCAGGCACTACACGGCTCCCGGCAGTGACATGCTGTGGACTTCCCTGGGGTATTCTCAGATTACACAGCAAGTATCACACTGCAGGGAGTTCCACTGTTTTACCTCAGATAACCTCAGTGGCTTCAGCACTCATAACACATGTTGTCTTGCAAGAGTCGCGATATTACATTAGATAAAGCAGATATATCTTGTCAGTATCATAAGACAGGTGTGTGAGGAGCTGTGATGTCAGAGAGTGCAGTGCAGGTCAAATTTACAGGATAGTCTCTGTGTGACCCCTTGAGTCTGAACTGCAGTAATGTTTGTTATGGCACCACTTGTCACACTGTCACCAGTGCCTGCGCGCCTGCTATCGCAGCATATGTAGGATGCTTTCTGTGAACATGACGCCCATATGCTTGCAAGGCCCTGTGCCCATGGTGCATTGTTTGATGCTGTTTTTGAGGCTGATTTTGAGAATCTGCATCAAAATCTGAATGTCTGTCCTGAGGCCAGCATAGTCTATGACAATTCAGAAGTGCTGTGCACATGTTGTTTTTTTAACCTTCCTTGCAGATATGGTATAGATTTGTTTATTTTGCCCTAAAATCCACACCAAATCTGCAAGGCAACAAAAAAGAAATGTTGGCACAGCACTTCTGATCTGTCCTATACTTTACTGGCTTCAGGATAGACAAACAGATTCTCAATCTTCAAAAAAAATAAATTGTGGTTAAAGGCTCAAGAATTCCTCCTGCCCCCTGGCTAACTCCACAGACACCTCTAGAGCAGGGGTGACCAACTACAGTCATTAAGGGCTGCAAAAGAGTGCAGGTTTTCAGGATTCCCTTAGCATTGGAAAGATTAAAATTTCGCCTTCTGCAATGATAAGGAAATCCTGAAAACATGCACTGTTTGCGGCCCTTCAGGACTGCAGTTGCCCATCCCTGTTCTACCGGAATGTGTGTAGTGTCTTAGACGTCCATACCTCACACCTTCAGACCACAGGTCTGGTGCTTCTTCTTCAGCATGTATAGTGCAGAATCAAAACAACTTAGTCTGCAGAAATAGTCCAGCATGTAAGAAGTTAAGTAAAAAAAACTTTACTGTAACAACTTAAAAAAAAAATTACATGTTGGTACATGAGTAATAGTTCCCAATTATAATACACAGTGATAACATTAATTAAGCATTAGTTAGCACAGACTATAAGTCTAAGGGTACCTTTACACGCCGCAATTTTTTGTGGCGATAGGAGGCGATCTAACGTGTGTGTGCACGTTTTTCACGGTCGCCTCAGATCGCTGATGGCGCTATTACACGCTGCAATTTTGCCCTCAACCTAAGGCGATGTGTTGCCCCGGAAATCGCCTACCCCACAGCGGAACCAATCCGGTGGAGTTCCCTCGCCGCTTCACACGCCGCAATCCCCAAAGTAATGTGGGCGTACATGTTCAGCGCGGCGAGAACATAGGTGTTGCAGAGTGTTTAGAAATCAGAAATACAAGCTGTTTCTATTGCATCATAAAAAATTCTTTATTGAAATAAATGGTAAAAACAGTCATTAAAAATGAAAAACCAGAATATAGAAAAATTATTATAGTAAAAAATGATCTACATGTGTATCAAATAAATGCAAAAAATGGCGATACAGGGGTATGGATATGCTACAGAAATATAAATAAAAAATTTTTTTTGACACAAGTGCACAAAAATATACAAAAAATTCTTTCACAAAGTGCAAAGTGCAAGGATTATTATTATCAAGAACAAAGTCCATAAATAAAGATAGAAAAGTATACAAAGTGTCTCTCACTCACTTCATATAAAAGTGCAAACTAAATAGTGCAAAAGAATATCAAACCTTCCACCCTTTTCTCCTCCCTATATCCTTCAATATACAATACAAGTGAACAAAGTGCCTAAGCAAAGCTGTAGCAAGGTTAAAAAACCATTCCATTCACCGCATTGACCATATTACAGATTTACCTAGTCACAAGTAGAACACCAGGATGCCGCTACGTGCGCAATCGTTTCGGCTTTTGCCTTCTTCTGGGGGTATCTGCCGCGACACAACTATTGATCATGAATTATGTAACTTAATGAGTGGCACTAGAAACAAGAGGATCAATGGGTATAATGAATATGTGTATTGCAAAAACTGCCCTATGCTAAATTAATCTCTATACATAATCACCAGTTTCTGGCATCCGGTCACTGTGCTGCTATTCCAGCATGCATTGCGGCCGGATGCCAGCGCCGCAGATCCTCACCACCAGCCGCGGCTTCACCACGCGCACGCATGAGCTGTAAGCCTCGGATACACTCTCCTACAGGACCTTTGGTGATGTCACAGTCATGTGATCACACACATGACCGTACATCACTGCAACTCCGCCTCCTGTGCTTTTCACTCCTTCCTACCTATGACACGGAGCTGTCACAGCTCCGAAGGAGGGAATGAGGACCACAGACACAGAAGGAGTGAGCAGACACAGGGAAGGGGGCACTGTAACACAGGGGACAGCAGAGACACGGAATGGGGGGCAGAGACACAAAAGCACAGGAGGAAGAAGGCACCTGAAGGCTGGGGCACAGAACAGAGGCACAACACACAGGACAGGGTCTCAGGACACAGGACAGGATAAAGACACAGGACAGGAGCACAGCCCACAGGACAAGGGCCCAGGACAGAGGACAGGGACAGAGGACTGGGGCACAGCACACAGGCCCAGGACAGGGGCACAATACTAACGACAGGGCCACAGGACTGCAGCACAGGACAGAGGACTGGGGCACAGGACAGAGGACTGGGGCACAGGACAGAGGACTGCAGCACAAGACAGAGGACTGGTGCACAGGTCAGAGGACTGCAGCACAGGACTGGGGCACAGGACAGAGGACTGCAGCACAGCACTGAGGACTGGGCACAGGACAGAGGACTGGGCCACAGGACAGATGACTGCAGCACAGCACAGATGACTGGGCCACAGCACACAGGCCCAGGACAGAGGACTGGGGCACAGGAAACAGGACTGGGGCACAGGACACAGGACTGCAGCACAGGACAGAGGACTGGAGCACAGGACAAAGGACTGCAGTACAGCACAGAAGACTGGGCCACAGCACACAGGCCCAGGACAGAGGACAAGGACACAAGACAGGGCCACAGTACAGGGGCCCAGGGCACAGGACTGACGACTTGGGCACAGGACAGGGCAGAGGACAGGAGCCTAAGATAGACGACTGGCCCACACAACACAGAACAGAGGACTGGGGCACAGGACAGGGCAGAGGATAGAGACACATGACATAGGACACAGCCACAGGACATGGCCACAAGACAGAGGACAGTGCCACAGAACAGGGACAGAGGACAGGCCCGCAGGACAGAGGACAGGCCCACACGACAGAGGACTGAGCCACAGGACAGAGGCAGAGGACAGGAGCAGAGGACACAGCCACAGAACACAGTACTATCCACTGAGCCTCCATATACACTATATAAATCCCACAACAACACCATACTTTCTGGAGAGAGGACTGTACTATTCAGCGCCTATTTCTACGGCATCTCTTCACTTCACCGCACTCCCGATGCGATAGCATCGGGCCTTTTCACTAGTTCATGATAAATAGTAGTGTCGTGGCAGATAACCGGTTATGTAGGTATATAATTTTCTGCCTGCACCTACGCTTGTGGTGATGCCAGTCATATATAGATTTGCATATTGTTGTATTTTTGACTGAGCTCCTACTAATATATAACTTTCTCCCTTTCCTTGTCTGATAGCCACACATGGTCACCATTGTTAGAGCCCAGCACACACCTGTTCATTGTTTTTAATTACATCCATGGGCATATAAACCCACTCACATCTCAACATTTCACTAGGGCATAGTGTCAGGACCTGACAGTGGAGGCTCTGTGAAGTGGGGTCAGGCTTACTCTCTAGTGGCCACTATTGAAACTAAGATCTCCGGTTTTCCTTATTTAGCATAGGGCAGTTTCTGCAATACACATATTCACTATACCCATTGATCCTCTTGTTTCTAGTGCCACTCATTAAGTTACATAATTCATGATAAATAGTAGTGTCGCGGCAGATAACCAGTTATGTAAGTATATAATTTTCTGCCTGCACCTACGCTTGTGGTTATGCCAGTCATATATAGATTTGCATTTTCTTCTGGGGGTATGTCATAGTCACTGACCAGCACACTTATATACAGCCTTAATCAATTAACTATCACGCTCCACAAATCAGATTCTTGCACAACACCTGGATCACATTCATTCTAAGCAATGACGTTCACATCATAACGCCCCTCATTTCCATATAAGGAGTTTCCGGGGATTCCTCCCTGCCTCACAATCTCTATCACCCTTTAGTTCTAAACGACGCATGCGCAGGAGCATGCGGATTGCGCACCCAGGCAATGATGCCGCAACGCTCCAAGACGTCGCCTAGGAGACGTACGAGCGTCGTGACGTACAAACTTCCGACACGCGTCAAGGCATCACCATGGAGACATGGCAACATACCCGCCCATATCCAGGAGAAGCCAAATTGACGCTCGCGAAAGCTGCCCATAGTGCGCCGTCCCACGCATGCGCACAACCAGGGTTCCATCCACATGCTAAGGGCAAACTAGATGAATAGGAGCCAGGTTAGCAAGAATACATATAAAGATAGTGTATAACCCCATTACAGAGAAAAGATTGTGAAAAACAAACAGTGCACCAATACAACAAAACTTACAAACAAACATATAATCATATATAATATTATCAGTGCAATTATGCTGAAAATTACTTATATACACCTAAAAAAGAAAACATTCTGTTCATATAATGAGACATTCATTTGAATCCTTCAAAAAATCTTGTATTGTCTTCAATCCTTATTTCTTCTTAGTGGATACACTTTAGGAAAATTCTCTCTCCAAATGAAGATGATATCATATCAAGAAGCGGAATTACTATAATAAATTAAAAAAAAATTTATGAATAAAAGAACTCAAAAATTAAAATATCCCAATTTTACCAAAAGTGCTGGAATAGCAAATACAACTATATTAATTAATCCAATTCAGAGGTTGCAGGTTCCAAAATTTCGAGGAAAAATATCCTAAATACAAAATTTACAAACAATTTCCTCCATATACATCTTAATATCAGAGAAATACGGCATATATATTTTTTAATTATTTTTTATTTTATTAACCGAGAAATGGGGCATAACTTATATTTTCGTTCAAACCAAATGGATGCAAGGTATTTAACCTCCAAATCCATCTGGTTTCACTTTGTGCCAAGAGCTGACTGACTTTACCACCTCGTACACCTAGGACTATCTTGTCAATTCCCCTCACCTTAAACCCCGAGGGGTCACAACCGTGATACATCTGAAAGTGCCTCGGAATTGTACGTAGAGTACTGAGATCTTCTTTTTCAGCTGCCAAGATGTTTAAGACATGGTCCCTGACTCTTATCTTTAAAGGTCTTGTTGTAAGTCCGACATAGATCTTCCCACAAGGGCAGGTCGCATACTATACGACCGCCCTTGTTGAACAGTCTATGTACTGTGTGATCTTAAATGTTTCTTTTTTTTTTTGATCAATAAATTTTTATTGTAAATTTCAAGCATAACAAGCATTTTCATACGGTACATGGTAAGGTACAGTAAAACAGGTAACAATAATAAAGCCAAATGGTCAATCAAAAACGAAATATTTGGAAGTAACCTAAAGAATGAAGGGGGAGGGGAGGGGAGGAGGGGGGGGAGTGGATAAGGGATGGAAAGGAGAAAAGGCAAGAGAAAGAAGGGAGAGGGGGGGGAGAAGGGAAGGGAAGGTCGTAAACAGAAATTATCGTCTCAGCTGCAGGGACATATATTAGGAGAAATAAAGTGAAATAAAGACACAGTCTGGTTATTAACAATACAGTAATATACAGTAAAAAGTAAGTGGTAAGTAAGTAAGAAAGCATCGGCTCAACACCGTAGTGTGCGTGCGGGTTCACCCTGGTGAGTCAACCACGATGGTATTATACGATGACAGGATCCATGGATCCCACCAGGATAGAATTTTGCTGCGCCGTTTAGCGCTGTGTGCAAGCAGATGTTCATGTTGGAAATGCATGTTAATAGAATTGACTAACTCTTCTTTGGACGGAATGGTAGATACTTTCCAGTGCTTTGCTATGCAGGCACGAGCGGATATAAGGATGTTGGCAATGCCTGGCCTGTGCAGGTGAGAGAATTCCTCAAGGTCTAAGCCCAGTAACGCCAAAGCTGGGCTTAGGACTATAGGGTAGCACATAATTTCCGATAACAGGGCTTCAACTTTGGTCCAGAAAATTGACACCATTGGGCAAAACCACCACAGGTGCTGGGCGTTACCCAGGAGACCGCATCCTTTCCAAAAGAGAGGACAGGAGGGGGTTAATGATGAGGAAGAAAATCGAGAGATCTTTTCCGGAGCTAAATACCAATCCATATGCACCTTCTTTAATTGTTCATGATGCGTTATGCATTTAGAATAAGCTGTGGTACGAGATGCCGCACTTTGCCACTGTTGTAGTTCCTTAGTGAAATGTAGTCGGGATTCCCATTTTACCATATAGGGGAGTTTCACAATACTCCTAAGTAGATTTAGTGCATTGTATACAATGGAGACTCCATGGAGTCCAGGGGACGGTGACTTAAAGTATCTGTGCAAGGACTCATCAACGTCAGCTAGGCTCAACTCAGGTAGGGCAACGGAATCAAGAAAATGTCTCAGTTGCAGATATTTGAAGAAAGAGGAACGGGGATCCCAAACCTGTCCACTAGATCTGAAAAGGACTTAACTCTGACCCCCTCCCGCACCTGCCGCAAGAACTCCACCCCAAGCTCTTTCCACGATGAGAGAGAGAGAGAATCAACAGACAGCTCCACAGCAGGGATAGTGATATAGTGATGGAGAAACAGGAGAAGATTTATTCTGTGCACCTTTAAGAGTGTAGTCATGGATTTCAGATAGTTTGGGGATTGTCGGTAAACAAGGAGCATACTTTCTAGCAGAAGCCTGGTAGAGTTCCTAGGGGAAAAATGTCATTCAACTTGTAGCCAAAGGCATTGAGAGTCCTCCCTCCACCACTCTCCAGCCGCGGCAATGTGTATAGCTTGATAATAGGAGGCAATATCGGGGAGAGCCAAACCTCCCAGTTTGGAGGGTAGAGTTAGATTCTTGAGGCTGACATGATGAGGTTTATGATTCCAAACAAATGTACCTATTAAGGTTTGTAAGGATTTCAGGTAGCGCCGAGGAAATCTAAGGGGGAGGGATCTCAGGACATGTCAAATTTTCGGGAGATAGGTCATCTTTATAACTTGAATTCTTGCTATCCAAGAGAGGCCCAGAGAAGAGTGTGAATCGAGTCCCATTTTCAGATTGTTATATAAGATTTCGTAGTTACATCTCACAATGTTAGCTGTGGGTGTGATTTGGATACCTAGGTATGGGAAGCCAAGGGGAGACCAAGCAAAGGGCAAACCCAGCTGGAGCCGATGTGCCATTTCCGGAGGTACGTTCACTGGAAAGAAGAGCGACTTTGAAGGGTTTAACTTGTAGTAGGAGACCTCCGAGAATTCGGATAGCAAGCGGATGATATTTGGGATGGTTTGGGACAATTCCGTGCAGACAAATACCACATCATCGGCATATAGGCCTATTTTATGTTCACATAAACCAACGTGGAGGCCCAAGATATTGGGGTCTTTCCGGACACTCTCGGCTAGGGGCTCCATCACCAGAGCAAAGATCAATGGTGAGAGGGGGCAACCCTGCCTGGTTCCGTTTGCTATGTTAAAGTCCGATGATGTGTACCCTGAAGTTCTAACCCTTGCGTTAGGGTTAGAGTAGAGGGCCATTACTGAGGTTTGGAAATCCCCCACCAGCCCAAATTTGCTCAGAACCTCCCTTAAGTACCCCCAGTGCACCCTATCGAAAGCTTTTTCAGTGTCCAGGGAGAGGAGTGCACCGGGGGTATGAATCTTTTCCATCAGCTCCCACAGATCTAAGAGTCTCCTAGTGCCATCCCCTGCCTGTCTAGCCGGGATGAAACCCACTTGATCTGGGCCAATCAGGGAGGGCAAGACTACCATCAAGCGATTTGCTAATATTTTGGCATAAACCTTTAGATCTCCGATCAGGAGAGCAATGGGTCTAAAATTTGCAGGTGAGGTGGTGGGTTTACCAGGCTTTGGTATAGTAGAAATAAGGGCCTCCAATCCCTCTGGGGCAATTTGGCCTTGTTTTCGCCAGTAGTTAAATAGCATAAGGAGATGTGGAGATAATTCTTGGGGGAAGCAGTTATAATATGTGTATGAGAAGCCATCAGGGCCAGGGGCTGACATCTTTTTCATAGTTTTAATAGTCGATTGAATCTCCTCTAGACGGAGAGGGGCATTTAGGAAGGCCTCTTGTTTTGGAGTTACTCTGGGGAGGTTAATTTTATCTAAAAATTGATTCATGAGATCTTTAGAAGGCTGGATTGTATGGTTATCAGCATGGAGATTATACAAGTTGGCATAATAGTTACGAAACTCTTCCGCAATTATTATGGGGTTTCTAATAGGGGTGTTATGTCGGTCCAACAGGTGATCTATTTTAGATGTAGTATGCAGTTTTTTAAGACGACGAGCCAGCAACATGCCCGCCCTATCTCCCATGCCATAGAAATTTGCTTTTACCTTTTTAAGGTTGTGTTCCACCTTGCGCAGCAAGACACTTCGTAGTTTAAGACGGACTTCAGAGAGATCCGCTAGTCCAGTAGGGGTAGGGTTGTGTTTATGAGTTTGTTCCAATAGTGCAATTCTATTGGTAAGTTGTTTAGTAAGCTCTTCTCTCTTACGTTTAGCTAGGGATGCGATTTTAATCAACACTCCCCTAATATAGGCTTTATGTGCAAACCACACTGTCTCTGGCGAGGTCTCTCCATTGTCATTGTGGGCAAAGTATTCTACAATCTGCGAGCCAATGTTCTGTATATTTGAGGGAATCGATAGGAGGTAATCATTCATCCTCCAAGAGGCAGTTGGGGGGAAGTGGGAGGAGTCTGCGATGGTGAGCGAGGCGGGAGCGTGATCTGTCCATGTGATGTGACCAATGTCTGCTCGTAAGCAGTGGGGAAAAAAAGATCATCAACTAAAATAAAGTCTATCCTGCTATAAGTGTTGTGTCTAGAGGACATATATGTGTAATCTCTCTCTTCCCCGTGGAGGTATCGCCAGATATCGTTGAGTCGATGCGAGGCAATTAACTTACTCACATCTGTGCGGCAGTGCGAAGCAGAGGAGGAGTCCAGCCTCCTATTCGGTGGGATATTAAAATCTCCTGCAATAATCGTGGGTCCCCTTGCAAGCCCCTCTAGTTTTGCCAGAAGAGCTCGATGATATTTCACTTGGCCTGCATTTGGGCTGTACACTGAGACCAACGAATATGGCGTATTGTTTAGGTTGACCCGGAGTACGAGGTACCTCCCTTGAGGATCAGGGGTTTCCTCTATGAGGGTTACTGAAACAGATTTGTGAATGAATATGGCCACCCCAGCTCTCTTTTCTCCCGAGCTCGCAAAGAATCTATGAGGAAAACTAGGATGGGTCATTCGCCCATTATCCTGTTGTAATAGATGTGTCTCCTATAAGAAAATTACCTCGCTCCGGAGCTTCTTTATTTGGTTCCACACCAAAGATCTTTTTCCCGGTGAGTTGAGCCTGTTGACGTTGATTGTGGAGCATCTTATAGACATCTTCAAGAACTAATCAGAATATATGCTAAACAAAGAAAAACGTAAGTTACGCAGTTGTTTAAATTTAAAAGTTATAACCAGAAACACTTGTTTACCAGACCGTGAATCAAGAATGGGATTAAGGATACCCAGAGAGGATAAGGGAAAGAGCGAGACACTGGGGAGAAGGAGGGGGGAGAGGAAAAGGGCCAATGGGAAGGGGTTAGTTAACTATGTACAGTTCAACTTAACTAAGTGGAAGGTGTCAAGCACCTGAGGTGTCCTAGAGTGTAAACCCAATTGGGAGGACACTAGGAGTCAGGAAATTTAAGGTACTAGAAATGTACCTGTAGGGGCAAATCTAGTCCTGAGGTAAGGACCAAAGTACAAGAGGAGAATAGATAGAAAAGGAGTTAGCAAGAGGAGAAATTGCACAATCAAAGAGAAGAAGTCGGTACAGTAATAGGAGGAGGAAAAAGGGGGAAAGGGGAAAGGGGGGATGCACGCAAACAGCTTAGATCAGCGAGAGTTTGTAAGGAGATGCAAGGGGTCAAGGATAGGAGGATAGGTACAAAGGAAAGCTAGAATGAGCGATAAAGGTAGGAAGAAAAAGCCAGATGAGAAGAGGTCAGGAATAGAGGCCCCAAGTCAACAAATTAAGTGAGACAAAATATATAACCAGCATTCCGTGAGTACAAGAGTTCAGGCTGGATCCAAGGGACGATTGGAGTCAGAATCTGCAGGTGGATCAGGATCACCCTGTGGCGATGGGGAACGACGTTGAGAGGGGAGCATCTTCCATTTCTGCAGGTGATCCATAGCTTGTTCCGGAGTGAAGCAGGCGTAGATTACATTCCCTCATTTTATTAATAATTTCATTGGGAAGCCCCATCGATAGTCCAAGTGACGATCCCTTAGTATTGCAGTGGCCTCTTGGAATGCTCTCCTTCTCGCCAAGGTTCCTGGCGACAGGTCTGGGTACACGGAGATGTGTTGATATTCATCAGGCACCTCAGCCCCATTCCTTAAGGCTCTCAAGAAATCCTCCTTAATTTCAAAAAAGTATATTCGGGCCAATACGTCTCTGGGCATTGCAGGGTCAATAGAGGAAGGTCTTGGAAGCCTGTGGATTTGGTCAATAATCACCTCCGTGGGCTGCAGTGTAGGGAGGATCACAGAAACAAAGCTTTGGAGGAGTTTTCTCAGTTCTCCAGGTGGGACAGACTCAGAGATCCCCCTTAATTTAACATTATTTCGTCTGGAACGGTCTTCCAGATCCATTTGCTTTAGAGCTTGCCTCTCCATCTTAGATTGCAGTTCAGCATGGGCATCTAGCAGAGCGTTATGAGATTTGACCAGTTCCTCCATTTTAGCCTCTATGTGGTCAGTACGTAAAGTGAGAACACCCACCTCTCCTCTCAGGCCCACCCGCATTCCTTGCATATCCTCCTGCAGAGATGATCTAAAGTCTGCCAGTAAATCTTTCATGGCAGCGTGTGTGACGGGGCCGCCCATCATCAATCCCGGCGAGGGAGGACAGGAGGTGAGGGAGGCCATGGAGTTGCACCTGGAAGCACGTGTGGAGCGCTGTGGAGAAGGAGGGGGAAGCGCCATCTTAGCTGCTGTATCAGAGGGACTGAGGGGCTGAGCAGACACAAAGAAGCCCGTGACCCTGCGTGGTGGGGCTCGTTTAGAGGGTCTAATGCGGCACATTCGGTGCCTGACCTGTTCCGCCGTAGGTTAGAGTCACTCTGGGGTTCGGAATGCCGGTTTTTGCAGTGGTTTGTCGCTGGGTTGACTCAGGGCCTTCAGAGCTCCCGGATTATGCGGCCATTGCAGATCAGCTCCAGGCCACGCCCCCCACCTTAAATGTTTCTTGACCATCAGAGGAAACAAAGTCTGTGGCCCTTTCAACATTTGGACAAGCCACACACTTCCCGCATGGCCTACATCCCCATTTAGTACCCCGGCTGCCACCAAAGGGCAAGAATTGTTGGTCACTCTTTTCAAAATGACTTTGTACCAACATATCTTTGACATTCCTCGCTCTTCGGGCTGCAACCACGGGTTTGGTCGTCAAATATTGGCAAAGTATGGGGTCAACCGTCAATAAAGACCAGTATTTCCCCACACTATCCAACATTAGTTTCCAATTTGAATGGTACTTTGTAACCATGCGTACTTTACAATCGTCTTTCCTCTTTAAAGAATATAGCAGTTTCTGTCTTTTACACTTCCTAGCCCTATTATACGCCTTTTTTACAGCCCTCCTACTGTACCCACGGTCAAGGAACCTTGACTTTAGTTCTAACACTCTCAGCTCAAAATCCTCATCAGATGAAAAAATCCGCCTGATACGGAGAAATTGGCCTACTGGAACTGAATTAATCACATGTGAGGGATGTGATGAGGTGGCATGAAGGACCGAATTTGTTGCAGTCTTTTTGCGAAACAAATCTGTTTGAAGCATTCCCATCGAGTCACACTTTACCATGACATTCAGGATTTCAATTTACTCTTTATCATATTTATACGTGAGGCGGATATTCAAGTTGTTCCGATTCAACTCTTCAAAGAAACACTTTAATTCTAAAACATCTCCCTGCCAGATCAAAAAGACGTCGTCGATGTACCACGCACAAAAGGGGATGCGGTCTACCGACGACATCCAATCTGACAAAAAGAGGTCCCTCTCCCACAGCCCCTGGAATAAATTAGCATAGGCTGGGGCAAAAGCAGCCCCCATAGCAGTACCCTGGAGCTGTAGGTAGAGGGACCCCGCAAAAAAGAAAAAATTATGTTTCAGGGCGAATTGTAAAATCAATTCCACCTCCTCCTTTGGTTTGGACATCATGGAAAGGAAAAACTCGGCTGCCCTCAATCCATCATGATGCCGAATACTGGTGTAGAGGGCTTCTACATCGCATGTCATCAGTAGGGACCCTTTCTCCACGTGTAAAGAATCAATTTTTGTCAGAAAACTACTTGTGTCTCTAGTGTGGGAGGGAAGTTCCTCGACTAGAGGTTTTAACATATGGTCAATGAACTTACACGCTTGTTCTAGATAATTCCCCACCCCCGACACTATTGGCCTTCCTGGTGGTTGATCCCTCTCCTTATGAATCTTCGGTAGAAGATATAAAGTCGGGATCTTGGGTTCCTTAACGATCAATGCCTCCTCTAATTGCTTAGTGATGGTACATCTTTCGACAGCCTTTGTTAAAATCTTCAAATACTCCAAAGAGAAAGAATTGAGGGGATTACACGTTGACTTCTGATAACTATTTTTGCTCTTCAATTGCCTCAAACCCTCCCTTTGATAAAGGTTGCATGGCCACACAACCACATTTCCACCCTTGTCCGCTGGCTTAATTTGCACGTCTTTCAACCCTTTTAGTTTTTTCAAGGCTTGACGTTCTGATTTAGATAAATTATCCCTATAGATCCCAGTAGGGATTTTTGAGAACTCCTCACTTACCAATCGTACAAAGAGCTCTATATTTGGACAAGGGACAAGGGTGGAAAACGTGTTGACCATTTGCGTATACACAAGGGCACCTTCCCAAATGCAATCATTCCATGCTCAGAAGCTTAATCTTCCGTGTCCCTTAAGACACTCTCCTCCGATGGAACCAAAGAGCCAGATTGTCACCCTTCCTTATGAAACCACTTTTTTAACATTAGTGTACGGGCAAAGATATTCAAGTCCTTTACTGCCGTAAAGACCTCAAATCTTGAACTGGGGGAAAAAGTAAACCCTCTAGATAGAACGGATAATTCAACATCAGAAAAATGATAATTAGATAAATTAATTACCCTTGAGGCCTCTGGAAGCACCGTTGGTTTCTTATTCCTTGATTGTGGGTATGTCTTCTTACGCTTGTTTCCAAACTGAGTGGCCATAAGTGAATACCCTACGCCTGACATACCACTAGAGGAAGCTTGGGATGAAAGTGACTCAGTTCGCTGTTTTTCTCTAGGTATTACCGTCTGCCGCCACCTGTACACCTTCCGCTGTTCATAATCTGTCAGATCTCTGATAAATTTTTTAGAATGAACTTTCTTAATTGACTTTTCCCATTCCTCAGAATTTTTAACCATTTGTAGGTCGAATGAGGTGACCTCTTCCATCGTAGACACTGCCTTTAACTTATCATATGTATCATCCAGCTCTTTTTCAAGGCTTTCTAGTGTCATCTGATTGTATCCCACTAGTAGCTCCATCAATTTCAAGGACCCGCTGGAACACACTTCCTCCCACTTGGTAATGAAATTAGTATCCACAACCGGGAAGGAGGGGAACACGTGTATTCGTAACCCCCTTGGAATCATTTGTTTCTGAATATAATTTTCCAAGAAGGCTTTGTTCCACCAAATTTTTGTGCATTTGTGCAACAGGTTCTTGGCGGAGCTCTGCAACTCAATCCAATTTCTCTGCACCTCTGAACTACCTCCTGGTAAACCACCATTAAATACTGTCTGACAATGTGCTTGCCAGGTGAGATCTCTGGACCTATAATCCATGTCTGTTTGTTTTTGAAATCTGTGAAAAATACACAGTAGGATAAAGTAAAATCAGAAATAAAACTTACAGAAGGATACTATGTTAATAATAAATTCATATCAAAACCAAATTTGTATCCTAAGATATCATGGAACTGTATTTTTGCATACAACAATAAAAGTTTAAAAATCAGAAATACAAGCTGTATGTATTGCATCATAAAAAATTATTTATTGAAATAAATGGTAAAAACAGTACCGTATATACTTGCGTATAAGCAGAGTTTTTCAGCCCAAAAATTGGGCTGAATAGTCCCCCCCTCGGCTTATACACGGGTCAATACGGTATACAGCAGCCCCAGTGGTGTATAGCAGCCCCAGTAGTATATAGCAGCCCCAGTGGTATATAGCAGCCCCAGTGGTATACAGCAGCCCCAGTGGCCCCCAAATGCTGGCACTCGCCCCCTTCTGTTGTAAGGCACCCCCCGCTGCTTAACTTACCATCCCCGATCTTCTGCACCGCCGGTCTTCTGTGCTCCGTCCTCCATGCTCCCGTCCGGCTGCATCCAGGAACCCCGGCCATCGCAGTCATGATGACGTCATTGTGCGATGGCCGGGGACCCTGGATGCAGCCGGACGGGAGCATGGAGGACGGAGCACAGAAGACCGGCGGTGCAGAAGACCGGAGATGGTAAGTTAAGCAGCGGGGGGGCCTTACAACAGAGGAGTGGCGAGTGCCAGCATTTTGGGGCCACTGGGGCTGCTGTATACCACTGGGGCTGCTATATACCACTGGGGCTTCTATATAATACTGGGGCTGCTATACACCACTGGGGCTGCTGTATACCACTGGGGCTGCTATATACCACTGGGGCTGCTGTATACCACACCACTGGGGCTGCTGTATACCACTGGGGCTGCTATATACCACTGGGGCTGCTATATACTACTGGGGCTGCTATATACCACTGGGGCTGTTGTATACCACTGGGGCTGCTATATACCACTGGGGCTGCTGTATACCACACCACTGGGGCTGCTGTATACCACTGGGTCTGCTATAAACCACTGGGGCTGCTATATACTACTGGGGCTGCTATATACCACTGGGGCTGCTGTATACCACTGGGCCTGCTATATACCACTTGGGCTGCTGTATACCACACCACTGGGGCTGCTGTATACCACTGGGACTGCTGTATATACTGCTGGGGCCTGTATATACCACTGGGGAGGCTGCTGTATACTACCACTGGAAAGGCCTGTATACCACTGGGGGTGCCTGTATACCACACTGCTGGGGGCTGTATACCTGTGCTGGGGTCCACCCTTGGCTTATACACGAGTCAATAGGTTTTCCCAGGTTTTAGGGGCAAAAGTAGGGGGGTCGGCTTATACACGGGTCGGCTTATACACGAGTATATACGGTAATTAAAAATGAAAAACCAGAATATAGAAAAATTATTATAGTAAAAAATGATCTACATGTGTATCAAACTAATGCAAAAAATGGCGATACAGGGGTATGGATATGCTACAGAAATATAAATAAAAAAAATTTTTTGACACAAGTGCACAAAAAAATACAAAAAATTCTTTCACAAAGTGCAAAGTGCAAAGATTATTATTATCAAGAACAAAGTCCATAAATAAAGATAGAAAAGTATACAAAGTGTCTCTCACTCACTTCATATAAAAGTGCAAACTAAATAGTGCAAAAGAATATCAATCCTTCCACCCTTTTCTCTTCCCTATATCCTTCAATATACAATACAAGTAAACAAAGTGCCTAAACAAAGCTGTAGCAAGGCTAAAAAACCATTCCATTCACCGCATTGACCATATTGCAGATTTACCTAGTCACAAGTAGAACACCAGGATGCCCCTACGTGCGCAATTGTTTCAGCATCTGCCTTCTTCAGGGGTATGTCATAGTCACTGACCAGCACACTTATATACAGCCTAAATCAATTAACTATCGCGCTCCACAAATCAGATTCTTGCACAACACCTGGATCACATTAATTCTAAGCAATGATGTTCACATCATAAAATATATGGAAATGAGGGGCGTTATGATGTGAACGTCATTGCTTAGAATGAGTGTGATCCAGGTGTTGTGCAAGAATCTGATTTGTGGAGCGCGATAGTTATTTGATTTAGGCTGTATATAAGTGTGCTGCACGTAGGGGCATCCTGGTTTCTAATTGTGACTAGGTAAATCTGTAAGATGGTCAATGCGGTGAATGGAATGGTTTTTTAACCTTGCCACAGCTTTGTTTAGGCACTTTGTTCACTTGTATTGTATATTGAAGGATATAGGGAGGAGAAAAGGGTGGAAGGATTGATATTCTTTTGTGCTATTTAGTTTGCACTTTTATATGAAGTGAGTGAGAGACACTTTGTATACTTTTCTACCTTTATTTATGGACTTTGTTCTTGATAATAATAATCCTTGCACTTTGCACTCTGTGAAAGAATTTTTTGTATTTTTTTGTGCACTTGTGTCGAAAAATTTTTTTTTATTTATATTTCTGTAGAATATCCATACCCCTGTATCGCCATTTTTTGCATTAATTTGATACACATGTAGATCATTTTTTACTATTATAATTTTTCTATATTCTGGTTTTTCATTTTTAATTACTGTTTTTACCATTTATTTCAATAAAGAATTTTTTATGATGCAATAGATACAGCTTGTATTTCTGATTTTTAAACTTTTATTGCTGTATGCAAAAATACAGTTCCATGATATCTTAGGATACAAATTTGGTTTTTATATGAATTTATTATTAACATAGTATCTTTCTGTAAGTTTTATTTCTGATGTTGCAGACTGTTGTACACCGCACCCCAAACACGCTGATTAGACAACGCAATAGCGTTATGATTGGGCAGCCTGCGCTGGAAGGCTGGCTAATACATGACGCCATTGCCATTGTGTGGTGGTGAATGAACAGCTCTTCAAATATGGTGCGGTGTCAAGTGACAGCCAATGGCAACACAGTAGCCACCACCAATCATCGCTGACGGGCGCGGACTCCAGCACGCTGTGGAACGCCTACGAGAAATCAATAGGCGACGCAGATTCCATCACTATCGCCCGTTCACACGCCAAAATCCGGGAATGTCGCCTTCATGATTGCCTCTGATTTTGGAGCAGTGCTGTGAAATCGGAACTAGGCGACAACTTTTTTATCGTCGCCAAATTCCCAAATTACACGCCGCAACTGCGAGGCAATTTGACGGCGATGGTGCCGGGGCGACATATCGCCTTTCAGATTCCTTGCCGCGGTTGTGGCGTGTAAAGGTACCCTTAAAGATATCTATAAATATACACAGCATATAAGTAAGACTCACAAGGATCAGCAGACTCCACTAACATGAGGTACAGGCCCTCATGATAAAAGGGCAAAGTGCATTAAGGGCACAGTCAATTAATGGCACATTTCATTAAGGGCACAGATCATTAAGTGCTTTGAAGTGTAATCAGAAGTTTGCAGTCCCTGCTAATCCAGCAGGGGAAAGTGCAGCTGGTGCTAAATTTGGGAAGGGGAAAAGAAAATTAACAAAAAAAACAGGCTTCGCTCTTCTTCAAAACTCTCCTTATATGGCCAAATGGGAACCTCCAGGATGAATCAGTGTACCAACAACAGGCTTTTTGGGGGTCGTCCTCTATCATTTGAGTAAAACCTCTCTAGCATCTTTCTCAATGCTGACCAGGATGGAAGTGGCCACTCCGCACTGTAGTCTGCTGCTGGACAGTCTCAAGGGGTTGCAAGGGCTCATCCTCCATGGGCATGCTTCCCTATCACCTGCCCCCCATTACAACTTATCATGGACATTGCTGGAGAAGAGGATGGAGGAATTAAGGGATGGCCACCCCCTCTAGGAGACAAGTGAGGAACGTGGGCAATCCCGACGGGCCCTTTAGGATCTCTGGCTCTTGTGGATTTTTCTGCAGCTGACTGGATAAAAAGATCAGCTCTGGCCTCCATCTGACACTGCATCCTCTCGATGTTGGCCTCCTGCTGCCAGTCTTGAAATTAATCTCCAGTGGCGACCCGACTTATGCCTACCACAAACTACACCTTGCTGCCCTTTACCTTCATTAAGTTGACCAATTTCCCAACATACAAGGTCATGAAGATAGATGCTCACACAGAAGATTGAACCATTTCATGTAGCACCTGCCACCTGTCCCGTGTTTGGCTAGAAACCCAAACCGCCTCTTCTGGAAGAATGTTGCCTCCTGGCCCTGGGTGCATTGCTATGAAAGGTGTTGGCTTTATGCTACTGTAGCCACTCACATGCGATGGAATCAGAGAGCCTAGCTTCTTCCAAAAATTACATGGGCCAGGGTAGTTCAGGCCTGTTAGGATAGTTGCAGGGAGGGGGTAGGGTTCACCACATGGCATGCTCCCAGCTAAAGGCCTCTGATGGAGGTGCTACACAAGGCTGGGAAACAGGGGCTTCTGCCGCTACTACCTCCTCCTGGATTTGCAGTTCTACAGGCTTCAGCACAGACTGCAGATATAATAAGGCCAGGCATGCTGCAAGATCCCAACTCTGACCTTTGCTGGTCCCAGCTGGCATTCGGAACCATTGACCTCCTGACTCTGAGCTGTGTTCTAATGGGACCTCTTGTTCAGTCATGGGGGAGTAGCACTGTATCCGTACCTCACTGCATATCAGGTCCAATACAGGTAGTGTGGTCATACTCCAGCTCATATATGTAGAACAAGTAATCTCCTCTGCAGGCTGCTCCGGTTCTGGTGGTGAAGCACCCTCAGCCCCTGGGGTGTTAGAGAATATTATTTCCTCCAGAGCAGGCATGTCTTGGGGTGGATGCATCATGTCTCCACACTGTGGATTACAGGCACATGGTAGCACTGTGTAGCTGCACCAATACAGCAATCCCAAGATAGCACCAGCATCCTTGGTGAGGCGTCTTTCCTTTGCCTAGGGTCCCACTCCTTCCAGCACCCAATCACTTACAGCATATTATTGTTTGTACAATCTTGTTGCCTAGCTCCTCATTAACCCTCTATGGGGTGGGCTGCAGAAGGCACCTGATTTACAAATCCAATTTCCCATGCTACAGGTAACACCTGGGATTGCGGTTGGGGGGAGTGATTATTTAAGCCTGACATATTTGGAGAAGTACCAACAAAAAGAAAATAGTTTATTTTAAACTCACCATTAATTAATCTGGAATGTTGAATAAAGCTAGTGGTCAGCAATGCATGGACAGGTCCAATATTAATAATACATATAACACAGTTGTGCACATGACAAAAAAATGTATTTTAAACATATGTAAGGAAATGGATTGCACATTTTCAAGAAGCATTATTCATAGTATGGAGTTTCATGAGTGTAAAGAGACCTATAAGACTATGTATGTGAAGAATATAATGGCCATATTCTATTTTTATATGGATTGATAGCAGATTATTATAGAAGAGGTGGCTTCACTCGCTACTGACCCTTTGCATTAATAAAGGTTAGCTCTAAAAAAATTAATAAGAAAAAAATAAGAAAAAAATTAAATAAGAAAAAATGTATAAAAAATAAATAAATGTATAAATAAGTGATAATGTATTTTAAACACATGTTTAGAGAACATTGTAAGGTCCCTGGACTTCACAGCTGCTGCCACATCTGGCACTGTTACAAAAATTCACATCCTGCAGGTGCAAACTCAAGGAAGATTAAAACATTGTTTTTTAAAGCTCTATTAAATTCTACAAGTTGAAACAAACAAGTAGACCAGATGGTTGGGAACACTCCTAACTGTATGGTTAGGTGTTGTTTCCAGCCAGCAGTTCTTTTGGCCGCAAAGATTCAGGGAAAGTTTTAGGGCCATTTTCAATTTTTTTTTCCCGAACAAAGCTGTTTGCTGATCTTTTAGTAAATTGCTTGTTTTTCCTCACAAACCAAATCTGCAATTTTCATGCCAAGTTTGAAATTGGTGAACATGTTTTGGGAAAGTTTGCTCATCTCCAGTCATGGGTGCACTGATGGTAAGTTAAAATGATGTGCCCCTATGCCAGTGCCTGTTAAACGCTGCTGCCAGAGTCCTCCAATGGTTATAAGACCGCCTTCTGACTTGTACTGCACATTTATGGCCGATGTCATGAAGGGGTAAAGTATTTTTATTTTTTTAGAATTCCTAATCAAGCATGAATGCTGCATTGTGTTCTTGGTGACAAGAAGGGGTTCAGTTACCTAACGTTTTCACTTACTAGACTGGATATTTAATCAACCAATTGTTATCTCCTAAGTGGTGGACAAAGGAGAGTGATGGATGATGTTTTTGAGTGAACTGTTTTACACCATTTAGCTGGTTGGATGTTTTAGAGGAGAGGGGAGGAGGCTAACTCTGTACATAATCTGAGTCCATGAACATATCTCGTCTAAGTACAGAGCCTGGGGAGGGATGTCTGATTTTTTTTTTTTTGGGGGGGGAGATATTACACAACTCTAGCTGGTTGGAGGTTTTGTAGGTTTTAAGGCCCAGTTACATGTTTCAACATCGTTCCCGACATCGCTCAAAAGTGAACGATGTTATTACGACATCATTGTTGCATCATTGCATGTACACGCACGATTCAACAACGATAGATGTTCAAGTCGGAGTTGACAGGTTTTCCTGCATGCAGGAAAACCTGTCAACTTCAACTTAAGCAACTTGCAGCATCGTTCGGTGTGACACCGCAATAGCGATGTCATGGCCGACTTCTCCCATTCACAGCAGTGAGCAGGGATTGTTCGCGGTGTTTGTGAATGATCCCTGCTCACAACATCGTTGGTGAGTTATCCACGATATCTAGACGTGTGACAGCTCATCAATGATGTCGGCAGCGACCGCGCGCACCTGAGATCGTTGCTGACATCGATTCAATGTTGAAGCATGTGATGGTACCTTCAGAGGCTAGAGGTGAAGGCCAACGTATTTGTGCAAATGGGCATATTCATGGAAATATATATCTAATTTTGCAATTTGAACAGTTCACTAATGGACATACCCAATATTCTGTGTGTCTGTATGTATAGTGGTGTCACTATAGCTGTATTGGTTTGGCAGCTGTTGGTTTGTAGTACTTCTGTCAATTTTGATTATTTAAATCTTTTTCTATTGCAGTTTCCTGATTACATTAAACAGTTAATGCCACTATAGCTGGTTTGGTTTTGCAGTTAGTAGTTTGTGGAATATGTGGAATGGTTAAAAAATGGTTGTCTGTCTTCAAGCTGTCTAGTCTTGTTAAGTTAAATTAAATATTAATGCACTGTTTTTCAACTAGTGATACTCAAACGGCACCACTGTAAGTAGACTTGGTCTGCAGCTAATGGATAATGGTGGTATCATACAACTTAGTTAACAAAAGGCTGGCTACATATTATTGAAAAGAGTTCATAATATTTTCTAGTTTGGGCAATACAGAAATGTGTTTGGGTAAGAATTTTGTTTTTATAGTTTTGGGTTGTGATACTTTGTCTTTTTCTACTTTTGAGTTTTCTTAAGGTTCCAGTTTACAATTACCACACTGCTTTGTCAGTCGTGAGTTTTATAAGTACTGACTTAATACTTTACTGATAACTAGGATGACTCCAGGATTATTTAAATGGTGAGATGTCAGTCAGATCTACTCAACGACGCAGCAATGCTGCGGCGACCCGTATAACGACCTTGGCAGTCGTTGGGACCCTGTCACACAGCAGCTAGTCTGACAATTCTGACCTACGTGGCTGAGTTCTGAGTCGCCAACGAGGTCGTTCTTAAGGTGTCAAACACACCAATGCATGCTGGCCAGCAGAAGCCCGAAGATCAAAAAATGGTTCAGGCCTTTCGACACGATCAGCGATCTCACAGGAGGGGCCTGGTCGCTGCTAAGTGTCAAACATAGCGAGATCACTGGCAAGGTCGCTGTTGCGTTACAAAACCTGTGATGAAACAGCGATCTCGCTAGCAATCTCTCTAGGTGTGACGGGGGCTTTATGGTGGTTGTAGAGTCAGGTGAATGACAGTGGCAAGTTTTGGGGGACTGATTTTAATTTAATGAAAGCTGTTACACAATTGTGATAAATAGGCAGAGCTTTGGTATCTAAAGGTGCAGTCACACATAACGATCGCTCCAACGATCCCGACAGCGATAACAACCTGCTGGGATCGCTGGAGTGTCGTTACCTGATCGCTGGGAAGCTGTCAAACAGGCAGATCTCCCCAGCGATCAGGCCCTGGGAGCCACCTCCCACATCGCTCCCTGCTTAGCGCTGTCTTGGCAGAGCAGGGAGAACGCTGGTAACTATGATAAACAGCGCGGTATCTGGGCAGCGCACGCTGCTTGGATACCCGCTGTTTATCATAGTTACCTGTGTTCTCCCTGCTTACAGGCAGTGCTAAGCAGGGAGAACGCTGGTAACCATGGTAAATGCCGGGTATCTAGGCAGCGCGCGCTGCCTAGATACCCGGTGTTTACCATAGTAACCAGCCCTGTGAAGTCACAGATCGCTGGTTTCTCGCTGTCACACGCAGCGATGCGTGCTGACCAGCGGGAAACCAACGATCAAAAAATGACCCAGAGCACTTTGCAGCGATCAGCGACCTCACAGCAGGGGCCTGATCGCTGCAAAGTGTCACACATAACGACATCGCTGGAGAGATCGTTGTAACGTCACAGTTACAACGATCTCTCTAACGATATCGTTATGTGTGACTGGGGCTTTACCTGAAGGATGTGATTATGGTAATGTCATCCAAGGGCTGCTTATCTGTTAAGCACAGGAATGAGGATAATTGGTAGGGTCATTGATGTCTATGAATTGAACTGAATTTGTTACAGTGGCAAGTAAAAGCATGCCACCTCTGGATTTCTGACTGACAATTTCCATTGACTCTTACTATATTCATGTGATTTTAAACAAAGGTTGTGGCCTTTAGAACACAAAAAGATAATGTGTGGTATGTTTTATTTTACTGGACAATGTAGTTTTGGTCATGGTCACAAAACTAGGAGGGATATCTAATACTAGAGAAGAGAGAGATAGGATTCAAAGGAGATCTAAACAAACTGAAACAGTGGGCAGCAATTAACAGAATGGTTTATTATAGGGAGAAATGCAAAGTCCTACATCTGGGCAAAAAAAATTAGAAACACATATACAGAATGGGAGGAATAGGGCTAAGCAACAGCATCTGTAAAAAAAACTTGGATATACTAATAGATCCCAGACTGAACATGTGTCAACAATGCCATTCAGCAGTAAAAAAGGCAAATACAATTCTTTGGTTGTATTAATAAAATCACACAGTCTAGATCACGTAAAGTAATTATCACCCTCTGCTCCTTTTTCATCAGACCTCATCTGGAATACTGTGTCCAGTTCTGGGCACCACATTTTAAAAAAGGCATCAACAAACTGAAGCAAGTTCAGAGAAAAGCGACCAGAATGGTGACCGGTCTGCAAACCATGTCCTATGAGAAATGGTTACAGGATTTAGGAATGTTTAGATGGCCAAAAAGAAAACTGAAAGGATATTTAAGAGATATCTAAAAATATCACAAGGGTTGTCACACTGTAGAAAGATTAGCTTTATTCTAATTTGTACAAGAAAGGATTATAAGCAATAGAATGAAACTGAATGGGAGGAAACACAGATTAGATATTAGAAAAAAACATATTAATAGTGAGGATAATCAACGAGTGGCTGCAATTGGACAAGAATTTGTCTGAATAATAGTTTGGTATGTGAGTGATCAAATCCTGGAATTCATTATCAACGTCCTAACTTTTCTTTTCAAAAACATTTGTGGGGTCCATATTCTGGAGTATACAGACTGTTATGTATTGACTGACTTGTAGTATGGAAGTATTGCTCGGAGTTCAGGAGGTGGGCCATTGACACTCAATGAAATGACCCTGCTCTGAGGAGTTAGTTCTGTCTAGGGTTGTCAGATCGGTTACAAGACACCATGACTCAGTACGCTGCTCCAGAGACGCTGGAAGCTCCAATGGCGCTTGCTATTAGGTTGGACAGACGCCTAAGAGAGAGACCGGATCCAACCCTGGCCCTGGTGACCATCCCTGCTGTGGAGGTTACACATGTGGGTTCTGATGTTCCTCAGCAGTCAGGGACTGCGGAGACATGTCCTAACCCATCTGCAGTTCATCAGGTTAGGCAGTCTTGTTTCTTTTGTAGTAAACCTGATAACTTCATTAGGGCCTGTCCATACCGTGTTAACCCCACTTCTCAGCTGTAGACGTCCCATGTGGATAAGCACGTGAGTGCTGCTGTGTCTGCCGTGTTGGTCAGGCCTGCTCCTACGTTTCGGTGATGGTTAATCACCCACCAAAGGATAGGGGTGGAACCCTGCCTGCACCTCAGATCGACGCCAAACTCAGGAGTTATCTGAAGAAGCATGTTAGGAGGAAGGCTGTAACCCCCACTAAGCCCTTGGAGAGGAAGGTCCCCGAGACGAAACCGGGAACTATTTCTGCCATTTTCACCCTTGAGAGTGAACCTTCGTTCTGTGACTGCGTGCATGGAAATAAGCGGTCAGGTCCAGACCTGAGTGTGGGTGCTGTCAAAACACGTAAGGTGCAAGTATGCAGCTGGAGCTCCTATTACAGTAGTTATTGGTCCGTTCAGAATAGCGGTCATTTTTAACCCAGTATTGTTCCAGTTGGCCATCCCCCTAGTGCTCTGTACCCGTAATATCTTCCATAGGTCATTGCTCAGGAAGTTCAGACCATTGCTGCACGTGTCCGGTTTAGAGTCCGGAGGCCTCTCGTAAAAGGAGGGTTACTGTTACGTACTGACTGCCTTGTAGTATTTAAGTGCTGCTGCTGTAGGTTTGAATGAAGCCTTTTTTTTCCCTGCTCAGTGTGAGTAGATGAGGCTAATGAGCGGAGCGTGTAGTAGCAGGTGTGTGTGTGTGAATGCCTAGGTATGCTGAGGGATGTGTCTGGTTGCTCCCAACTAGTGATGGGCGAATCCTAAATTACTCGGAATCGCTTGACTCTAGCGAGTCTAGCGAGTCCAATGTTAATGAATGGGGAAGCGAGTAATAGCGAGTAGTGTGCGATTTACAAATCACAGATGTGTCTCGGAAGCTTCAGCCTGAAGCAATCCTAGTTTTGCCATTGATTTGCATTGGACACGTTTACTTTGCAAGTAATCGCTGGGAAACACGCACAGATAAGAGTCCTGTCTGCTCTGTGTGCTGGCTGCCGCAGCTCCAGGGTCCTAGAGCCCACCTGCTGCCTGATGTAGCAGAGCTGAGATTGTTCTCAGTCTGCTCATTCCCTGTGCATATACATCTATATCTATGCACAGGGATGAGCAGAGAGGACATCGCGTTTTGGACTGCGTCGGACGGAAGAGGATTTTTTTTAATTAAAGATGGAGTCCCTAATGGCTTTTTTTTTTATTTCTAATAAAATTTTTTCTCTGTGTTGTGTTTTTATTAAAACAATTTAATAGAAATTCATGGCGGTCATGTCTAATATTGGCGTGACCTCCATAAATTTCGGGCTTAGGGCCAGCTGATAATACAAAGCTGGCCCTAACCTCTTTATTACCCAGCGTGCCACCGCCACCAGGGCCGCTGGAAGAGCGGGGTTCAGCGCCAGAGGATGGCGCTTCAATGAACGCGCCATCTTCTGGGGCGGCTGCGGGCTGCAATTTGCAGCGGGGGGTGCCCAGAAAGCTTGGGCATCCCTGCGCTGCGGATTCCAGCCCCCAGCTGCTTAGCTGTACCTGGCTAGGCATAGAAATTGCGCGGATCCCCACGC